>CM056559.1:12622500-13045000 GCA_029721515.1 Synanceia verrucosa | reverse complement strand
CGCACCGATATCCAATATCAGTATCAAATGCTCACACACTGAGAGGTAGTTTTGAAAAGTTTACATATTGCTGCTTTGAGGAGGCAAGCAGTTTGTCATCTTGGACTGACAGTTACCATGAATCCCTGTGGTGACCTTGAGTCAACAAAATAAATCAAGCCACTCTATTATCCACTAAGAGACTGAAAAGTAGCAGGAGATCATTTAGGTCACAGTTATATAAGGACCTCAATCGCAGCTGGCTCTACCACCAAAACATTTAGCAACTAATGGAGTAGTTACTGTGAATAAATGAGCGTAATCTGTGATCATAAAAAAGTGTGACTGTACCCTTAGAACAGCTGTGCAAACCCTAATATGTTACACTGTATATTTACCAGGTTTACAGGGATGTAAAAGAAAATCATTTGCCAGAAGCAATGGTGAACATGTTTAGCTGTGATCATAGAGTGATAAAATATTTAATGGCAAGACATTCTGACTGGGTCAAGAGCAGGATCAAAGCTTGGAGCTGGAGTAAGAAGCAGCAGTGTGCACTTTCTTGGGCAGGGTGAAAAAAAACAAGTGAAATTGGATCAGTGGAGGACTTACGCAAGGGAACCGAAGTCCAGAGCACAGAGCAGTGAAACCACATAACTATGTCTTTTTGGTTAAATTAGTGCACTTGGTCTTTGGCCAGATGATAGATAGCCTGAACCCTACAGACTGTGTGGAAAATAAGTGGGAACTTTAGCACTCCAGACAAACTGGGCAGGGGGGTCAACTCCCTGTTCACACCAATTACAGGACATTGCTGCTGCCTTGATATTAAATTATTTGGGACAGTTTTTTGTTTTTTTTTTAAAGTCTGACCCACTCCCCTGCCCACTCCTGCCTGAAACTAGAGTTCCCATAATGCTAAGTACTGTAAGTCACTCATTTAAAAATGTGTATTATTATGTCTGTGTCTTGAGAATTTGAATGAGCTATGACTCTTAATAGGCTATTGAGCAAATTGCAGTCGTCGGGAGCCATTTGATTTTAAACGACTTTAATGGCCTCAATGAGCTGTGTGTCGCTCTCTGTTGCTGCTGTTGCTACTGACTGTGGAATAGGACCTGCATACACCTGTCCACACTCCTGAGCATGTGATTCACTGATTGATTAATTGATGGATTCTTTATTTTTGTGTCTTGCACAAAAGTGCCTAACTCATATGGGTTTATAAGACCCCAAATACACTTGCGGTGCACAAACATTTTCCAAAATTACAGTCCATTTCATAGCTTAGTCTTAAACAGATTATTCTGCGTTCTCTCCCAGGCCTGAAAAATAAAATCTACCACAAAAAAGGTCCCCTTAACACACAACTCAAGCTTTGAGTACTCATCCAACCAAAAAACTACAGCATCAATCGAGGACATTTTAGTGAAAAATACATCCCTTAAATCCTCATATGCAGGACAGCAAAACAAAAAGTGAAAAAGAGAGTTCACACAACAAACAGTTTTTCCTCTTCTGGAGTGGCATTAAACCTGCCAGTTTCTATGCCCAATGGTACAGTAATATTCCTGAACGTAGTTTCACAAATGATCTTTATCCTTTCTTTAAATTATATTTCTCATACGATTCTACATCATAGCAATTTTTTCTAACACAATAAGTTCGTAATTTTGGTTTATACCATATATCAACTGCCCAAAATGTTCCATTTAAATATCTTTTTAGTAAATCTGTGCTCTGGCATCCTCACAAATCTACTACAGAGTTGAAGCATTTCAGTTTTATGTCTGACATTTAGAGGCTCCCATCCCATATCTCCACTGATGTGAACACAGAGCCTCCATGTTGGACATGGACAATAGGCTCTCTGTCTCTCAAGTCTTAAACACACAATTAGGCTACACAATGACAGAAAGAGAGATACAATGAGAATGTGAATGGCAGGTTGGAAGCGGGGAGGCCAATTATTTGAGGATATGCTGGTGTTTTTCAGGAGCTTATTTCTATTGGTGAGGGTGAGCATGGTGAAGATGGCTAAACTAATTTGATAAAGCGGGAGTAGGAGGTGAGGTTTGACAGAGCCTTCAGTTTTGTTGGCAGCAGTTGTGTTGTGGATGTGTCTGGTGTGCTGATCAAAACTCAGGTCAGTGTCCAGGATGATGCCAAGATACTTAAAGCTATAGTCTGTCATGTTAGAGAGTTAGCAAGATTTGAATGTGGTACCTCCTCTCAGCCTCCTCTAAGCTCCACACTCTCCTCCCCCTCCCATCAGTGCTCCGTCCAAAGCTACACCCCCTCAAAGTTGAACATCTGGCAGTAGGATTCATCAGGAAGCAGAGAGCCATTATGCTACATCACTGTTATAAAACATACCATTCAAAGCCAATATATCAACATCATTTTGTCACCTTTATAATAGGGACACTGACAACTATAGCTGCGCAATATGGTCAAAATGTCATATCCTATAACCTCTTCAATACAAGTGGGACTGACGACCAGTTTACAAGCACAGATAAACTAGCATGATAAGTTAGCACTGGGCTAAAAGCCCAAAGATACTTGGCGGAACGGACATGAAGTGACCATGTAGTGTGAGTGTATTGACTGCTCTCAGGGTGGAGGGACCATTTCACCCAGTATCACAAAAAGTGTCTCTGAAGAGAATTACAGACTATAGTTTTAAAGCTCTCAACCATACCCACTGGCTATGGGCTGTGGAGGGAAGTGTGTTTATTTTTGCAGAGTTGAGCTCCTTCATCTTGGGTGAAGTGGGCAACCAATTGGTAGGTTGTTGGTAGCGTATGTCTTAGCTTGTCTGTGAAAAGTACGAGCATGGCTCTGCCATCGCAGTATTTGAAGTATTTTTATTGATCTCAAACACAGCCTTGGTGAGTCCCAGCCAAGCCACGATGCTATTTGTCCTCTAGATTATTTAATTTTTGTTCCTCTTTCATTTCCCTTTATTTTTTTAGCTCTGTTATATTCAGCTGAGTCGCTGCTAATTTGTTATTTATCTTTTACATATTTTATTATTTCTCTACCTTGTGTGCTGCTGTTGTCACTTGTATTCTTTTTTATTCTATGTTGGTACAAAGAGAGTGCTGTAAAGCAGGGTTAAATTCCTAGTATGTGAAAACATGCCTGGCCAATAATGCTGATTATGATTCTGATATCTAATTGTTATTGCTCATTCATTTCCCATTCACTACTCTTTATTAAAGGTTGCAGTGTCCCTAATGAAATTTGCCCACATAAGTCCTTTCTGATCTTTTCACCTGCTGTCATATTCACTCATCTCTGCTCTGCGTACCTCTCACCTGTTTGACTTTTGCACATCTGCTGCCCTGTTTTTGTACAGATGTTCTCTATTTTCAGCTGCATTTCTTAAAACTCAAAAATCGGTGCTTACAAATTGGGTAAAATGTAGTTTTATTGTGTTGCATTTCATTTGCATTTTAGAGTGTATTTAACACAGACTTGTTAAATGTTTGTGTCATGACATTTCTTTATTTGGTAACTCAGTGTTAGCTCACGGTTACATGCTCAAACCCACACCAATGCCAGTGTCTTGCATGTCAAGTCTGAGCATATATTTGCAAGTGGAATTCAACAAACAGTGGGAGGAAACTCATGCAGCTTTAAAAAAAGAATGTGTATGTCGTGAGGTGTTGCAAAACACAATATGTACCCACATGCTTTTACAGTCTGCTACACACGCACACATATCATGTTGGGTCGATTTGCAGTGTGGATGAATACTCATTCGTGTGAAGCGGCTGTATTGAATAGCGGAACAACCTTTATTGATAAGGCCATAAAAGACGAGGCATCTTAGTATTAATAACTCACCGCAAAGCGTTCTTCTGTATATAACACAGATATCATTAACCGTGGCACTGCTGTCACACTGGTAATGGCTATAATCAAGCTTCCTGCTGCAGTACAAAGTGTGTGTGTGTGTGTGTGTGTGTGTGTGTGTGTGTATGCAGTTATCTAATGAAGGAGTGGAGCAACCCTTTGAGTCTTGTTTTGACAGATAATGGATAAAGCAGGCTGGCATGCATGAAAGGAAAGGCTAATTCTGTCTGATATAGCAGCAGAGGATTTAAGTATAATTCTTCATTACAGCCATCCATTACATTACATTACATTACATCCATTACAGTGTCATTAGAAGGCTAAACATACAAGATTATCTGTGGATGTGTGAAGTGTGCATACTTTTTTATTATTTTATTAATTATTCTCGCTATGCTGTAATGGCCCTGACTATTTTTGCAAAGTCAGCAGTATTGTAAAAAGTAATCAAGTAATCATTTGATATGAGATGAATGAGATTTCACCGTGTTTGCCCCAGCAGAAATGCTTTATCTTAGCACACTCATTGGATGTGTGATGGACTAAGAAATTCGTTCAAACCATTGAACACGTAAGCTCATGCATGAGCAGATCTGTGCATACCCTGCAGGTGTGACAATATAACAGTCTACACTGCTTCTGTTTCAGAGCACTTAAAGTGTTTGTTCTGACTGTTTGATGATTGTGGTGGAGAACTGTTTTGTAATGTAGGTTTTCTGTAAAAAATGTGCTTTTTTTTTGCCCAAATCAAAATTTGTGAGAGATTATCACTCACTCCACCCAGGGTCTGACTTTAAGGTTTTTTCCTACTTGCCCTGCTGGCCAAGTGCTTCGCAAATCCACCTGCCCTAACTAAATTCTTACTTGCCCTGCATAAGAGGTTCTTTTATTTCTTTTTCTCACTCTGTGGTGCATACTTTCGCTCATGACTTTAGTATTTTACCAAAATCTATTTCCTGATGACTGTATACAACATTACACAACACTTCTTTCTTCAGACAGCAGTATTTATTGCTATTTCACATTTGATCAATACCAGTTCCGCCCTCCGTGTCCTGTCTGAACAGACGAGACACCTGTTTAACACCCAGTCACCAGTGTTGTACCAGTTCATACTACTGTAGCTCAAAGTTCAGTTCACACATAGTTTAGTTCAGTTTATGTTCATTTGTTAGATTTTTTTAAATAAATAAGACACTATGAACTCAATAGAACCTCTTCTTAACCATTCATAACCAGGTGTCAATCACTGCCGCTCCAAAACTAATCAAATTACGGTACTAATAAAGAATCACAGACAGTGCTGGGCTCCGCAGCACTGGGCTAGGTTCATAAAACTCTGCCCCTACCCTGCAACTGGACCATCCGAAGACAGAAACAGATGAGGAAATACATGATTAGAAAAAAAAAAATCAGTCTGTGGTTCTGGCCCATTCAGGCAAATCTGTGCAAGGTCTACTGGCCGCCAGTCATTTTTACTTTCCCCGGGAATTTGGGCAACCGTTAATCTCGGACCCTGACTGCACCCATGCCATTATCCCATCAATTCCCCCTTTAACACACCCATACACCCTTATTCTCAAACATAAAAATGTGCTTAGCAGTTTGCCAGTGAAGATGGATTTTCAGCAGAAACACTTCTATCTGAATGCTATTTCAGGATTAAATATGCAGGAATTACCTTCAGATATAAAGAACATGGTTAATGCATTAGTGTGAGCATGTAGAGAACATAATGGAGAGCCCTGTGTTTAGCAGTACAGGATATATTTTTAGGGAATTTCTCAGGAAATTCACTGCATTTCTGATTCCAAACAGGACAGCCAGACTCTTCGTAGTGCTTTGAAAAGGATTTGTACATTATGAACTTGTTTTATTGGTCTTTTGACTGATGATACAAATCTGCATGTAGGCCTAACAGGTTAAGTGGAAAGTAAGTGCCAACTAAGATTCACAGCTAATAAAATTATCACTTGGGAGATCTGAAGGCAGGGAAGGAGAGTTTTATGGCAACTTGATTGCTTTTAATTATCATGGCTGGGCAAGTCACATGAGTGGGATGTTGAAAATTAAAAAATCTTGAAGACAGACTTACATATATATTTTTGCAATTAATGCACCTGGTTAAGAGCTTTGATTCGTTGCATTTCTCAAGATGCTTTTTGTTTGAGCGGAAGTAAAAGCACCTCTAAGTGTAACCCAGTATAATCTAACAGTATTTTATCGTCTGATTTTTCAGTGGGTTTTCTTCCTTTCGACTTCATGAAGAAGTACTATTAATGTGCAGTTGTTGCTTTAAGACACTACACAACCACTACCTCCCACTAGGAGCTACATTCAATCCTCTATGAACTACAGTCTTGCCTTTAATTTCAGGCAAACCATAACTTAAATCGTATTCAAGATGTAGCCATAGTACACATTGCAACATATGCACAAATAGTTAGAAAGTCATCCTTTAAGGCATTTTGTCTTCCATATGCTCTTTTAAGTCCAGTTAAGCAGTTGTGATAAAAACAAAAACACTATTCAACATAACAAACCCATTCTCATCATGAATATTTAATAAGTCCATCCCTTACAGCTGTAAACACAATGTACAGCTTTTATCACTGTCATGTAGGTCTGGTCTACGCATGAGTATGTGCGAGTATGTGCATGCCTGCTAATGTATGTGAGGTCATGACTGTCTATGTTTGGGTATGTTGTGACATGTTATACATTCACTGCTGTGTGTTGCTTTCTAAAGAAACAAATTGGTTTCCTGGTTGGTTTATGTTCAGAGTGGACTTTGCCACTGGGATTCAAGCTAATTTGCGCGACAGGTAACTCTCTTTTGTCTCAGCCTCAGTGAAACCATGGATGTTGTGAGCTCAGAGGCTGGAGAAGTTTCATTGCCACCGGTGGCCATGGTGCTCCTGTCCTCTTTCTCGAGACATATTTCGGGCAGTTTGTCCGTTATGAAAATTAGTGCGTAAATCACGATTAATCTTGTTAAACGCTAATTTCAGTAGCAATGATCCAGATCAAACCTCATTGTGGCATTTATGTATTAGAACCTACTGGCTTTACTTTACAGTCTCACATAAAAAACAACAGTGTATATGAGACAAAGGTAAAGCTATAGCCTGTAATTCTGTTCAGAAAACACTTTTTTCTTTACTTGGTGAGAAGGTCCTGAGAGCAGTCAATACATTATGTATTCCGAAAAAGGAATGAAAAGAATCAGACCTCTGTTGCAGCTGCAGGACTGTAAAAACTGTCCAATCACTGTCAATCGGTCCGAATGGAAAGAACCAATCAGATGCTTTCATATATCGTCCTGCAGCAGAGAAAATGCAACCAAAAATAACACTTTTCGTGACATTGCTAAATAGGCAAGGAGAAGAAAGTCGGAGGAAGAAAAGGCTGTGATGAAACACATCAACACAACTGAGGCATCTGAAAGGACTGAAAAGTGATGCAGAGGTTGATTTCGTTCTGTTGGACAGGTAATTATTTGTTAAGCTTCGGGAGGAGTTATTATTTTCATGAAATATGTAATTTTTGCCACTTTAGCTACTTTTGGTAGCACGTATTAGCCCAATGCTAACATTAGCTTCATTGTAGGTGTAACCCAGTCGTGGGTGCCACTTTTATTGAAGAGGTTTTAGGATATGACATTTTTATCATATTGCATAGCCAGAGTCACCAGTGTCTGCATTATAAATGCAATAAAATGACATTGTTATATTGGTTTTGAAGGGACGTTTTACAGCTGTGGTGGCACAACGGCTTTCCTCTCCCTGTTGAATCCTATTGTCAGATGTTCAAAGTTGAGGGGGCGGGGCTTTGGATGGAGCACTGATGAGAAAGGGAGGAGGGGGTGGAGCTTAAAAGAGGCTGAGAGGAGGTGCCACTTTCAAATCTTACTCGCTCTCTTACTAGCTCTGTAACATCTCAAACTATAGCTTTAAGTAAGTAAAATATTAGATATTAGGAAATTGATTATCACTGGGTTTTCCTTTTGTTATTGATGTTTTTTTCCCCAGTTTCAAATTAATGAATAAATCAATAAGAGTCAGGAGCAGGAGCTGTTAAAGAAGCAGTCTAAAGTGCTGAGAGACTTCTTTGATTTCTTTTCATCCATTGCACTAATAAAGACTTTGTGGAAGAGAGGGGAAATAGCAACATACACACCACAACTAATCCATTTATTACTTTTTACACACTTTAGGCCTCGCTGTGTGCTGTTTGGTCTAGTTTTACTATTTCTTATCAAATGAAAATACAAGAATACACTGAGCAGAGGAATACAAAACACAGAGCATTTTCCTCCCCTTTAATTGGGATTTCATTGTGCTTCATCTTTGACTGTTTTCAGAATTCCATCAATAGCTAAAGGAGAGGAGGGGATTTAGTGTATTATTGTGTAGATAAACAAAACAAATTAATTAAAAATGTCTTTGATTATTCAAGGGTTTATGTATGATACCCATCTGTGATCAGTTTAAGAGATTCTTAGTGATTTCTTTTGTTCCTCAGAGTCTCTCAAGTCAATTTCATACAATGACTGAGGAGAATCTGAGAAAGACAGATAACTGTTGTAAATATAGTGAATGATTACTCTGGGGCATCACATTGTTGATAACAGTGAAAGGGACTTGATTAATACATGTTGTGTGTGGATTTTATTGTAACAGCATAGGAAAACTGCATCACAGAGCCCCCACTGAATGTAAGTCTTTTTTGAGCAATGTTACTTGAAAGCACAGTGTGTCAGTCGATCCTGGCAAGAAACCAGCCAGCGCAAGTGTAGACATATTGATGTGTGCAGGTTTTATATATATATATATATATATATATATATATATATATATATATATATATATATATATATATATATATTGTGTGTGCACCAATGACTGTGAAATAGCAGTTCAGATATAAATAGAGTGGAAGACACGCAGGTTAAGGGGGAAGTGAAACTGCGGTCATCCATTATGAATGACATGACCGGACCGCCTATGGCGATAGGAGCCGGCACCACGCGAGAGACAGAGGACAATGTAAAACAAGAAAAGAGCACAGACGTAAAGATAGAGGCTTATTATGAAAATTGGAGGACAGACAGGGTGGCATGGTGGTGTAGTGGTTAGCACTGTCGCCTCACAGCAAGAAGGTACCGGGTTCGAATCCCGGGCCCGGTGCCTTTCTGTGTGGAGTTTGCATGTTCTCCCCGTGTCTGTGTGGGTTCTCTCCGGGTACTCCGGCTTCCTCCCACCATTCAAAAACATGCATGGGGATTAGGTTAATTGGCTAATTTAAATTGACCGTAGGTGTGAATGTGAGTGTGAGTGGTTGTCTGTTTCTATGTGCCCTGCGATGAGGTGGCGACTTGTCCAGGGTGTACCCTGCCTTCCGCCCTAAGACAGCTGGGATAGGCTCCAGCCCCCCCGCGACCCTATGAGGATAAGTGGTAGATAATGGATGGATGAGGACAGACAAAGCTGAGAAAAAACATTCAAAAGACGTGTTTGAGTCTGCATAGAAGCTGTATGTACTGTATTTGGCAAATAATGGATTAAGCCCTCCAATCAGCTACCAATGTAAAGAGCAGGGTTCCTGACTGAGACAGAAGGTCTATTTGCCTCATGATTGCATGTCAAGACACACTCAATGTAATCTTCATTGTATAACATGTAAAACAAAAATGAAGAGGGGTTTCAGCAGTTTCTGACAGCCAACAGTAGCTGGCATACACAAGCGGTTTGGTTTGTTTTCAAGGTCTGGGGCTCGCAAACGCTCAATCCTGACTGTGTGCCTTGGCTACTGTGAAAGCTGCAATGCACTGAATACAAAACAGAAACAAAGTTTGACAACACTTTCAGACAATTTCAGTGTAGCAATCAGTTAGTGGTTTTTATAGCATAAGTGTGCAGAGCTGGGACGTGCCTAAGTATATTCACTCAAATGTAAGTACAATGAAGTACAATTCAGAGGTACTTGTGCTTTACTTTTTCTACTTCTGCTCTTCCACTCCACTATTATTCAGATGCAAATAATGTAATTTTTAATCCATTACATTTATTTGATGACTTTAGTTACTAGTTACTGCAGATTAAATTAGTAGTGCAAAATAAACAAAATAACAAAAATTCAGATAACAGTTATTGATCCCATTCCCAGGAGGAAATTGACGGAGGAAACACCCAACGTATAGAAAATAGTTCAAATTTTGCCAGCTTCAACATTCAAGTGATTAACTTTAATGAAAATAATATATGTGTCAACACACGATGCAATCACTGATACAGTCTGTATTCCTAAATGTAGCTGTTTTGTCTTCTGTAGCCAATTTTAGCTCTGACATTAATGCGACACAAAGTGTCAAATGAGATGACAGTCCAGCCATTATATCAACAAATGTATCCAGGTTTGGAATGGTTTAATGGTTTGTGTGATGAATAAATAAATGAAAGTGGTGTGAAGAAGGTGTGTAGCAGCAAGTTCACATAATTTAGTTTGTTTACACATCATTACATGACAACTCATAATTGGATGTGTGGATAACAAGCTGACAGCCATTTGTTATGTTGAGCTCTCTGACCTGAAATTACCTACCAAAGAACATTAAATAAAAAAAAATAATAAAGGAACAAAATATGTTTTGACAACCAGTGGCGCATTTCTACCAAAAGCTACATGGTCACATTTAATTCAACCGAAGTCCTTCAGATTTTGGAAAAGTATACATCCCACAGGGTGGCACGGTGCTGCAGTGGGTAACACTGTCACCTCACAGCAAGAAGGTATGTGGTTCGATTTCCGATCTGGGGCCTTTCTGTGTGGAGGTTACATCTTCTCCCCTTGTCTGCATGGGTTCTCTCCAGGTACTCCGGTTTCCTCCCACCATCCAAAAACATGCATGGGGATTAAGGCTAATTTAAATTTACTGCAGGTGTGAAAGTAAGTGTGAGTGGTTGTCTGTCTCTATAGGCGCTTTTCCACAGGCGCGGTACAGTACGGTACGCCACGGCTCTACACGGTTGTGGCGCTTTTCCACTAGTACCTGGTACCTGTAATTTTTTCGTACCTCCTCAACCCTGGTTCCAAGCGAGCCGAAGCGATACTAAAAGGCGACGTCAGCCGACTGCCTTCCACTGATTGGTCAACGAGTGTCGTCATTGGAAGCGTCATTGGATGTGGGACGTCCGATTGGACTGTAAAAACCAAAAACAACTTGACTCCGCCATTTTTAAAACACGTCCTGGAGTCTTCTCTGTCTCTTTTCTTTCACTTTGTGCGTGACAAAAAGTCACAGAGTGAGCAACAAATACATGATGGCTTCCCTGTCCTCCATTGTTTGTGTTGTTGTTCTTCTTCTTCCTGGTTTTCTGTGTCGCATGCAAATGAAGTTACGGCAGTTTCGCACTGCCGTATGACGACCCGGCCCACGCCGAGGAAGTACTCATTTGTAATGGAAAAGCAACAAAACTGGGCTGTGCTGTGCCGTGCCTTTACTGTGTAGTGGAAAAGCGCCATATGTGCCCTGTGATGAACTGGAGACTTGTCCAGGGTGTAATCTGCCTTTCGTCCTGACACAGCTGGGAAGACAGCTTTGTTACAGAGACGTACTGATAGACACGTGCAATGTAACCACCAGAGTCCACCTTATCTTTTGTGTGTGCTCAGATTTTCAGTAGACATCAGGGGTGAATGATTATGCTTAATGAATAAAGTTAGCGGAGGTCAATGCTGTAAAAGTTATGTAGCAAAAATATTTTTTCATATTGATTGAAGGTGCTTTTTCAAACTGTCCTGCAGGAATTTAACAGAGAGGAATATGAGAAGGATGGAGGAGCATCAGTGTCACAGAGCACATTGCCTATTTCTTTTTTATTGTGTATTGTGAGAAAAATTCCAAAATTAGTTGTGTGCAGTATTAGAAAGTGGGTAATCTGTAAAGATTTTCTTCATAAGTTTATAATTCCAGAGCCCAGTAGAAACAAAATATTGAAACCATTATGTGACACACCATATGTTACTCATGGAATATTTGTTATCGACAGGAATTTTTGTGTGTGTGCTTCATTAATATAATGATGTAACCAACAGAATGAGGGTTGCAACAGCTGATCGATTAAAATGATGAAGATGATTGTAAAAATATTTGGTAAGGAAAAAAAAAACATTTTATCAGATTAATAATTGATTAATCTAAGTAATAACTGACAAATTGATTGATATGATATTATGATAGGAAATATTATTTTATTTGAAAGTTCACCTTTAAGTCTGTTTAGCTTTCTTTTTCTAAACCATAGCAAGGAGCATTAATACACTGTATCATCAAACCTCCAGTTGAGCTTTGTGCAGCATTGTATTTCTCCTAAGCTCCACTGAGCTCTGGAGCAACATTTACCAAGAATATCAAATCCCGCCCAGATTTAGATACACAACATGAATTTCCATTTCACTCTCACTGAATTGAGAAAAATAAATAAACAAATGACCAGGACCTTCGCTTGCAATAACTGACATTCTCAAGTAAACCTCAATAAATGGTGTCACAACACATAACCAGCTGTTTTTTCTGCCCTGGTATGACACTTCAATCCTCCAAAACATCACACACCCAAACTAGCTGACTGCTGTGGCTGTGCCATTGGACCTGTAAAAGCTTTTTACTCCTAGCATATGAAATACACTAACAATATTGTTTTAGCCAACTTTATTTTATTATTTCTGCAAACTTAACATAGTTAACATAGGAGCATCAGTCATCAGTTCACAGGCTATTTTTGAGTCAGCTACAGTATATTTCCAGAACTGAAGGGTTCACTGTTAATTACATTTTAAGATGAGAATGATTAGTATTAGTTGTGTGTAACCTTCTAGTTTTTTTTTTATTATTATTGTATTTCTATTGAAGTTTTTCTCATTTAAATATAGTCATCCCTTGTACAAGTTTTCTTTTTTCTTTTTCTTTTTCATAAATAAAAACTCAGGAAAAATACATCAACAAAATAAAACCAAACAAAAGGGACTTCCTATAGGATATAGTAATAGCTTATTTCCAATTGTACACTATTATATATCACAGTTCTTAATGCTACCCATGAGTGAACAACCCTAATTACCCTAAAGTTCTTTCCTGGAATAATTTAACCCTTCAGAATATTTTTTTACCAGCCATAATTTTGCAATCACACTTTTTTATGTAACTAACTTTTGTGTGTCTTGCTGTATTATATTATAATGACTATCATAGCTTTTTGTGGCTTAAGCATAGTGTTTTATGTGGTTCATTTTCACCATGCAAACATAAGCAAGGATTTAAGGAGTAGCAAAGCTGAGTGAGGCCATTGACATACAGATTATTTATTTTTCTTGTTAAGTGGCAGTCACTCATTCAATAGTACACAGGACTGAGTACAATACTATTGAGTTGATAGTAAACAACCTAGGGCACCAGTGCTGCCCAATAAATCCAGACAATCAATACAAAAAGTAAATGTTTCTCACTTCATATATCAAAAGTAATTTACAGCTATCAGTGCCTTTATAAACAACATAATTCCTTTGCTTTGAATAAAATGCATTCAGAAATTCACTGCCAGTCATCCAGACTGTTGCCTGAGAGGAACAAAGGAGCTACAGATGGAATAAAATACTCCATTTTATTTGATGGGTTAAGACTTCAAATGCAGAATACACTCTTTGTGCAACAAAATAGTTGATGTGAGCAGCTGCAAAATACATATCACAACACACAACAAGCATGTGTGAAACCATATGAGTGATATAATAAGACAGAGGGATGTTTCATCTACAGTAGGATAGTGGGAAACCTGTTTTTAATCTTCTGGGTTGTCGATTTTTCGTGGTATTTAGAGGTTTGGGGGATCTGGAGGGAGTTAAATGTCTATAATTAAAACTTACACTTCAGTATTTTATAGATATTTCCAATATGTATAGACATAATATAAAATGATAAATGTGTCTACCTTTAGTACAACGGGTTACCATTATTTAGTAAAAACAGTATAACAGTCAGTAACTTTTCACCTGGACAGAACTACCGATGTGGAGGCCATCTGTGCTGTGCTAATTTAAAGTCAACCTCTCTGAGCTGTTTATTGAAATGCATTTTGATTTCTTCAATCTGTTGTTGGGGTAAATGAATTATCTTAAAAAGAACTTCATCTCCTACACCATTTATACGCACATACACACACACACTCACACACACTCACACGGGGACTAAGAGACAACCATCTCAGTCTTAATTGAAAGATGTAATCTTGCAAATGGAAGCCATGAAACATTCAGAGAGAGAGAGAGAGAGAGAGAGAGAGGGAAGTCAGTGTGTGTCTGTGTGTGTCTGTGTTTATGCTTATATACAGTAAGCCTCCAGAGGCTCACTCAGAGACACAGGTGACCTCCCTTTGTCTCCTTTTTTATGCTCATTCACTCCTATCCCTCCTTCTTTTTCCTTCCTTCTCCCTTTATCTCTCTCCATCTCCACCACTGTCCCTCATCCTTCACTTCTTTCTTTTCATCTCTCCCACCAACATCCATCCCCGTCCTTCTCTTCCATTGCATCCTTGTCATCACATACACTCGTCCACTCAATCACTGTAATTTCTGCTCTCTCCTCTCGTTCACACTGGTTCCTGATAGGTAACACATCTCTCAGGCCCAGCTCATGTTTTTCATGCTCCTTCATATCTGCTCTTTTTATGCCTGTGTGTCCCCTGTAACATCTGTCACACCAGTAATATCTCGCTGTGCGTCTTTGTGTTGGTGCTGGAAGGTCAACGGACTATAAGGGTCAAATGAGAAAATGAAAACAATAGAGCTTATCAATAGAGCTCCACAATTAATCAAAGTTTTATTGAAATCACAAGATGACATACTGTGCAATATGGACAAAGGTGAAATGTGTGTCAAAATACAATTAAAATAAATAAATAAATAAATACATTGTGGTACTGCAGAGATGCCCCATCAGAAAACATCTTTGTTTCGTACACATCCCTGTAAAACTCACACCGTGATCATTTTTAATATTTTATTTCAATGAAAATAAGAATAATGGTGCAAAAATACTTCAGTTTTCTTAAAATTCTTCAGCGTTGCTCATCATTCATTTCACCTCTCAATAACAACTCATATTGTATGTTTAAAGTTTCTGTGTATATCATTAGAAATCAATTTCATGCTGCATTGTTGATGGTAAATATGAGTTCCTTCAATTCTCAAAACACCACAAGACACTTTCACGGATCATTGAACAAACACATTATTATGACTAGAAGTTTCATAACTGAATTGACCTCCAGTAATCATGAGTTAAACTGGAATGTTGTAGCATATGGTCCAAGTTATTCCATACATAGAATACTCCAACTAAACGTACATATCAAACCCAGTTACAATTTCTGTTAGTAGAATCCATTTTACTGTGAGTTGGTTCATACATGTTCAGGCAAGAACTATATTTTCATTTATTATTATGTGGCTGCAGATATTCTGTCACCATTTTAATGCACAGTGAATTTTGGTTATTTTTAGTTGGAATCCTATTTTCTATCCATAAACTAAACTGTCCTACATTTCCTGTACTCCACATCTATATTCTGCACCTTGTTATTTTCCCAAATCTCCTTGAATGATCCCAACACCCCCTGGACCATCAGTCTAAAGTAGCCACGTGGTTTGTGAACACTGAGATGTATTGATTTTTGTGGCTATACCTTCAGTCATAGTATGCCTTGTGGCAAAATTGCATTATGGTCAGTTGAGACCACTATTGGTAGAGAAATTGGTGTCTCAATCACTGCTGCTACGGATTTCTACCTGAAGAGAAGAAAGAGCAGCAGGTGGACAGACAGAAACAAAGGATGATCTCAGAGTCATTGATCTGAAAGACTGTAGTTTGAGTCTGACCTGCAGCACCTACAGGAAAGGAAAGTCACAGCTTCACTCGCAACACTTGTAGCCAAAAAGCGTTACAACTGCATTTTGATTTCTTTCTGTTTTTATTAGTGCTGCTTGTGCAACAGTGTTATGTTTTATAATTTTCAGTTTGTAGGAGAATGTAGGAGTTTTGTCAAACAGAATGTATTTCCTGCTGATTCCTGGAAAAGAGTTCATACTGTTAGTATTTTCGGTTAGCCGTGTTTGTTTCAAAGGAAGAGGTCCAGTCAAAATCATTGCATACTGCTGAACTGGTAGCTTGTCTGTCATTTTTGACATGGCTTACTTATGCTTACTGCTTATAGAAGTTTATTTACGTTAATAGTGAGAAAAATAACTCAAAAAGTTGTGGACGGTGAAAACATAACGTCCTTGGCGGCAGGCGTAACTTTAAATTAAAACGTAGCCGCTTCCTTGACAGAGGTCTGCCTCTTTGAGTGCTTTTGTAGTTCTTTTTGTCAAGTTCAGTGTCCATTGCTTTCTCTGTGTGTGGGTGATGAGGCACATTTGACCTGGTCATGACTAAACAGCTTCTCCTTGTGATGACTCTACCTGCTTTGGATAGGTATGTAAGTATAAGTATAAGTATGTAAGGAACTGTAAATGTGTGAGACATCCTGTTGAAATGATGCGCAAGAGAACATCTATGGCATCTGCATTCAAGGTGGCACTTGGAATCCTTCATCTCATGTTTTGGATACATAGTGTCCTTAGGCTCAAGTATTTGTTGAATTTAGGAACTGTAAATAAAAACAGTTTTATAGGGAATTTATTATGAGGAAAAATAAATAAAGCAATGCTGTATGCTATAGTGTCACAGTTAAAGTACGCCCATTTAATCATTTTAATATAGTAACCACTGAATACATTTAGCAGCACACTGTTCCATCACATGTACAAGATAATTTTTCAGAGATAAATCATTTGCACTAATCAAGTCAAACACAAAAACAGAAGTAATTGATATTTATTAAGAGTTATTATTACTTTTAAACACAATAACAAAAAAATTCAACAACTACATCAGCAACAATCATACAATCTAACAGTCAACTCATGTCATGCCCACATGTCAGTGCCTGACATCTCTTCAACCCAACGTGAAGGACATAAAAGGTCATTAAAAATGTCCAATGAAATAAGCAAGGGTTATTATTATTAGGATCCCACGACTCATCATAAGAAGCTGATTGAGATTACTCACCTTCAGCGTGTTTTAAACGTACTCTTACTTAATGGGCTTTCTAGAAACCGTCACTGTACTGGAGGAGAAAATTCACTGTCATTGTAATTGTTGACTCTGCAGTTGGCCACAGGCAAAACACCACCAAAGCGAGACGTCCAGCCAGGTTTAACTGCAGTCTCTAAAACTCACATGTTGTCACTTTCAAAGAAGTGCTCCCCGCTGTCTGTTCCACTTCACATAAGGCGAGGGTTGACTCAGATGCTTTGTGGCACACTCTTTAACTAACCGGGAAACAATGGTGAAACAATGGGTTAGTATTACTTACTGCTAATTTCCACTGGATGTGGAACAACACTGAAATCTCAATAGTCAGCGAGATCGTTCTCGCGATTTCAGCTGTTCAGCGGAGCCGAGGAAGGCCAATCTGGTGTGTACTGAAGGACGACAGACATCGGACTTCGACAGATGTCGGCGTCGCCCCGCATCCAGTGGAAATTAGGGGTTAGTGTCACCTGTTCTTTGAGAAAACATGTTAGTTTTAGTCTATTTATCATATTAATGTGAATAATACTCATTACATTGACAAATGTTTTTGTGATTAAAACAATAATTGTTGGTCAAGACCTCCACAGATGTGGGATTATACTGCCTTTGGGAGCACAGACCCCTCCTTATGGAAGATCAGCTCCCATTGTCTCCCACTTTTTACTCTGTTTTTCGTTATTTACAGCATCAAGTAAGCAGTCCTGAGAGCGACATAAGAGGCTGGGATCATCCTGGTCTCAAAAATCTGTAGACACCAAACAGTGAACACAGCCATAATATATATGGATTATATTTTATTCAAATTGAACTGTCTATTGAGTGTTCGGTGTCTGTTAGAGGGACACAGCTGAGTGAAGAACAACAGGAACATTTAAATCAAACAAAAAAAATGTTGTAAACCAGATACAGTCACCATGTGGTTATTCCATTATATGAAGCTATTTAGGTCAATGCATTAAGTGTACAAGAAAGAGATTTATGGAAAAGCTGGGGTAGGTGATGACAGGCAGATGATGAGATGGAAGGGACGAGGGGGACAATATGACAAAGTGATGAAAGGGAAATAAGAGGGAGGAAGAAGCACAGTGCATATGAAAACAGCTAGGAGGTGGGCAAAGGTGGAGAGAAGAGATTTGAAATATAAACGTATTGAAAGAAGAGATTTAGCTAAGCTGTCGTGTGGGAAATGTAATGATGGTGCACAAGTGTGGCAGGAAATTTCACAATTCTTGAACGGACAGACAAAAGAAAAATAATCCAAGAGAGCGATGTGTGATCGAAGAAGGAGGATGTTCAAACCGGGTAACGGCCAGATAGTGAGTAAGGGTGAGTTCATCCAGAAAGAGAACTAGTGGCGGGAGACTGTGACTGTGAGGATGGTCAACACAGAGGAGGAGGGGGAAAATGGGATGATAAGTGTGATCCAGAAAGCGACGGGGGAAGGGGTGGAGGTGAAGGGACGAGCTCAGAAAGGGGACTCGTCTTCCGCTCAGCTGCGTGTCTTGGCCGGCTGTGAAAAGCCGCTCTCTTCCTGTCAGCGCAGGAAGCCCACAGGGCGCCATTGTACCAGGCTGAGAGGGGAGAGACGGGGACAGAGAGGGAGCGGCGGACAGAGGTTTGAATAATTTAGTGGAATTATTGATGAATTTAAGTGTGTGAAGGTTAAGTGTTAGTTGAGATTCAAGTCACAGGGTTCGCCTTAACCTACGTTACTCTCAATTTTGCTGCATGTGTGCGTGGCCAGTGCCGGGCAAGTCTCATCAATACTGATACGTGACTGATTTGTATTTGTTGGATTGATTCACAGTCTAAACACCACGAAGACATAAATGAGGCTGACTTCAAAAGTTACAGTTGCTCACTGTCGAGCCAAAGCCTAAAACCGACAAAACCCACAGCCCTTCTTTTCCTCCACGGTGTGCCTATGTCAACCAATAAATTGAATTACGGTGAAATTTTACTCCAGATCTCTGTTTCACAGACAGTCCTGTTGTCCTCTTTTTGGTCACAATTGGCCCCAATGCCAGTCACAGATTAGTTGCCAAGAGTCTGCAGCGGTGTTTGGTTCTCCTCCAGGGAGATGACTCTCTCAAGCTCTTTCAGTGAAACGAGAACATCTTTCATTTCACTTGTTTTTGTAAGTAATCGAGCAAGTCACATACTGAGAGGAACTGGCTCAGACAGCAGTGCACAGCTGTGTGTGCACTGGGACAAAAACTTGACTCATTTCTCCTGACTCATTCAAACACTTGCATTAATTTGGCCCACACGAAACATCATAAGATTACAGACACACTTCTGCCTTTTTACTTTCTTTATATTACACTAGTTTTAAATAGGGCTGTCCAAATTAATGCGTTAACATGGATTAATCCATCATCATAATCTGACTACAAATTTGAATGAAATTAGCCCATCTGCAGAGCAGAATGACTCTGAATTTCTCCAATGCATATCGGGCAGTTGGCACAAGTAGAGTTGGTGGCTCTAATGGTCAGTTGATCCGGTAGTGACAGGAAGCAGAAACAACCAGACTAGTTTCTACTTCTGCATCTCGTCTCATTGGAGGCTACAGAGCTTCTGAGTCACTGCAGACCTCTAAAAGACGAGCTGATGCTCCTCAGTGGTTGGTCCACGCCTCAGTGGTTGTCTGTTTGTGAGCAACGATGCTAGCCTGGGCCCGCCCATACTTCCTGTGACGCTGCACAATTTCGTGACCATGTTAGTCTGGCCAAGTTGCCTATTTCTTCAATTTCAGATTCCCCCAGGAATGGGCACCAGTGAAAATCTAGCATTTCCAACTGAGGCGATTGAGGCGTGTTCTTTGGATCAAGCAGTTTTCATTAGACATCAGAGGAAAGAGTGGTCTGATTGGTTGAAGCTTCGTCCAGTAGCACACAGAGGCATTTGATAGATGCGGGTTAAGCCCACCCACTGAGAACTCGTTTACAAGGCAGCTTGGCCAGACTACTCTGGCAGAGCTTTGTTGTCGTAATAGCCAGGCTACAACGATGCAGCTTTTGTATTAAAAACATCCAATGTTTGACTTATATCCACTAATAAACCCCAACAATCCCCATCATTGTTCACTGTGGCTATTCTGATGTTCACACGTTGCAGATCGAGGCTCCCTGAGCAGTTCAGGAGCTTCACAGTTCCCAAATATCCACTTCTATAGTGAATTTCTCTGTGACATGAATAAAGTATCTATCTATCTATCTATCTATCTATCTATCTATCTATCTATCTATCTATCTATCTATCCAACTGGAGGTCATGCAGCGCATCACTCAACCTTGACACACAAGTATTGTGGAGCAGATAGACGGAGCAGATGTGTTGTTGAAACTGTTGAATAAACTGGTGTTTAATAAATATGTTCAGTGCAGATATTTTTCCTTTTTTTGTGTGTTTGCTAATGCAAAATGAAATGTGATTAATATAGATTAAAAATTAATGTTATTTAATTGTGATTAATCGAAATTAATCCACAACAACCTGTGTTTAATCTGATTAAAAAATTAATTCTGAGCCCTAGTTTTAAACCAATGGCAGAATCACCGTAATGTCTATTGTGCCTCTATTTTTAGAATGATACTTTTTCCTTTTATTGTTATTCAATATCCAGAGAGGCTACAGAGAGTTAATGTAATAGGTTTGGTTTATCAACCATAGAAAACAACAATCCCATTACTCCAGCTTGTCCAGAGTAGCTGCTACATATTGCTTTTGAGTTTACGCAGTCTGAAGCCTCCAGTAGAGAATTTTCTGTATAAAGTACAACCCTGAAGCGACCCCATTCAACTAACTGTCACTGCGCTCTCTCTACCGTAGCGTTGTGCTATCACACATGCATTGGTTTTGTTTGTGAGAGGGAATAAGACACAGAGACAGAGATGAAGATGTCACCCCATAGCAACAGAAAAAAAAAATCAATGTGTTTATTTGTTGATGTGTTTATGCATGTTTGTGGCAGCATGTTTACATAACTGCACTCAACAGTCTATTCCGCGGTGGAATAACCCATCTATCCTGCCCCATTTACTGTATGTAACAGTGACTGCAGAAATTAGAGTAATTGGCAGCAATGTGTACGATGATGAAGAGGCAGAAGATGAAGCAATAGGGGAATAGACAGGGCAAAAAGAGGAAGAGACGTAACAAGAGACAATGCTAAGAACAGTCGCTGAATCTGGGAGCAACCCTGAAAAGAAAAAGAGATGAGAGAAGAGGTGAAACAGTGGATGAATAAAATATGCTTCACACTCATCAGAAGGGGACACAGAGACTCAGGGATATCCCTCTGTCTTTTATGGCCTCTCTGCCTTTGCTTTGTCTCGCTATAATTTCTTTTTTTCCATGCCACTTTGTCCATTCTTGCAGTTTGTGAGCATTGTTGTCTAGCGATTTGGCTGCCTTTGTTCATATTCCCTGCTTCTCCACTTCCTCACTTTTCTGCTTTTTTCTTCCCACTCTCCTCTCATCTTCTTCTTTGACATTCTTCTTATCATTCCTTTCAAATACTGTTGTATACTTCCCAACTCCCCTGGTCTACTTTCCTCTCCATTATCCTTGATTCCTATCCTGCCCTGTTTTGTTCTCCTTATTCTGCTCAGTTCTCTCCTTTTGTCTTCAACTCTTTCTCTTCCCCTTTTAAGCCATCCTTTCCTTTCATCTTATCTTCCTTTATTCCCATTCTCCCTTCTCATATTTTGTCTTCCCTGATCCATTCCAGTTTCTCCTCCTTTGCTTTTCCCTTTCCATTTACTCCACTCATTTCCCTCCCCGCTCTTGACATCTTGTTTCATATTCTCTCCCCTGCCATGAACCGTTGCTACGACTACTCCACCCCCAACAGATGTCAGAATGGATCAGTTGTTGCGTAGTCATTCTCTGCCCATTCACCTCACTGCCTTTATGCAACACTAATGCTAAGCCATAGTAACCACTGTGTCTATTTTACACACGGATGGTGATGCTAAACGAAACACCTCGGGCAAACTCCTGAACATTCTTAAACACTAATTCTAAGTAGCTGCTAGCTACTCAAGGCCCGCTGTGTATTAATATGTTGCACCATAACAGTGTCAGCGCGGGGTTTCCTCTGCTCGTGTTTTTCTTTCACTTAATGTAACAGCTCCTAGTTAATAATTATTGTATGCAGCCACTCCGTGGTGTGAAGATTAGGACTGGGTACCTAACTTTGATACCTTTGTAGCACAAACCGAAAAGCTCAGGTCCTACACGTCCCCTTCGCATTCATAGTGACACTGATCCGTCCTCCACTTTCCCAGCATAAGGCAACAAACATTGCCAGTAAAACAGAGAATTAATGTCCCTGCAGCGACATTGGGAGCCCAGTGTTTGTGTTTAGACTACTGGTGCCTTCCAGTTGTACATGAATGTCAGAATTTCCAAGAATAAATCAGAACCTCCCGTGAAGTCAGACTTCCACCCCGGAAAGTCAGATTAATCTCACCAACCCGACACAGAATTCATACTATCTGCTACTGACATAAGCAGGAGTTACATATTTGTTGTACGTCTGTGAAGCTGGGAAGCGTTGGGAGCACTAAACTTTGAAGTTACGTTGATTTGAGCTCCACATAACAACAACAACAACAACCATTAGGCAAACCCTCACTCCCCAGGATCCTAAAGAGGAACTGGTAGCATCCTATGCCTGTTGATCATCATCAGACCATTGTCTAGTATATCTACCATGATAAATAATAAATAAATATTGATGATGACCAAAATCCAAATTACACAAAAATAATTTATTGAGTTGAAATTACTGTTTTCAAATATCCACTGTCGTTCTGGAACCGGTATCGAAACAAAGGAACCAAAATTGGCATTGTATCAAAATATTTTGAATGATACCCAGCCCTAGACTTATTTATAGCAAAAGATTGCCAAACTGACCCAGATTGTTAACATCACAGTGATTGGATCAAAATGTTGTTGTTTATACAGGTAGACAAAAGGTGCCATTTTTTTAAGGTACATTAAAGTAGTTTTAATAAGCTGGAATCACCATCAGTGACACGGGATGGGTACCGATACTCTGTACCATGATGGCAGGGCCAGTGTCAAAGTTGTTTTGCCCAGGACCAATGTTAGGGTTAGGTTAACATTGGTCCTGGACTCTTAATTGGTGATATCAGATCGTGCACCGAAACGCAACACAGATTAGAGAGCCACGTTTTACGCGAGGGGACGCAAATGCACATCCATTGTGCATATGTGCTACCCTCTTCAGATGTTTTCTCCATGAAAATCATTTGCAGGAACTGAGTAATATCCAATTCTATGGATTACCTTCCACATCGCAAT
This sequence comes from Synanceia verrucosa, assembly GCA_029721515.1. Classification (NCBI taxonomy): domain Eukaryota; kingdom Metazoa; phylum Chordata; class Actinopteri; order Perciformes; family Synanceiidae; genus Synanceia; species Synanceia verrucosa. The sequence goes on along the minus strand of CM056559.1, from coordinate 13,021,623 downwards.
AACTCTCCCTGTTAAAGTTGTCTCTGCCGAGCAAATCTTTATAAAACTGAAGCTCATCAAGACATTGATATTATTTAAATAAATATTCTGTTCAACTTGCACATCGGAAAATGACTTAAAAATTAAAAAGATGTGAAACACAAAGTTTGTATGTTTTACATCTTTTAAGCACATAATACAGTAAAGCAAGTACATTTCTCTTTGTGCATTAGAAAGCATTTTAACATTTAATGATAACAGTTCAGTTGCCGAGATGTGAAATGGTGGTGATGATAGACATGGGGAAAATACTGGGAAGCTTTTTGCTGAACGATAACTGAAACCAGTCAGCCTTAATAGAGAATGAAGCTGCCAGTATGAGCACAGCTTGTAGATTCCTTCAATGTGATGGCAGACCTATTCAAATTGACTTTCAGTTGTGCCAGTTCAGGTGTAAAAACATTGTTTTCCATAAAAGGACATCCCACTCAGCCAATTTGCTTCATTCATCTCCTGCAGAATGACAAAATACTGCTTTGGGGTTGTTTTTTTTTTGCTCTGTTGCACCATGCAGTGCCAAAAAATAAATGAATGAGATGAAAAAAATGAATGCTGTTGATCCCATATAAATGATTAGCGGTAGCTTTGCTCCTTATTGTAAAGTTCATCTGCTGCTTTATTAGCACAATTAATCCACTGTGTCACACATCTTAATTCTGTGTTACTGTAGCTACTGCCACTATACAGTATGTGTTAAAGTGGTGTTGACAGCCACACATGCACACATGTGCAATGCTCACACACACACACACACACACACACACACGCACACTGTCAACCCCCATTATCATCATGATCATTTATTAAACGTGGCTTCCGCCAGAAAGAGTGAGGCTAAGAGTGAGGGAGCTCAGGGGAAGGAGGGATTGCTTTCTTAATTAAACGAGAGGAAAAAAGAGAGGGAGTGCGGCGCCACAGGCTGGGTTCCTTTGAATAAAAAACATTTATCTCATTCATTGCATTCCCCTGCTCCTCGTTTCTCCCTCTCTGAGTTGGCTTAGTTACTCTGTGGCAAAGAACGACCCAGGCAAACACATTGCAGTGTGCAGCGGCTCCTTTTCTTTGTCGAGGTCTAATATAAGTATTGTTTGTTTCCAGGTTACAAGAAACTATGCTAAATTAAATACCGCCAATTTGGTCACTCTCTCTCTCTCTCACACACACACACACACACACACACTCTCACACACACACACACACACACACACACACACACACACACACACCTCAGTGTTTCTGCCTTGGAGGGCCAGCATACTGAGAACTGAGCACATGCTATTACAATTTCCTTTCATGTCATTTGCAGTATTTATCGTTTGAATGCATGCATGTACTGAGTCAACATTTAGATACACGCAGTAATGATGCCGTTTAAGCGTCACCTTAACTCACCTCATGTGTGCTCTTTTTCTTTGCTTTGATTCCTTGCTGCACATTAACATTAAGACATTTAAAAGGACAGTGGGTGCACAGACGCATGTAGTATTTGTAGTAGTACGGTTATGAATTGTAACTCTAGTTCTGTGAGCACAATAAAAGCCTGCTTGAAGGCTCAACCTGCTCTCACTGGAAATGGTGTAAATAGCACAATGTTACAAGGACATTCTGCATGTCATTAGAAGGCATTTTCACTTTTAGGTGCCTCTTTTGCGTGTATTTTTACGCCAATAAACACATCTGCAGTAATGACCACAGTCACTTTAGGCCACTTAGTTAGGTTTCGGAAAAACATCATGGTTGGATTGAAAATAAATGCATAAGCTAAGTGAAATATGTGTGAATCCAATGCAACAGAAGCATGGAAAAGTCCACGAGGTTTTGGGACATGAACACTGATCTCCTTGTTGAAAGCCTTGTGTCTGTTGACACCTTACGCCCACTACAAGTAGTATTTCTCACTTATTATTTTTTTTTTTTTTAATTTTTATCCTGCAACTAACTCTGAGTGTAGTATATTTATGCTGATGGATTTATATCCCAGTCAGTATAGACTGCATGGATGTACAGTTACACGCCGAAATCAAAAACAATGTCCTTTTGCATGCAAAATGTCTCAGGACCTGGGAAGTAATTTGATTGGATTGATTGTGGGCTGGTGTAAAAATAACCTACCCTTTGTGCTGAAATCAAAGCCTGTGGAACAACAGTCTGGACAGAGACGACCTTAAATGAAACCTACTGAATTTGCTCAAAGAGGACTCCAGAGAGCTCCACCGGAATCTCCCGCTGGGGGGATTTAAACACACCCTGCGTCCTCCACTTCACTCCCTGCTGGAAGCATAATAAGATAAAATGACTTCTCACAGTCCTCAGTCCAATCTAAAATCGACAGTAGGAAATAAATGAAACACTGATATTAGGTTAGGAGTATAATATATGGAACTAATTGAGCAGGAAGGTGGGGAAATCCTCTTTTCACCATAACACTGACATTTTAAAGGAATAAAAACAATGGGCACAGCAAGTGTACTTTTAATCATCTAACCCTAAATTCACCACAATGATCCAATCAATGCCTAAACCATAAGTGGCTGCCTCCAACTGTCATCTGACATCTTGCTCCTTTCATCTGAGAAAATCCTCCCCTGGACTGAAGGACCAGTCAGGGTGGCAGCATCATTAGTTGAGTCACTCCTGTCATGCGCTTGGTTATGTGTGTTCTCCTCACCAGCTGCTCCTGTCTGATCCTCAACAACAGGGGAGTTATGAGATGTGGCAGGGTTAGTGCATCAAACAGCTCCACGCCAAACACAGCCGTTCCCAGGAATACATTGTTGATTCAAGCAACACCATGGTGCAACGCCACCATCCATACAAGTCCAGTCTGATGATAAAAGATGGCCCACATTTCTAACATCAGCACCTAGGATGGGAATGTGAACACCAGTCTCCCAGGACATTTACCTCATTTGCTGTCTTGCTGATAGTGTTGGAAAGTCTAGTCTCTTTTGTCACCCCATATGATTGTAATTGGGTTAAGATCTCATCACGTTGAGGGCCATAGCACAGGATTAACATATTTTTTTCCCTCGTATGGAAGCATCTGCATTTGTTAAGCCACAATGTTAGTTTTGCCCATTCCAATGCAAAATATTGGGGCCACAATATTTGTACAAATCAGTACAAAAAATATTGCACTATAATTCTACATAACCTACGTAATTTGGACATCATGTGACGTTCGATGCAGGCTGCTCCGTCTGTGAAAACATGTTGGACATTCCTTACATTCTCAGCAGACATTTGGTACGTTTTCAGTAGGGTAGTTTATGAGTTTGGGTGTGTTTTGATCACATTTCTAGCAGAAAATATGCATTTTATTTCCATAAACCTAACCCTGTAATCCTATCCCTAATCCTAACCATCACTGGAAGTGTTGTCACAGTGTATTTCAATGCGTATTGTAATGTTACAGTTCCAGCTGACAGTGAAAGGAATGTGACTTCCAGGTTCTCTTTGGGGCTTGCGCATGTGCTGATTGCTCATGTTGCCGGTCATTCGTATGATATGCATGACAATCTGTGCCTTACTTTTTGTATGATATCATACGAATATTTCATGAGACGATGTTGCATATATGCTTATACTATGGGAAATTATTCTCCTGATTGTGAGAGATTGGATAATGAAGCCAATAAACTCTTTAAAAAAAGTGTGCAGGACAGAAACATTCATTCATGAAACCCAAAATGACTAGCAATCAAGGTATGCACATTGTTCTACATACATTTTCGACCTGTGCTGGCCATCAAATAGGGTTTAAAATGAACCATTCACATAATAATAACTGCTGTTGTTTATCCATCAGGATTAATGCACAGGGAGACAGAAAGCTCATTGCACTGCGGATAAAGGTCACGAAAGGTTAGCGACTTCTCCCACTGCTCACAGCTAGTGCTCTGTCAGAGAGGGTGAGAGAGGACGATGGAAAAAGAGAGGGGAGGGATGTAGGTGGAGTTACTGTAACATAAGAAATAGGGACGATGGAGGTGAGAGAGAAGAGAGAGAAAGAAAGAGAGAGAGTTTCACACAGTAGACCACTGACGGATGGTTGGCATTTAGCTCCCCACTACTTCCGGAAATAACTAATTAAGCATGGTCTGCTGTATGTGTGTGTGTGTGTGTGTGTGTGTGTGTGTGTGTGTGTGTCAGTAGACATGTTGACATGTCCACAGACATAGACATGTCCACATGTGCATGAGGACAGAGCTGGGAATTGTAACCGGAGAATAAGGGATTTCATTTGAATCACAAATGTGTTTGTAATTCTATTAAAACACACTTTATTAACACTTTCTTTTGCTATACTGTGAATGATGCTCTTAGTTCAAGGCTTGACATCTTAAGCCTGGTTTATGCTTCTGCGTCGCGGCGACAGCGGAGCTACGGCGTAGACCCGACGCTGTCGTTGAGCATTCGAAGCTCTGCATCGAGGGAACGCGTTGCTCTGCAATTCACCGCCAAGCTGCTAGGGGGGTGTGTCTGTGTCTTTGTGTGGCTTCTGGGGGCTCATATCGGAGTCCTTGGTTTTCTTCCCACAGTAAACAGTGACAACTAAGATGGAGCGGGTGTTTCTGGAGATGGAGCTCATAAAATTGAAAAAGAAATGCTGTTACTACAAATGTTGAAGCACAGAAGACGTTTGCGGAGGTGGTCTGTCCGATCATTCCGTACCGCTCCACAAATAGCGGTGTTGTTGAGCTGTTGACCGGAAAAGCAACCGCCGGAAATTGCATTCTGAGCGGACCAATCACAGTCCTTGCTGTTCGCGTCTCAACGCATTGACGCGATGCCTAGTCAGGATTTTTTGGAGGTGCGCGTCAGGCTACGGCGTAGGGGTCCGCATCGACGCCAGAGTTACACAGTTGCTGCGAAGCAGAAGCATAAACCAGGCTTTACTGTGTGAACTGAAAATACACAAGTTTACCGATCGTTGGTGTTGTAAAGAGCACAAGATGATCAAAAACAATTTGAAGTCGGACATCCATTGCTGCTAAATACAAGCCTCAAATTATTTTAAATTGCAAACACAAGAGAAGAGGGTTTAACTTTTGATAACACTGCCAGGTCCTGACACCTAAGCTTTTGTTTTGATTGCCTCTTCTGTCTCATCCACCTTTCATATTGTCAGACTACCCCTCCTCCTTCCAGTGTTGTGTTGCTTCTTTGAATGCAACTCACACAGTCTCTCTAATGCTTCTGAGTCTGAGAGCTGCGGGATTCATGGAAGTATTGCAACACAGTTATTGGGTATATGACCTGCTGGCAAGTCATAAGATGATTTTGGAAGGGTATTTTCATATTTCCACCCTTTCCCTTTAACACCCAAGCCAGAGTGCGACATTTCTACTCATCTGATGCTCGCTCCAAGGATCAAGGTGTGTAGATAAAATACTGTGAGGTGTAAAAAGAACTTAACACACACATATTTCTTTATCAGTGCTGCACATCATAATGAAAATCACATCTGTATTACTTTAAATTTTACCATTTTGTGTTTCAAGGTCAATGTCAATACCCTCATTGTAACATAGCCTTTGTGCTGAATTCACATCACAATAAATCATCATAGGCCTACAGTAAGATAAACTGTACCTGTCCTCTTTCCTTTCCTTGTTTTGGTAAACATCCAAATTTTGGTCAGCAGATATAAATGCAAAAAAAAAAAGACAGCTACCGAATACACCAGATTGTATATAAGTATAGACCCAGCATTTGCTTTACAAATAAACCTTTATGCGACTCTCTTACAGAAAGCATTAAGTGCTATGTCATAGACAGGAACAGCCCATTGGTTGGATAATACAGAACTGCTTATTGTTGCCAGTGTTCATGGTGTTTATCACATTTGTCAAGTTTGTTGAGTTTAACTACATGATTTCTAATAAGCTATTTCTTCTCTTGTCCATCTGACATCCTTCTCTGTGGCTTGTTTATGCTGTTGATTGTAAGGATGATTGCCAGTGAGCCAATAAAGTTTCCCCTTAACATACTTTGGTTAAATAATCAAAGGAAGTTCTGAGGCAGAAATTTGAATTTTTTTTTTTTTTTTTTAAGGAACTATATTCAGATGAATAGAATCAGCTGTAAGTTTTGTTTTTCTACAGAAACTCACCTTTTGAAAATGTATCACTCATGTACATGAAATGTACACTGAAATATACCCATGCCACTATGCAAATACAATACATCATCACTACAACATAATGATTTCTTATCAAATTAATTAAACCATATATTGATTAATTAAATCAATTGCAAATAATCCCATGTATCATTATCTGTTCGGAAAAGCTTCCAAAAAAGTCCATGAAAAACACATTAAAAGGAGGCTTCACAAATAAATAAATCAATTTATCCAATTAAATAATTAATACAACAATTAACAATTAACAATTAAATATATATATATAGTTATTAAATATAACTATAATGCAACATCAGTGTTCTACTGCAGTGTTGCAGTAGATGCACGCATCAGCATGCATGCACAGAGATTTGGAGTGGCCCAGTTCATGGAATGCTGCCAGAGAGTATGCTGTTACATTGTATTTACTGTAGTTTTACTACTGTATGCAGGTAAACCATGAACAAACAGTAGCACTACAACTGTATAGCGCTCAGCTTTTGGATGTTTCTAAGAGGGTAAGCATTATTAAACATTTTCAGATAAGATAATTTTAGTCACAAGGAATAACAATGTATTTAATTGTTTTAAGGCACTGTGGCCATTACTGATATATAATGGATCCTCCAGTACTGAGTGCTTTAAAGAGAGGGAGGAAAGCCATGGAAAGAAGGAGAGATGCAAAGACACAAATGAAGAGATGAAAAGAGGCACACAGACATAAACTTTTATACCAAAGAGAAAATGACAAAGTGTTCTTCAGACAGACAAAAAGTCAAACACAGAGATGAAAAGAGACAGGTACAGCTTTCCTACTCACCCCCACCCAAAGTGCTTTTCTCAAGCTACCGGCAAATGCTTCTCACACTCATACACATTCACACACAATTGTGTGTCGAGAAAGCTCACCAGATAAATTGCACTCACCCAAACTTAGAGAAAGGAGGGTATTAGATATGATGACAATACTCCTACCACATTTATATGGATCTGCTGGTGTTCAATCTACACACAGTGTTTTGGCACAGACCAAAATTATAATTAAAAAGGCTTCTCATTGATGTACACACACACACACACACACACACACACCAACACACACACACTTCTGTGTCTTTTTAAATATTTCATACATTTACCAATTAAGACATTTGTACACAGGCATACACATACAAATTAGAAAATTCAATAATTAATCATGATTTTATTTGTGCAGGGACTGTCATGCATAAAGTATTGTCATGCAAGACTGGAAACACCCTTCTTGTGTCTCACACACTTGCACATACAGTACATGTTGAGGTGTGTGTGGTGCTGGCGTGACTGTCTGCAGTTTACAGTGAAAACAAACAAGCGTTCCATTATTCATTTCGATTAAGGAAGCAGCTCTGTTTCGATGTTCCACTAACAAGCCAAAGGAGAGGACAGGAAGGGGGGGGGAAACGGCAGTTGCTTTTGTTCCCATCATCGCATTCAGCCACAAACAGACTCATACTGCATATATGCAACACAAATATAACCACGTTCACCTAACTGCTCGCTATCAATATAAGACAGATAGCTCAGTTTCTGCCATGTTGAGTCGTGACATTTTTTTTTTTTTTCCACAATACTGACTCACCAAAAGTTGGATTTTCCAGATACAAGACAGAGGATGAAAAATCAAGTATATATACTGTACAGTACTTAATTTATTATATATATATATATATATATATATATATATATATATATATATATATATATATATATATATATATATGCAAACTTGTTAATCAAAAATAAATCTTTAATGTTAAAATATAATAATTTTTATTATCTGTGAATTTTCAAATGTACTGTTTAAAGGGACACTATGTAATTTTTTAAGTATTTTATTACCTCAAATCAACGTCTTCATTCATAAATAGATCCTCGTTGGTGTGAAATAACATATGCCAACAATCTGACTTATCCTCCTGGGCGAAGAATCAGTCATCTGTCTTTACATAGAGCAGGTACGGAGGCTTCCATGTCTTTCCAGTCGACAAAAACTACCAACTGCCGAGAGGGACATAAAGCACTACCTGCTAGTAAACAAAATGCATTTCCGCGTTTTGCAATTCACTGAAGAATCTGGACAAAAAGTGATGATTTTAGTGAAACTGGCCTCTCAAAATAGCCAAAGACGCTGGCACAAGGCTGGTTTGGTTTTTAAAAATGGGCTGGCACTCAATGAGTTGTCAGATGAGAATGACAGTGAGAATGTACTTTCTTGGCGGTATAATAGAGAAAAATAACCTTTAGATACTGTATGTGTGACTGCAACATTTCTCACACAAAGAAAAATTCTTACACTTCTCTGCATTCTGCATTCTGCAAAACTGTAAAACTGGCATTTAGGTTCTAAAATGCTATTGAATTCTTCAGATTTTCACAGCAATATGTTCCCTAAATGCCTCCACCCACTCATCCACACACATGCATGCACATGGATAATGTTTATTAGCAGACATTTGGGCCACTTCCTTTCTTTTGAATATTCATGAGCACCTGCTTTCTACCAAACGCTCATGAGCTCACCAACATATCATTACCACAGGCATGTTGTATATGTGCCTCTATGTAGCGTGTGTGTGTGTGTGTGTGTGTGTGTCTGTTTTGAGTATGTGTTGTTGAAGTAGAGAAATCCATTTGATCCTGAAAATTGGAATATCTGCCCAACTGTTGTATGGAATGTGGAGGGTTTTTTTTAATCATATGCACATTTATCATGTAATTTGTTTTAAAACTATTCATATGCAGTGGAAGTGGTATCATATTGTTGAAGCAGACTGAAGTGTTATACGTGGCAAAACTTAGTTCATTCACATTTTTACTGAACTCAATTACACTAACAGTATATTATAACAGTATATAATAACTTATATGACTATAGACTCTTTTTGTGTGCATTTTGTGATTGAACCATAAGATTGCCTTTTTACATTCTAGTATTGTATGCTTTATTATGCTGGAAGGATGAATAACTGTCTCCCTGAAAAGTGGAGACCAGAGGTGGCTTGTACATTATGCATAATTGGATGTAGTCTAATATACTTCTATGACAAAACCCAAGATAATTGTATAAAATATGGGGGACCCTTGGTAGTTGTGGGAAAATTGCTTAATCTACTTAATGCCAGGAGAAATAATTGTCAAATACTAAATTGCTCGCTACCAGAGTATTGCCTTTGTTTCTCTATTTTCCTTGGTTTTTGTTTTGAAAATGATTTTTGATGTGTTGTTGTACAATGACAGCACTCTCTTTATCTGCCCCAGGATAAAGATGTGCTCATTCAGGCAATACCAGCAAGTTTTTCAACCTATATGACCACAACAGCACTAAGCAATAGCATACCGGCAGGTGGCAAAACATCAAACTGTCATCACACGTAACATAACCTGTTACACATGTGACGTAAGTGAACTTAATTAAATAATGTTCACGTTGACTTTAGCACATTTAAAGTCATGAGTTTGTTTTACTCATCAGTCCGCTATGATCTCTTCCATACGCAGACTTACTATGGCAACTCGAGTCTCCTAACAGCAGACATAAATTTAACACCAAGGCTATTTTTATTGTCCTTCGTAAAACACACAAAAACTATTGTATAAATACGTTAATATGATGCAAGCAGCTGTGTTCAGCCATCATCAATTTTTCCACATGAGCAAAGTTTGAACAACATACTCAGAGATGTGAACGGGCATCCCCTCATGCTGTTTTTTTAGGTGACTTTATCTCTTCAAATGTTTAGACTCCTGGTCATATTCAGGTTGCAGATATGTTGCCCCAGCAGCCATAAACACTTTGCAAATGTGTTTTATCTGTGTGCAGCAGTGTTAGAAGAAGGAGGGGCTGTGTCACTTATCAGTTTTTTTTTTAGTTTTTTTTTTTTTTTTTTTAAGAAATCTTAAATTATTGGCAACATCACTTGAAGGGACCATTAAACATATTCATTTGTGCAATGATTTTATCCTCAGAGGGCTCTACCTATCAACATGATGAAATATGAGGCTTCATGAGCTCTAGATAAATATTTCAGATGACATAATTATTATCATCAAAGTTGTCTTTGTTTAGCAGTGTTTTTAAATCATTTAGAGAGTGAATGTTAACCTTTTGGAAAAATGAAGATGGATTAAGATTTTAACACAGTTTAGGTCAAGAATGATGTCAGTGGTGTGAACGTGAAAGTCTTGATGGTGTAGTTTTTTTTTTTTCTCCCTTACTGCATCTGTTAAACACACACACACACACGCAGTAGGTCTTATTTGGGGTTATGGTTTAACAAGGAACCAGCAACCATGTGGTGAGGACATGTCCTGTGATGTGCACACACACACAATCACACAGACCACAAGCCATATTCAGCTGACATAAAAAGCCTTGATGTGCACCCCCACCTTTCTCTTTCAATCCAATAATTTCTCTGAGGCCAATTCTCTGCAGGCACATTCACATCCCAGGGAAATCTTTTACCTCACACACACACACACACACACACACACAGGCACCCACACGAACACACAGCTGTATGATTGGGGTTAAGCCTCAGGTCATTATTGAGAAGGGAGGGGGGTGGGGTGAACATGGAGCTCGTTAGAGATATTGTTTGTTTGTTTGTGTATAGATGTGTGATGGTGGGGTTTTTGAGTAAATAAACATCTGCATGAAGATCTATATAAATGAATGGTGTTGAGGTCAGATCTGAGGTCTCAGCAGCACTGAGGTAGAAAGGAAAATTTAAAAAAAATGTGCTGAGCATGCAAGAAGTTTTATTAGGATCATAATATCATTGATGACTAACAGGGAATAACAAACTTGAATTGTCTAGTGTAAAAATTTGATTAAATAAAATACAATTAATTATGTTAATATACGTCCATTTAGATATAAACTGTATGTGAAATCCAAATGGGATTCAAATGGGGACAGCTGTAGCTCAGTGGGTAGAGTTATCGCCTCTCAAGGCCAGGATCAGTTTGATCCCCTGTTCCAACTCATAACAAGTCGTTGTGTCCTTGAGAGAGAGACACTTAACCCTGAAGTTGCTCCCCAGGTGCTTTGAAGAGCAGCCCACTGCTTCAATACAGAGGACATACAGTTCAATACAGAGGACATACAGTACATGCGTACATATCATGTATACCTGTATATATGTATGTGTCTTTGTTTTAGATTATGGGTTTGTTGCTATTGATAGACTTTATTAACACTAACAACACCTTGATAGCATCTGTCATTGTCTCAAATATTTAACTATTTGTTCATCAGTGAGTTGATTAAATTCCTAAATTCTTGGGAAAAAAACATCTTTAAGCCAGGTTATCAAAGACAAAGGGGTGTGAAATTATTGCATTAATTGTGATTAATTAATTACAGTAATATTTAGCGTGTTATGTTTTCTAACCGCATTAGTCTAATTTTTAATCTCCAACTTTACTGTTTCTGGATGCGGGTTGCCTTTTTTTGAAATCTGTTTTTATACATTGGGCTTCTTGTGCTTGAGTTGTTTGGGGTGGAAAACAATGGTCAGTCACTCCCTGAAGTGGACATTGATTAGCTGTCATTGTGATGTGATTCATGATATCATGTGTTTGGGATGGTTTAGCATAAGCTGATAGGCTCCCATGTAGTCTCCCATTGTAGTTGGGAGGGCAGGTGAGGGATGGGGGGTGAGTAGCGGAGAGGAGAGGAGAAAATGGAGGAGCATGTGAGAGTCGTCGGTCCAATGAATTAAAAATTTACATTTCACGAACACCCCGATGGCATCATTAATAAATGTAGAGTGATATGCCTTCTTTGTAAGGAGTTTGCTTACCACTGAAGCAGCTCAAGTTTGGCCTACCACATCAACGCAAAGCAACCAATTGCAAGTGCAGCCACAGCTAACATTAGCAACGAAAACGTTAGCAACTTAGCAAGCCATAGCAAAGCTTTTTGCCAAACTAAACTTGAGGAGAACTGTGTATAAGCAAGTCCGCGACCGACAAGCTGATAAATGTTCATGCCAAGTGGATAGCAATGAACTGCAGGCCAATAAACATAGTGGAAGAAGAGGGGTTAACAGAGGTGTTGCAAACTGCATCCAGTGACCCATCATACAAGCCACTGTGCAGGACGACAGTGACGACCAAAATCAGCAAGATGTATGACGGCAAAAAGAAAAACAAACTTGAGATTTTGGTGGAGGATTGGCCCAACTTTGTTGCCATAACCGGGGATCACTGGACCTCAGGTGGCTGTACTTGGAAAAAAGAGCGACAACTTATGCAAGATGTACCAACCACGTGGAAATCTATCTCACAATGGTCTCACACCTCCTACGCAACCGAGAGGCTGTCCAGGTTACATTGGACCAATGGAACAACCACAGATTGGTCATGCCAAACGAAGCTGAGTGAGGGAAACTGTAGCGGTCCTGCTTGAACCATGCAGGTAAGCCCAGGTGAACACCTGTGTCCAGTTCAGAATTCCTTCCAGAGGGACCTGGCAGCACGACGAGCTGATGCCAAAGAGAAGTGGTTCAAGGTGGCCACAGCACTGGATCCACGTTTCAAGAATTTGAAATGTCTTCCAAGAGAAAAGAGGGAACAGGTAAAGACTATAATGATAAGCTGGACTATTGAGTCCAATTTATCAAATCCATCCATTATCTACCGCTTATCCTCATAGGGTCGCGGGGCGGCTGGAGCCTATCCCAGCTGTCTTAGGGCGGAAGGCAGGGTACACCCTGGACAAGTCGCCACCTCATCGCAGGGCACATAGAGACAGACAACCACTCACACTCACATTCACACCTACGGTCAATTTTAATTAGCCAATTAACGTTTTTGGATGGTGGGAGGAAGCCGGAGTACCTGGAGAGAACCCACACAGACACGAGGAGAACATGCAAACTCCACACAGAAAGGCCCCGGGCCCGGGATTCGAACCCCGTACCTTCTTGCTGTGAGGCGACAGTGCTAACCACTACACCACCGTGCCGCCCAATTTATCAAATCAAACTTTATTTATATAGCGCTTTTTACACATTGGAAATGCAACATAAAGTGGTTCACAAAATAAAATAAAATGGCCTACTGTACTTAGTATTAATGATAATCATTCATTCAGCCACATGTACATCTTTCCATCTGTTAATTCATTCATTCATTCATTCATTCACCCAGGTGTGGACCAGTCTGGAGAACATGCGCCAAACAGCAGATCCCAGAAGAGCTGCTACTCTCCAGCCCTCCACAGAGGATGATGAACCGGCTCAGAAGAAGAGGAGAAGCGCTCTCCTGCTGGGGTTCAACTCTGACTCAGAAGAAGATGGAATGAAGTCTGGAGACCTGCAGCGCTACAGAGCAGAGCCCAGCATCAGTATTGATGACTTTCCCCTGCAGTGGTGGTATGCTCACTCAGGAGCCTATGAAAAGCTGTCAGCACTAGCACACAAGTTCCTGACCTCCCCGGCAATGTCCATACCTTGTGACAAACTAATCAGCCTCTCAGGCCACATAGTGCTAAAGAAAAGGGCATTGCTCCCAGAAAATTGGGGAGGGGCTGAAGACTATCCCAGCTGTCTTAGGGCGGAAGGCAGGGTACACGCTGGACAAGTCGCCACCTCATCGCAGGGCACATATAGAGACAGACAGCCACTCACACCTAGGCTTACGGTCAATTTAAATTAGCCAGTTAACCTAATCCCCATGCATGTTTTTGGATGTGGGAGGAAGCCGGAGTACCCAGAGAGAACCCATGCAGACACGGGGAGAACATGCAAACTCCACACAGAAAGGCCCCGGGCCGGGAATCGAACCCAGTACTTTCTTGCTGTGAGGCGACAGTGCTACACTACACCAAAGTTGTAGTTTCAAGTTTTATTTTCTAATTATTTAGAGATTGAAAAAAGGTCAAAATTAAAGGTTGCAGGCAGCACTTTGGACGAGTCTCAAATCCAGCAGAATGTAAATGGACTGCATCTGTTGAAGTCTGTTCAAAACAACAAATGACATTATAAAGCCACTTTTTTATTATTTATCAATCCTGTGATCTGCTACAATAATGTATAACTGAAGTTGAGGGCTTTTCCCAGCAATTTTTAGGTCAGATTAAAAAAAGAGATTAATTAGATTAATTAATTACAGATCATAATTAATTAATCTCTCAATTTCTCTTGACAGCACTACAACGACAACAAGACATTGTCTGGTAGCTTTTTCTGAATTATGATTAACTTTTTGGGTGCTGACAGTGAGAACACAGAATGGATGTTGGCAATGTGTCATTTTCCATGGGGATATCTTGAAGACAGTTGTTTTATACGATAATCTAAAATGGAAATAGCTTCCTATAACAATTAGAGACTATACTGTGTCAGGTTAAGTGTTGCTACGTGGTGAAACTCATCTTGGAGGAGCTAATTAGCCACATAGGCACTAATTAAAAGCTACAGAAGTGTAAAAGGCAATCAAAGCTGAAATCTGTAACTTTCCACACTCAGTCAGTGCCAGCAGTGGAGAGAGGTAATTGAAATGATGCTCAAGCTACAATCAAGAGGCATAGTATCCATAGTGACTGCGTCTCACCTCATTGTTGTGTGTGTAGGTGCTAAATGTAAATGTCCTTGACCAAGCAAGGTTTCTATAATGTATGTTCTCTCTAACTGCAGAAGTGATTAGTACTGTCTGATTGAATGGCATATGTTCATGAAAGTAAGTTTACATTCATGTGGGATGACAGCTGGTTTAAATGCTGTTTGTAGGCATTGTGAGACAGAAAAGAAGCAAGTATAGCTACTCAGAACAAGCAGCTCATTGACTTGTTTCTCTTCACCATTAAAGCTACTTAATCGTGCAGATGACATGAAATTACAATGTTTTAGTTGACGTTTTTAAGTGGAACAAATGGGTGAAAGGAAAAGAAGAGCCAGATTAAAACAGAGAGAAAAGCAGGATCATCAGACTAGTAGGGAGAAGGAAAGATGGAAGGCAGAGGTTTGTGACCGCTACATTAGCCTCTGTGCTCGTCTCCCTCCAGCACCATTAGCATATCATTAGAAAACATCTGAACTCGCAGATGTTGGACTCTTAGCCTGGCAGGCTTGCTGAGAAGCCAACACACAGTAATGCCTGCACAAACTGGCTCGCTGCATATCTAGTGCACTCTCAGTTTGAACACACACACACACACACACACACACAGTGTGAACTCCCAGATGTTTTACGTTGGCCTGTAGGAGGATCAGAGGAGAGGAGAGAGGAGCTGGCACAGATCTGACTAAGAGATCTGACTGAGTGATACTCCGTGTGCATCCATTCAGTAAAAGCATATTTAAGTACAGCATAGTGAGAGATGGGCCTGCTGACCAAAGTCTGCACATTTCTATATGTGCACAAATGTGTTTAGCTCTGTAGTTGTATGTCATACAGTGGCACTGGAGCACATTTGTGTGTGTGTGTGTGTGTGTGTGTGTTTATACTCCCATATTATCAAGGCTGTTTATAGCCATCTGTCAGCCTGTGGGGACCGTGCTGTCTATGATCTGTCAAACAGTCTGCATTTAGTCTACCTTGCCAGAACCCAGGCAGAGCATTTAGACAAGGTGTGTGAAGACCAGGGCCATCGCACAACAGGGTAATCATTATCTGACAGGCACCCGGGGATGGTATTTAATGGTTTTGGCAATCAGCCCAGCAAAGTCATTCGCCTGCCGACTCTATACCCTCACTACAAGGACTCATCAAAAAAAAAGGTGATGAGAACAACTTCAGTCTTGTGCAGATTCTGTCCCATGGTGTGTTTGGTGATTTTTGTACTGCATGTTATGTCCTCTGAACGAAAGAAAGGGATTCTGGTATCTGTAAATGATTTGCTTTCTATAGTAAGTTCACAAAGCCAAATAACATTCAAGATTCCATTTAGTCGTCAATCAGGTGGCCCTTATATTATCAGTATACAACAGATTATTTCTGTAAAAGAAAAGAAGTATGAAGTTAAAGAAAAACAGCACTGCTCCTCTACTATTCTACTTTTCACTATTTTTATTTGATAATTATTTCAAATACCATAAGTTCTTGTGTTAATTATTGTATTCGTCCCTCACACGTTCGACAAGGTCAGTCTTTAAAAGCAACAGTACATTGTGTTTCGTCAGGACAAAGACAACTGTGCTGGATTAATCGCTGAATTACGAGCTACCTTGCGGTTCCAGCTGCCTGTAATTTAGCCTGACGTTAATTCTTGCCGGTAGTCATATTGATGCGGCACGCTGCCACTCTGTCACTGAATCAAACCATAATACCATTTATTTACAAGTCATGGTTTATTGGCACAGAGGGCTCTAATTTGACAGGTCCTGGAGAGACTGAGTGGAGTCTGTAAACCGTAATGAGCATGCTAGTTCAGTCAATCACCAGTGTGTGTTGCAAAGATCTTCGAAAGCTCTTCAAAGGTCTGTGAATCTACAGAATGTGTGGGCTGATGCCTCAGCCTTGCTCTGCCATAGAGCAAGCTGCAATGATTTGTTATGACACTTTGTTACCCTTTTATTTGTGTTGGCATTTTTAAAGGACTTTCAAAAATATTAGGGCTATCAACTCCCACTTTTTAATAGGGATGCATGGTCCTGAATTTATTGACAATAAAACATATTTTTACCAAATTCCAAGAGAGTTGTGGATAAAAAAAAGGTTCTCAACAAGTAGAAACATGGATAGCTCTAACAATAGGAGAACCAACACCCACTCATGACTGTTCAAGTGTCCCGTCCATCCTTTCAATGAACTAGTCAGAGGGGCTGAACAATTGCTGCTGCATGTTATAAATGCACTGGTCATCCACTACCATTGACTTGCATTGATCCTCACCTTACTTAGAGTAATGTGACGACTCCCTGGCCGCAACCTCACAGTGTAACACCATCAATTGATTTGTATTCGCCAATGTTCCTTTTGTCTGTTTCCAATAAGCTACAAGATAGCTGCTGGGGTTATGGGGAAGGGAGGTGGGGGGAGAAATGAGTGAGAAATAGCATTACAAAAAGGAGATTTTCTTTGGCAGAAATAAGGAGAAAAGAAGTGATTTTCTGAAGTAGGTTGAGGAAAAAGAGGAAAGAGGCTTTGGGGCAAAGAAGGAGATGAAAGATAGAGGTGAAGGAAGGACACAAAGAGGGCTGGTGGATACTGATATTACCCTAATAATGTGCTGAAGGAAATGCAGGAGGGTTAAGGGATGGAAAGTTTGAGAAATACAGTCAAAGGGATGAGTCATATAGGGCATATGGCTCGTGGAAGTGGAGGATTGGCTAAGAGAAGTTGTATGGAGGTATATGTGGAGGGTAGGGAAGAAGGAGGTGATGGGGAAGAGAAGGACATTCAGATTGATGAGTCATCATGTAGAAGTGTTGGAGAAAGAGAAGGATGGATGGGTAAATAACCAAAGATGAGAGTGGAGGGGAGGCGGGCTATTCTTACAACCTTTGGAGCAGGAGTGGTGACAACTTGGCTGCATGACTGCTGGCAATGACACAACGTGACACCCGTGACACAGTCTGTAATGATTTATTATATAGATATAGAAAGACAGACAGACATTGCCACCATATGCCTCTGCACAAGATTGATTTTAAAGGTGGCAACTAGCATGGTGTCCATTAGCGTGTAAAGTACAATCTATGAGAGGTCTATCCGTAATGACCACTCGCTCTGCGTGATGACAGCAGAAATAGATAGTTTGGTCAAGAGAGAATGGGGGAAGGATGTGTATATATATATATATATATATATATATATATAGTCATGGAAAAAAAATATTAGATTTTGTTTTCTTCAATTTCTTGTTCATTTTAATGCCTGGTACAACTAAAGGTATATTTCTTTGGACAAATAAAATAGCTCATATAGCCATTTTCCATTGTGTTATTGATAATGAACAAAATCATTTCAATTCTTACGTCAATAGCTACAGTATGTTTTGGCATTGTGCTGCCAAAAACAGAGCTTTTAGGTAGTCTATTCCATGTTTTCTTTTCGGTCTGTTTTAGTCATATGATACACAGGCAGTGTTGTGCCAGTTCATACTTAAAAAGAACTAGCTCAAAGTTAAGTTTACACATATGAAAATGAACTATTTCGTGTTCATAGTTCACTTTTAAAAAAAACAAAGTAAGTTCATGTTAATTTTTTTTAAATAAATCAGACACTATATCACTCAATAGAACCTTTTCTTAACCATTCCTCACCAGTTGTAAATCAGTGCCACTCCAAAAGTAATCAAGTTATCGTATCAATAAAGAATCACAGGTGGCACTGTGCTGGCTCAGTGCCAGTACCGGACTGGCTCGGTTCCAGCATCAGACTAGCTCAGCGGTAGCGGCCAGCTTCTGACATTGTTCTGTTGTCACAGCAGCCCATTCCTGTTGCACAATTTCAAACAAATTTGCTTTGTTTTTGGGTCTTGTGGTGCTCCACTTTAGTTGTGAGCTCCATCAATATAATTGCAAAGGCATCAGCTATCACAATACACAGAGCAACGTTGTTATTTACAGATAGAGGAGGCGATAGATGGTAAGGAGCTTGATGGGTATTGCCCATGAAGTGTTTTGCAAACTGTTTGCACTACTTCGTCATCTGGATAGTTGAGTAGCACGGAGATCCTTTGAGCAAAGTACAAATGATAGAATGCTTATATTCTCACAGTGACAATGTTTAGCAGGTATTATGCTTATTATTTTCAACGTCTTAGTTTAGCATGTTGGCATACTACTTGCTAATTAATACTGGCTAACGTTGCCCAAACATGTACTATCCTATTTATTATCATTTTTGATTTAACAAATTTTGCACCAGGAAACAGTGTAGATCAAAAAATGTCTAAATTAAAGGTGAAGTTTTCTTCTTTAATGTCAATTTTTGACTGTTTGTTTGAGTCAGAGTCAATTACCACATGCCTGTTGGACTCTCAGTTGATCAGTCTTTATTACCAAGGTGGTATATTGACTGTGAACTAAGTAATTGACGTTGGTCAATTCAGCAGACGGAGAGTATGCCTGGGAGGCAATGGATATATGGATTAAATTGACTTGGAGACTAACATATAGATTAGATGCATCATGAGATATGGAAGAATGAGAAATATTTTTTTTTTTTTTACTATGACACCATTTATATTGATTTGCTATGAGGAGAACTGAAAGATGTGTACTGTTGTCACCACTCATCTCATGTGTTCAGTTCAGCTGTGTCCCCAGAAGATGAAGGTGGTGCATTAGCAGTGGCATTATTTGTTTCTGGTAGCAGCGTGGAGTACGCTGAATTTATGCTCTCACTGAATCCTACAAAAGACAAGTTTTTGCTGAAATGGCTGTTGGGTCAAATAAAACTAGTTTATTCTAAACAGTTTATAATACAGTGCGTTCAGAATGTGTCAGGGTAATGGTCCATTTTCTACATTTTCAGAACTATTAGAGATACAGGGATTCAACAGGACACAGACAAAATGCAGTAATTCTTTTTTTCCCAAGTGCATCAACATTGATGGCAGAGGTAGCGTGTATGTTGATGCGTATATACAAAGATTGGTTGGTTGTTCTTTGTTTTTATTTAATTCTTCACAAGCCAAAATCCCTCAAGGACAAACATCATTTAATGTCCAATAGGTTTCTTATATGGCACATGCTGTTATACCCAGGGCCGTCCCTCCCTAAACATAGAACATGCGCTGTGCGTAGGGCCTCATCCTCCATGGAGGGCCACATTTTGCGCGAGAGGATGCTATCATGAGGTGCGCAGAAGTATAGGTATGTCTTGATTTAAAAAAAAAAAAATATCAAGACATACAGTCCCTCAAGTCATCAGCAGCACAAGAACGTAGTGGCTTGGCTATTATAAGCATCAATTCCAAAATGGCACCGCGGTAAGGTCATACAATGACCTTATTGATGACTACTTTGCTTCCAGAAAATGCAGAAGTGTTCATCTGTAAAAGGTACACCTGCATGTTCAGCTGATATTAAATCATTGGAAATATTCCAAATGACTCCAAAGTCAAATGGGTGAGTAAATGACAGTATTTTATCCCAGAAATAAGGTCCAATTTGTAAAAACAAAACAAAACAAAACAAAACAAAAAAAAAAAATAGAAAAAAACTTCCCCTGTGATTCATTTTGGGTCCTCTGCACATGTTGGTAACCTTGGCATCACAAACTAATCATCTGGTAATACAACCATTTGTTAAGTTGATCGCTCAGTCTGTGTCTAGGCTTACATGTGGACTCCTTTCACCTGAGCTGTATTTCTTTAGTCTGGAGTCCCATCCCATGGAAATCTGGTGGAGGAAAACCACAAAGGACCAGGGAGATCCCTTTTTTTAACATAATCAAAGAAGAAATAGTGTTCTGGACATTTGCTCCTTAGGTTCTGAAGGACTAAAAGAAATATATTCATTTGAGAAGAACTGATGATATGGGAGAACATATGAGAGTATTAATAGTTATACAACACTTTTGCTTGCTTTTGGGTGTTTTGTTGTGTATAAAATGTATATTGCAGTAACACACTACTTATATTTGTGATTGCTGATATTGCTTACTGATTAAGGAAAAAAGTGGAATGCTAATAATTAATGTTTTCCAAAAGCCACTAGCCATTAATGGTGCCATGTGGAGTAATAACACTCATGAATATTCCCAGGAGGGAGCTTGCAAAGGTGCTGCATCATGCAAACAGAGCTGAAAGCAAACGTATGCTTACAGTATATTATCTTTTGTTCATATCATTACACTTATTCAGGAGGAGAAATAAAAATGTGCCATGATCTTCAGTACCATTTAAATGTAATGTATATGGTCCACTCGGAGTAAAACCTCAGGTCCCAAGCTGGACTGGAAAAGCATGAAAATACACTTCTGAAGACACAGCAGTAGAGGTCATTATCACTGCAGTGAGCATTCATAAATAAGTAACTGAGTCTCTTCATGAGACATTTGTTCCAGTATTTTACATCTATAGCAAATGATTACATTATTTTGTCTCAGTTGCAGCAAAATTATAAAATAATCATGGATGCACAGTAGCCTAAATGCAGCGTAATGCCATACAGGCAGCAATTCTAGCTTTCTGAGATAGTCATAAGCTTCCCCACTTTCCATTACAGCCACACATAAGTTAATGCTTGGTGTAAATGTCTGCATCTATGGTTCCATGTACATTAAGCATTATTGGCATGCACAGTTATTTTCATTTCATTAAGAAATGTCAGGACTTGGATGCTGCACTCCAAAGTTCTCTGATATGTGCTGTGGAAGCCAGGAGAAAGTGTGATTTCACTAATTAGCGCACCTTTATCCAGAGAGAATCAACCAATCAGTGTCATCTCCAGGTGTGCTGTTTGTTTTTCAGCATTGCCTGCACGTGGTGGTGTTCATCCTGCTGCCTGCATACAGTAAACAGCGCAGTTTGGTTTCAGCACCATGGACAGAGCCTGTCAGTCTGAGCGGGGGAACTGAGGATGGAAAAGGCTGCTGTGTACATGTACAGTATGTGTATGATGTAGATCTTCATGACACCAGTGATCAACCACATCAAGTCTGATCACTGTTGTGGGCAGAGTGTCATAATTAGAGGAAGGTTTGTTGGCGGTATTAAGTTTAGTTAAAAGTGTGATTCCACCCCATGTGTTAGAGCTCTCATTTTAAGTAAACTGTAGGTTACTGTAAAATATAAGAACTTGAGTTTTTTTTTAACCAGGCTGTTTGATTTACTCGTGTGCTCGACAGCCGACCGGGAAAACCCCTCAGAGATGGACAGACCGCATCTTTCACTGGGACAAGCCGTGAAGCATCCCTTTCGCTTTGCCATCTGGAAAAATGAAACTGTGCTCTCCACCGTGTAACTACGCGATCCCAGACCGTCTGTCAGTTTTACCGACCTGCAACCGGGAGGCTAGATAAAAACGACTGAGAGTGGAATACTGCTGTAACATAATGTGCTCTAACACAATCTACTCCAGGCTATGAATCTTTTTTATTTTATTATTCTAAGCCACACAAAACACTTAATTCTCTGCGTCTTTTATCACACTGCGTCTCTGAGCAATCGCGCTTTCTTTGTTTCTTGTGTTTTTTTTCTATCCTTGCCTAGAGATCTAGACGTTAAAATAACGATTTCAGCGGGTCCTCGGGGCGCCATCAGCACAGGTTTCCCCTCCTTCTGTCAGCTGGCCCCGGTGGGACGCACCGAGTCTGGTTTGACCAATGCGTCAGGATGGATCGGGTTTGTAATGCAATTAGTTATAACCCCCTCTGTCGCTTTTTCACTCTCACAATCGAAACAGTCAAAGCACAACAGCTCAGCCACCCTTGTCGTCTTTTTTTCACTTGAAACACTTCCTCTCTTTTGCTTTCTTATTTTTTTTTGCGCACACACGCTGTTTGTCATAAATAATCTAGTGAGCGCAAACGCGCGCTCTTACGCGTTTTCTTTTGTTTTTAAGCCACTAATATTCGGTGTTACAGCAAGTTAAAGACAGCAGACAACAGTGGAGGGAAAGTGGGAGATATAGAGCAGAGAGAGACGAGAAGAGAGTGTGTGGGTGAGACAGAGAGAGAGAGAGAGAGAGAGACGCCGGGCGCGCATGTCCAGTTCTTCCATGCAGGCTGCTCTCCCAGCTCGCCAATCATTCTGGCGAGTTTCCCCACTCTTACTATCTCCCCGTCTCTATCTATCCTACATGCGTACCGGACACACAGAGCTGCTCTGAGCGGACACTGCAGGGAAACAAGCAAACGAAACTCAACATGGAGTAGGAATACCGCTGGACAAAACGGGGGAAAACCTCTCTCTTTCTCTCTCATCTTTCTTCTTTTCCCCCTCTCTTTTTCTAACGCCTTTACTCTCTCTCTCTCTCTCTCGCATCTCTCTCCCCCCTCCCCTCAATATCCCGATGTCTCTCAACAGTTTCTGAAGGGACTGAAGGAAAGAAAAATGAGGATTATTATTTTGTCTTGGCACTTTCTCGGGGTATATTCCGCCCTTTGGGAGCTGGCGACGGGGGCTTTCCCCAGCTCAGTGCAGATAGGTGAGTTTGATGATTGCTGGATTTACGCACGGGCACTTTACATTGAATATATATCTATATATATAATGTTTTTTTTAGCGGACACAGGTGAAAGGGGGTCTGCAGCGGAACCCTCCAAAATCAATGAAAAAATCAAGACATTTATGCAGGAATGATGGGACATAGAAGTATAGATACCCATTACCTTCTGGTGCATCTCCTTCTAGTCTCTCATCCAAGATTTTTTGGGGGTAAAGGGGGATTGGTGTGTGACTCATGTGGTTTATAAATGCACACTTTCATCTGTCTCTCCTTCGCTTGCATTTTAAAAGGTTGTTCTGGGCTCATGAATGTTTCAGCCAGCTTTGTTCCCTTCTAGTCTTCTTCACTGTTTAGACACTGCAGTATTCTCTCTCTCTCTCTCTCTCTCTGCTCTCTCTCTCTCTCTCTCTCTCTGCCCGTTTCCAGTTACCCTCTTTCAACCTGCTTTTACAGATCAGCGCTAAAGTTAACTAAATCTGAACCATCACACGTTTACTTGGTGCAAACAGACCACACATGCATGGGACCTCTCGCTCTCTCCCTCTCCCTCAGTCTCTCTCTGTCTCTAACACACACACACATTCATACAGGCATGTGTGTGATAATGAATGCACTGCATCACTCCTTGTTGGGGGGCAGCTGGGAGGTCCTATAATGAGATTCAGCTCCTTGACTCTGTCTTCCTACAGCTGCCAATAAACTTAATACGCTAAATATTTTCTGCCTGGCACACGCACATACAAATATATTTGCACACATTTTCGAGCATGAACGTGCATATGCACACTGCACATGTGGTCATAAAAAGCATACATGCTGTATGCTTCGTACA
This sequence comes from Synanceia verrucosa, assembly GCA_029721515.1. Taxonomy (NCBI): domain Eukaryota; kingdom Metazoa; phylum Chordata; class Actinopteri; order Perciformes; family Synanceiidae; genus Synanceia; species Synanceia verrucosa. The sequence goes on along the minus strand of CM056559.1, from coordinate 12,997,511 downwards.
CAGTTGCAAGTATGCATTCACGTACAGGTACAGTGTGTGGGTGAACACTTTTACGTAGGAAAACATACATGTGCACACACAGTGAACATGCACACACAAAATGCTGTATGAAAGCACATGGTCGTACAGAAGCACTTATTCCTTTCCTGGCACTGACCATCCTCCTTAAGCCCTCAAATATGCATACATGATCATTCCCCAGCGCTTGACTTCAGGACCATTTGCATATCTCTGCATTGCACACAAGTGTAATATCAGTGGAAGCACAGACAGTTTCTTTTTATGCATGTGTAAGAGAGACAGAAATTTCTTGGGGAAGCTGGTGCAACATTGTGTCATGTTGGGACATGTCATGTAGTTGGAGTGTGTGTGTGTGTGTGTGTGTGTGTGTGTGTGTGTGTGTGTGCGTGCGTGCGTTCTCTTAGGTGGAATTCAAACCAAAAAACAGAAACTACTTTGTTTCTTGAACATATCACTTCAGATTTGTAATCACACACAGAGGGAGAGGTTCATGTCGATGAAACCTCAGTAATGTTCTGTTAATGCAAATGTCAATGTGTGTCCAGGTGTGCCTGTGTGTGTCTTGGCTGCTGATCTACCGGGCATAATGAGAAACACAAATATAGAGGAAGGGTGGATGATACTAACTTCGAGCATGAATAAGACAGACATACTCATAAGTGACATGTTATGCATTGATGATTGCGTCTTTCAGTACGCTCTGCCTTCTCACTCTTCCTCTGTCATCTCCCCCCATCTCTCTGTGTGATGTCAGGGTTTCACAGTCTGCCAGTGATGAGTATGATTCAGTTAAACTTAGGTCATATCAGTTTATTTCAGTTAAATTCACCCTACCATGTGACACAATGTGGAACTAATCTATGGGATTAACATATCAAACAAATATATATCAGTGGCATCCACAGCAGTATCACAAAACAGCAAGCTCTATCCATGTAGTGCAAATAATAGACACACAGAAGGATTATTATTATCATTGATGATAAGACAGCATTTCTCATTTCCAATGTTACTTTGCATTTTCTGCAATTGTTTCGTCAATACATTGATATCGGCTCTGTTTAGGTCATTGTATCTTCTCTGACCAGGCCAGGGTTAATATGTGTGGATTATTTTACATGTTGACTTTGCTAGTTGTCATGGGCAAAATGACGGGGACAACTGAAATAAAAGACAAGTCTATTTTCAGTTGATTTCAACAGTAGTTGGTGTTACATTACCTTATCAGTATCATTCTCATCATATCATCAGCAGTCTCAGGTAATGGTAGAGGTCTGAAAGGATAACATGGCTCCTAAATTAGAAGGATAGATACTATGCTACACTATTTACTATAGCTGCCACTCTCTGTCTCTTTCCCACATATTCTCACATTCTTCCTTTCCACTCTTAAAGGGAATGCCACCTAAATTACAAACTCAGTTATGTTACTTGCATGGCCTGGAAAAGTTCAATCAATATTTGTGAACATGAGCTACTCTCTCAAAGCCAGAAACCAGAGAAGTAAGCCCACACTGTGTCGTAATACAGGGTATAAAATCTGAAGCTGTTCCATAGACAAAGAATGAAATACTGATTTTGTGGACTCAGAATGTTTGTTTTCTTTTTTAATAGCAAAATGAGTTTTATTCCACTGTAATGCTCAGAACATGTCCTCGGCTGCTCAAAGTGTCTAACATCTTTCTCAGTTCATTGCCTATGGTTCCACATTTAATACCCTATGACAAATTTGACTTTTAGCACTCTAGCACTTGAGATTTAGCTGTTTACCAATGGTTACTGTCCTTTACCATAGGAATAACAACTATGAATTTTAACTGTAACGCTGTCAGCTTTGTTGTTCCTTATCTCTTTTCCCTTTAATTCTGTCAGATGGGCCGTATGGAGGGATGCTCTCATTTATAAAGGCTAACTGACACTTAGCCCTCGCCTCTCTCTTCCTTCCCTTTTGCATGGCCCATGCTCCTCCTTTATTCAGCTGACACTGTCTGGTCTTCCTCCTCTGTTTTCTTTTATTCCCCCTCCAACTCATTATCTCTTTGACTGCCTTCCCGTCGGCTTAGTTGTCTCTCTTTTCTTCTCCTCTCCTCTCTCTCTCAGTCTTTCTCTGATTTCGTCAATGAAATGCGCAGTGTGGGTATCTGTGCGTTTGCATTAATGTCTACGTGTGAGTGACAATATGCTGAAAGACAAATTACCTTTTGTAACAAAGCTAATGAAGATCTTGGTTTTCTCTCTCCCCTCATCTGTTTTCTCTGCCCTCCCTCTCCCTATCTATCTTTCTCTCCCCACATTACTCTCCTTCTTTTGGTCCCTCTCCTTCGCTGACCCCTCTCCTCCCCACACTGACTCACTTCCTTTCCACGCCATTGTGTTCTCCTCATCTTCGCTCTGTCTCTTGGTCTCTCTTGCTCTCTCTAGGTGGGTTGTTCATTAGGAATACTGATCAGGAGTACACAGCGTTTCGACTAGCCATCTTCCTTCACAACACCAGCCCTAATGCTACGGAAGCTCCCTTTAACCTGGTCCCACATGTCGACAATATAGAGACCGCCAACAGCTTCGCTGTCACCAATGCATGTAAGTACATAAATGTCTGTGTGACTGAAAATGAGGCTGAAACATTTTTTTCTCTCTTTACATCAACCATTTTGACCATTTAGTCTCCCCATATTATTGATTAACACTGGTTTAATTAGGACCTTGTGTAGTTCACAGGGCAGCACGGTGGTGTAGTGGTTAGCACTGTCCCCTCACAGGCCTTTCTGTGTGGAGTTTGCATGTTCTCCCCGTGTCTGCGTGGGTTCTCTCTAGGTACTCCAGCTTCCTCCCACCATCCAAAAACATGCATGGGGATTAGGTTAATTGGTTAATTTAAATTGACCGTAGGTGTGAATGTGAGTGTGAGTGGTTGTCTGTCTCTATGTGTCCTGTGATGAACTGGAGACTTGTCCAGGGTGTACCCTGCCTTTCACCCTAAGACAGCTGGGATAGGCTCCAGCCCCCCTGCGACCCTATGAGGATAAGTGGTAGAAAATGGATGGATGGATGTAGTTCACAGGAGAGGTCATTCAGTGTCATTAGATGAGTGGGTTTGGTGGTCTGAGAAGCGACTTTTCTGTAACAGTTACTAAACAAATTACAGTTTTGTTGTGTTGATTTTAGATGCTGTTAAGTACATTTTAACTAAATGTTCTCACTGCAAGGCATTTTGAATTAATGTTGGTGGTTAATTATCCAACAATTATTAATCATTAATCATACTTTTGCTCCTCTATATATGTTATTCACATCTATCATCACTTCACGCTATCCATCCCTTCCACAAAATAAGGTAGCAATGCCCCTCACAATTTCAGCTTATTACAGCTATAAAATTAGTCTTGGAACAGTTGTTGGGAACAGGTCCTTTGTGATCAGAACAGAGGCAAACAGTTGGCACTTGTGTCCTCTATGACCACCATTCTAATGTTAAATTATGATTATTTAATGCTCAACCTACACTTCTGCTTTGCTGCTTTATACTATACAGCAAGTATTTATTTGCCATCGTTCTGGCTTAATTTCATTCCTTTAATTGTGAATTTACAATTGCATTACTGAAAACAAACTGATCATATTTAGTGATCACAAAAAAGAGCATTGACATAATCAATGTCATTGTTTGTCAGGACTATGGAATAAGTAAAGACTACTTTGCTTACTTAAGCTTTTTGCTTAAAGTAGCTGAGCCTTGCTGCGGCTCTCTGGTTATTTGTTTACCGACTGCTGTCTGCTGAGTGACACTGGTTTTTGCTGCACTGATCTGAATGCTTTAATGTTGTGGCTCGGTGCATCGCTGTGTGTGCTTGTGAGTGTTTGCCCTTTTGAGATGTGAAGGAATCTCAAAAGGATACCCATTGTGTAATTGCATTGCTCATCTGCCTCCTGGTGAGATGTTTTCATCATCAGTGCATGTAAGGGCACCATGGTTTTATTGTTACTTTGAACTTGAATTTAGTTTAATTCTTTTAATTTTGTATGCAAATAACTAGTGTAGTGAGGCTATGCAGTGTGTTGAGTTTATGCTGATTCAAGAGAAAAGCATAATAGTATGAAAATGTGTGTCCGTTGCTGTTTTTTGCTTTGTCTCTCAGGGTATCGTATCATATCCCGTCATTTACACAGTGCTATGGTACATTCATCTCATTTAAGGGAAATGTTCAAGTGACTGTACGGTAATATTTCACCTCTGTATCTCATTAAGCTTTAATGAATCAACCACTGGGGCTGTGATCAAAATCAATATAATACAACAATACAGAAGTTCTCACAAGCTCACACAAGCTGCTACATTGTCAAACTGTGCTACTGAAAAAGGCAAAAAAGTGGTTCTGAAAAGAGTGAAAGATCTTGAATATCATCTCACAATTGATCTGTATTGTGTTACGCATGAGTAAAATACATTTTGACATTTTATATCCCTGGAAGGTATTATTGTAGGATGTAACTGCAGCCAAACATGTAGGATCATAAATCAGTGTAATACAATTTCAAGGTTTTGTTTGTCTCCTACCCCCATATTGTAACCCCACATGAATGAACAAACTAGTCAATACAACCTACAGTGATTGGAAAACGAATTGTCAATCTACTACGTCCCACCCACAACCTGCTGCATCTATTTCAGCTCGCTGTGAGTGGGAAGGTACGCATTGAAAACTAATCAGGTGGCTTTCCTCTAATGTAAGGGGAGGAGTATGAATTTCATTCATGATGAGTAAAGGGGTGTATGCAATCAGTTCTGAGTGTACAAAACAATCCTTTAGGTGTTCTACACCATGTGTGCAAACACTGCAGTCAGATGGACTGAGATATATTACAGTGGGCGACAGAAACCTTATACTTCTGTACATGCTGTATCCACTTAAAGCCATATGACCTGCCAGCGCTTTGGATTTAACACACTTCATGTTGTGCAATGAAGCATAAAGCCAGATATCTTCATTTTCCTTCATTGCCGTTAATGCCGTCAGTGTGGTTTTACAATGCTACGTACACTCCTAGTGCTGTGAATAGATGCTGTATTCACTTACACACTCAATGGATATACATCTGAAAACAGACTCCAAGAACTTAATAATTTATCCTTGTTTTGAGTAAAGTTTGTTAAAAGCTAAAGTGATTTACTGTATGTCTTTACTTGAAACAAATTCTCTCAGAGCCATATACAGGAGAGAAAAGTTGGACACTTTGGGATTTTTCAAGGGATTTGTTATAAGAAAAGTATACAGTAGAACAGCGCCAGCCTTATTCTTTAAGGGATATAAATATATATATATACAGTACTGTATACATTATTTATTTCCTCTCCTTTGTGTTTAAATTTAATATTTTTCTTGAATTTTTACTCTGTTTCTGCTCAGCCATCAATCCTGTTGCAGTTTGTTTTCCTCCCTTACTTGTCTCTTCCCATTCCCCTTTCCAGAGTTTGATTTTGTCTACCTATTGTCAATCTCATAAATGTAAAGACACACACGCAAACACACACACACACAAAGTGGAAGTGTGTGAGTGACTTCACTCTCCCACTTTGTGTGTGTGGGTGTGTGTGTTCTCTTTACTGATATCACAATGCTGGCACATTGTTGCTGTTGTTTCTGATGTTAGCACTGCTAGCACCGTTAGCCGTGAGTTGCTGTGTCAGCCGTCGCCATGTTGAAGTCCGTGTGGAGACTCATGTTGCATTTAGCACATTTAAGTAAGAATATTCAATTCCATACATTAATGAAGGCACTGGGTGTTAAGAGGAGGAGTGAGCCGTCTGCTCTCTATCTCCACAGGCTACACATAACAAGCATAACCTCTTCTCCTCTCAACCTCTCTCTTTCCCACTTGCCTTCTCACTTGTTCAGTCTCACCCAGTTCTTGCCTCTCCCTGTTACTTCCCCTCTTGTCTCCCCATCTCTTCAGATTCCCTCTCTCTCTCTCTCTCTCTCCCCCCTCTACCTCCATTCTTTGTCATGTTTTGCTGTCTCTCCCCTCTCCACAGGCATGGTGAATGGATCTCTAAATTAATCCATGACACTTGCTCCGGGTGGTGAGCAACGCTCCGAATTAGAATGGGGAGTTCTGCCTCTGACCTTGGCAAGTTCCTCCCTATTCTAGTATTCAGGAAGCGTAAACGGATCATAAAACTCCCTGGTACCCATCGTTTTCCATATTCACAGAGGAATACAACTCATTTTCTTGTCCCAGGGTCACACATTCATAGCTCGTCTTCTGCTCTCTGTCAATCCTTCTTTGTTGTTTCTTGCGTGCACATGCATATCCATGTGTCTGTCTCTTTTGTAGTATATACGTGCTTATATCTGTGTAGGCGTGTATTCGTGTCTGACTTCTCCTTGCTGTTTTTGCATCTGTAGGTATGCTTGTTTGTTTTTGTGTGCCAGAGAAGCTCACTATTGCACTGGACTCCTCATAGGAAATAATGTGGATGGATTAGCATGACCAAAAGCAGCAGTGAGTGAGTGAGTGTGTGAGTGTGTGTGTGTGTGTGTGTGTGTCAGTATCAGCGTCAGCACTGTCCTCACTGAATGCATGTGTGCAAAACTGTGTGAGGTGCATGAGCAAATATGAATGTGACTTTGTGTGTGCGTGTGTGTGTGCGCGCTCTGTGAGAGAAAGCCTCTGAGACAGAGCATGATGAAGATGGACAGAAAGTGATAAGGTGAATTAGGGATGGAGGAGGAAGAAATGGAGAGGAAAGGATTTGTAACAAAGAGGTGGTTATGTCTGGTTTGTGGTGCAAAAGAGCTGAGGGACACAATAATGGCTGCCATGGCTGTAAATGTGATTCTTGATATGTGGCATAATACTTCCATTTTAATCAGTTTCATTTCCACAAAGACAAATGGTAAATGACTGTATTCTAGTCCGTCCTGTACCTGCTGTCCTGCAGCAATGATTGTGTGTAGCATGGTGTGTGGTAGTTTGGGTGGCTGATTATTGTGCTGATGCATAACCTCATTTGTCATCTAGAGTTAATATAGATTGCACTTATAGTGACTCATTCACAAATCAATAATGTTTATGTATTATTGACTGCCACAGATTGCATTTACATGCAGGCCGATCCTGATTATCTTTGCAGCCTGATGAGTCAGACTGGTAGGAGTAGGTGTGTCTTGTTCATCCCTCTATTGTTAAGAGTTAACGTTGATTAATTCAGAGACGTGAAGGTGACAAGGCTTCTGAATAAGGAATGGTGGTCCAACCTCATGACAAGATTTTATCTGTCTTCACTTCTTCAGTTACTGTATTTGCCTTAATATAACATTCAAATGAAATATTTACACTTCACCTCAACGTAACCTTGTCTCACATGTTGACTGTTGCCGTTTACTGCTCTTAGAGCAAAAATGTGATCTTAAAGGAACAATATGTAAGAAATTTATTTAAATTAATTATAAAATGGCCCTGATTTGTCACCAGACGTTAAGAAATCAGGTTCATTTTTAATACTTATCACTGACAACAGTAATCCAGCCAGGATATTCTCATTTAAAAAGCCAAGTTGCAGCCCTCAACTGATGTTTATACTGTCATGTGTTTTGGTCTGATGTGCCACCCTCCACCTATCTCCCAATCACCAAGTCAGTAGTGTTTCAGCATCTGGGTTACCAGCTCTGCTCTAGTTACCACAGCTGCAGCTACGAACATTTCGTATAAATAATGTCTAACATTACGAAACCTAAAATACCTTGTTATGAATCCGAAATATGTTGTGACAAAGACCGAAATAAAACAAGGATTTGTATAGGAGATGCCTTTGAAAGATGCCTTTAACACACTTCAGGAACCAGGACCTGAGTCATATCAAAGCATGGCTGTTACAATGTAAGGAAGTGTGAACGGTGAGTCAGTCAGGTTGGTTTAAATTGAATTTCTGCATCTGGCATCACTTTGTAAAGCAGTTAGGATGTGATGTTTGCTGGGTTTTAACCTGCTATCTCTTAATTTTTTCAGAAGTTTGTTTTCTGTTGTTTATTGGGGTTTGTTTGCACCATTAATGTGGTAGGTTATGAGTTAAAGGTTGATTATTTGCAACAACTCCGTCCATTCAGTAACTGCTGTAAAATGCTTCGATAGGCTGCCGAGTGGATGTGGACGCGTTTTGCACCTGCGCAGTAGACCTACAAATTGGGTTTCCGGTACAGATCGGGTAGTGACAGCCACAACCCCACTAGCCCCATTACCTCCGCATTTGCCGCAACTCCGATAGCCCCGCAACCCACACAATGGCTGTAACCTCGCCGATCACTCCTTGTCTTCTGGCATAAAATGTGACACAGTGTTCGGCTTTGTAACAAGATTTGTGTCCATTGTTGAATAAAATCAAGTTAGCAGAGCAGCGTAAACAACTATGGGCTGTGTCTGCTATAAGCACTCTGACTTTTTATGCAATGCTTCTGTCTTTTATGCCTGTGATTATGTGCGTATATATTCAATTTAATTACGAGAAGTACTGAAACCTTGAAGGAATAAGTAAGTAATAATAAGAAGAAAACAAAACAAATAAACTGCCCCACTGCCGAGCTGCAGTGTGAAAAGCTTTAAAAACAGGATACTATTACTCTTTATATTTCATATCAAAGAAAATATACACTCCTGTAACTTTCAACAGTAAATATATAGATATATATTTTTTCATTATTTTAATATATTGCAGTGATGGCAGTGATGAGCTCAACACCGTGGCAGGCATCACATGACCACAGAATTGCGGTGATGCGGTTATCGTACCCAGCCCTAACAAATACAATGTTCTCTCTCTCTCTCTCTAACACACATATACATTGATTTGCCGCCCTGTCCACATATTTCCATCGTCCTCACGTACAGCAATTCTCTGTGCCTTTTCCTTGCTCACTTCTTTCATTAAATGGCTCGGTCGTCTTGTAGATGATTTGAGACGCTCAATAATAGCACAGAACCATCATCTTTATTGGTGACGTTTTGCATGGTTATATGTCTTCTTAATGGCCACACTGGGGGAAATAGAGTGAAATGATATCTGAAACCCTGGCAGGGCAAGAAGATTTATTTTGCAGCAAGGCTTAGTTTATTCAAGTTACAGGCATACTGAACGCGCCGGACGACTCTGACAGGGCCCCTGAATGCTTTTCTTGACATCAAGACACATTATCAGGTTCAGTGCTAAAAGCATGGCAAGAATGGATTTCAATTAACTTTCTTCTGTTTATAGGTACCTTTAGTGGAGCATTATTTTGTTAGTCACCAATATAAAGAAACAGTTGTAATGAGAAACAGTGCATTCAGAGATGCTTTGCAACTCAGTTATTTTTCTGTGCATACATCATGGAAGGTATGGTATGCTCTTTAAGCTCCACGGCTCTACTGATAAAGAGGTTCAGAGCTGCCTCTTAAATTATATGAATCCATTATTTAATCTATTTATTTATTATTTATTATTATTTAATCTAGCAAGTACATTCACCAGACTTTATCACATGTAGTAGCCGCATGCATATATTTACATTATAACAAGCTGACTACTCGAAGGCCACTATTTCATGGTAATAGTTATGAGTTTAGTCAGAATTGCTAAGACTGAAAAAGCAGAAATGAGATGTTAACGAGGAAAGTGCTGAAAGCAGTACGAGTCTGACTTCTTTCTCGCACACAGTCACAAATGTGATTGTTGTTAACTCATTAAGTGCCAGCCGTTTTATGAAACCGAAAGTACCTTAGTCAGCGTTTTCAGCCATTTTGGATCATTTTTGTAAAACCCAAAGAATATTTTGTACTATAACTATGAAAACACAGAGAAGCTCAAATGAAAGAAGAGACCTGATATTTCATCATGAAAAAAAACATTTATTTTTACCTTGTTCCTTTCTTTTTTTATTGGGAGGAGAGTAGAGGCCAGTTTCACCAAAATCACCACTTCCTGTTTTGATCTCTCTATCTGGTCTCTTTATGTCCCGACTACAAATCCCAGAAGCCCCAAAATTACTCACAGGCTGTGTTAGACTAATAGTGGTTTGATTCAATTTTCAAGTCCACTTGTGTCGACTGCCTTTATTTCACATATTTAATAGCTATAGAACAAAATACAGACACAACCATTATTTTTAGGGTGTTCTGAGAATCAAAAATAAAAAAAAAAACATACGACACTATTTTTTATATTTAAATTATGTTTTGGTTGTCACTCCCATTTTGTGGCCTTACATTCACTCTATCATTCGAGTGTAACTGTAAATTTATATTTGAATTATGCCCATTTTCACACAATTTTCTCACAAACAGGATAAAATGATGAAGTGATGAGATTGTGGACAGACACAAATGTAATGAACTGACTGGTTGTAAGGTTGGAATTCCATTCATTGATAATTGCAATAAATTTATGGAGTAAAACTTTTCATTTTCTTAACCAGTGATGGCCAAATGCTCAACATTCATTCTTAGTGTGCGTGCATGCATATGTATTGATACGTGCAGACTGGCTCATGTGGAGTGTTGTAAGTGCTTCCTGAAGAATCACTGTGCTGCATCATTTTATTCTAGCATCAACAGTAATGACCAAACAGCAAGAGGTGTTATTAGACCATGCAGCATGTCGCAATGAATCCGAACATTTGCTCCAGGTAATCTGATTCCATTTAGTGGTACAATAAAACAGTGTGTCTCACTTCTTTCATTAAACATAAACTGCCATGGAGTGAAAGTGACACCTCACTGCACTGGCACTAGTGAGAGGGATTTTTAAGGGCAGTAAATGTTATTTCTTCCACAGCTAGGGCTGATGGCTGTAAAAATGCATTTTTTGCTGTTCTTTATTGACAATTATGCAATAAACATAGGACCAAGGAGAACCCATAAAATTTTGTGTGGAGTGGATCCAAATCACACGGTGGATATACAGTATAAATATTTTTTTTCAGTTTTGGTAACATTTTGAGATCAAGAATATTGGCATTGACAGAGTGTGTTCTTTTAGTCTTAAAGTGCATTTTAAAGGTGGAGTAGGAGTTCTTTGAAAAACGGTTCCAGCAAGCTATATTTTGAAAATACACACACCCCTGCCCTTTCTTCAGACCTCCGACCGAAACACGCGTTGCTTGTTCCCCAGCGTTCACGGAGGTTCACGAGCACTGCATTGATTAGCTAACTTCTACTTCTACTGGCGTCTTCACAAGGAAGACTGTACTGTGGGGGGGGGCCTGGAGCCTATCCCAGCTATTTTAGGGCGGAAGGCAGGATACACCCTGGACAAGTCGCCACCTCATCGCAGGGCACATAGAGACAGACAACCATTCACACTCACATCACACCTACGGTCAATTTAAATCAACCAATTAACCTAATCCCCATGCATGTTTTTGGATGGTGGGAGGAAGCCGGAGTACCCGGAGAGAACCCACGCAGACACGGGGGGAACATGCAAACTCCACACAGAAAGGATTCGAACCCGGTACCTTCTTGCTGTGAGGTGACAGTGCTAACCACTACACCACCATGCCGCCCGCTCATATACACATCGTCTTAAATCCATGCCTGTCCTGATGTGTTCCATCATGACGTTTTCACTAACGGGGGCGTAACCTGGAGGAGCTAGTAGCCCGACAGTGTGAACACAAATGGTTTCAGGGCATGGGGCTTGTGGCCCAGCGCTTCTAGCACTGAGGTAGCTATAGAGGGGTCTGTTCGCTCACGAAGGAGTGCATGTGGAGAGGGGGGGAGAAGCGGATTGAAGTTTGATGGATGTGTCAGGAGCCAATAATTTCAACGGCCCATTCAATGTGATTAGATTGTGTTTTTCCATGATTTTCATCCAAAGAGCCACTGGTGTGCTTTTTTACAGTGCAGCCAAACAAACTAGTGTTGTTTTCATTATGAAGACCGTCAAAAATAAGTAAAACTGCAACTAAAAAGACTACGGACAAAAAAATGCTGAAATATTGTCATCTTGGTTTGCTGATATATTTTTGATGAATGGATGACTGAATGAATGAGGATTTTTTTGATGCACAATTCTTTCAATAAGATGTTCTATTTGCATAAGCATTCACTTCATACAACTCTCCCCCCGTAACAATAAAACTACTGCAGTGTATATGGTATAGTATAGAAATAACTACTGAATGTAAATGAATGTGTCTAAAGATGTCTTTAGGGCCTGTCACTCATAACAGTGGGGATAGCTAAGGACTTACACTATGTCTCTCAAAAAAAATCTTATTTATAAGTTTTAAAAGGAAAGACTGTGGAATATAACTTTGACTGTGTGGTAATGCCAACAGAGACATTTATTTTACTACAATTTTATGAGTTTTTAAAGACCAATAAGAGCACAAACATTTTGGGACTTAAAGATGTCTGTATTTTGCCCTGAAACTCATTCAATGTCCATCTGAGACTGGAGTTTTTTTTTAGTTATTCGGGCAAAAAAAAAAAAAGACAATAAAACAGTATTTAAGGAATCACGCCAGTACTAAAGCTGCACTGAAATTAATGACATCCTTTTTGTCGGTCTGCAGTTCCTCGAGGCAAGATGAGACAGACTTGTTGCAGGTTTTACAGACTAGCAAGCCTGAAGCTGGTTGAATAAAATCCTCCCACAACATGCTGCAGTGTTTCGTCTGGTTCAGCCAAGCGATAATAAAGTCACACTCAGAAAAACATTTGAATTTATTTACTGTGGTTAGAGAGGGAACGTCAATCAGAAGGATGGAGGGTTTTTTTTTCTCCATGTGGATATGAATTCAGCTCTGCTTGTTTATTGAGGCCTCAGTAGTGATGACCAGTGAATAAGATTGTTAGACAGTGAATCACCATGTTCCCTCCAGGTAAGGCAGACTGTGTCTCTTTAACCCACACGCTGACCTACACCCACACATATGCGCACGCACACACACACACTCAGTAGAGCCTCGGCTGCCTCTGTCTGTCTAATGTGTTTCATTACAGCCTCTATTTTCCCACTGGGCATGATGGCTGATACAGAAGGAAATGTCTGTTTTCTCTCTGTTTGTTTTCCACGCTCATTTGGCATTTGGAAGATGAAAAGCATGAGAAGAGATGATGGCGGATTTTAAGTGTTACCCATCGACTTAGCAAAACACAGGGGTGTTTATACTGAATGGAGCCATGTTCGCAGTAATTGTCTGTAACGTCTTTTTTGTTGGTCTCCTCTCTCTCTCGGCTTAGCTGCTGTTGTTTTCATGTTCTGATCAAAGGATTTCCATCCGCAGTCTTTCTTCTCTTCTTTTTCATTCCTCTCACTTTGCTTTTTGTTCTGCTTATAAGCACAAACAAGCACTCGTGCATAATGACAGTGCTTGACTTATTTTTCTGCTCTCACCCTGTATTTCTCTTCAATTTCCTTGAATCTTGCTCGCCATTTATGTTTTGCTTTTGTTTTCATCTCGCTTACAGTATTTCCTTCCTCCCTCTCTCTCTTTCTCTCTATCTTGCACACCCACATCTGTCTGTCATTGCCCTGTCTCATCACTCATTAACTGTGAAGTGGCTTTTGGTGTGGGACAAAAGCTGTGATGTGTTTGGGTTTATTTCAGCTTAAACGGACACCTACACTTACAGCATCACATCTGTCACCCACAGTAAATATCTGTCCCTATGTTTTGATGTACCTGTCTCTCTTTTGTCACAAACTGGAACTTGGATTTGCAGTAAGTACGCATAATTTCACAAAATAATATATATAATAAATAGCACTGTTTTAGAGAAGTGCAGTTGATTTGGACATTTCTTATTAAATTAAAAATTAAATTATAAGGCTTATTACATGCTTACTACACACACATCAAGAACTTGTCCCCAAAAAGTGTGTTTTTGTTTCCATGGTTTTATGATGTGGATGAAAAGAAGGGCATTAGTTAATATTGATGAGAGCTGCCACTCTGTCCTTCTCATGGAGGCTCACTTAGAGATGAGAGGAGTGACCTTTACATGCACACACATACACACACACACAAACACACACACACAGAGCACACAAAAACATCAACAGAGCTTCAGCTCGTTCATGATTGTATACCATTTTGAGCCTTTAATTGGAGAAATCTTGCATCTGTGTGCATACATGTAGCAGTTGAGCAACTTTTTATTAAAACCTTTGTTTTGCTCATCTAGAACATTGATATTTGACCAATGCTCAAGTGTTGGCCTTGAACCAATTCTTCTCTGATCGCCAATTGGTATTCAGCAAGGTTAATAGATTCCAAGGTAACCAGCAGGTAATTCATCACACTTACAAATAGGAAGAAACAGAGTAGGAAGTAAGAAGGCTATTACACCGATCAGAGCAGCAGCAGGAACAGAGAAAAAGTATCTAATGGAAATAATAAGGAATAAGGAAAATGATTAATTATATACCCTGTGGTGATTATCAGAGGGGCTTATACACATAAAGAGACAGGCATATGTATGAACATGCTTACATTCAGTCCTCTAACCTTTATGCCAGACAGAGAGATAGCTGCTGTGCATATTTGGACGTGTTCTTGTTTGTGTGTTTACTGGCCTTAGAGGTCAATTTCTTTCTGACAGCATTGGTATTTATCTCTGTAAGCTCCCTGGTTTACCTGTGTATGTACGTGTGCGTGCATGTGTGCATGTGTCCATGTTTCAAAAGTCACATCACAGTTTGCCCACTCACATTCTGGCTCTTCTTGCTGAGGTAGTGAAGTGCATCAAATAGCATGAGCAGACACACACACACACACACACACACACACACACACACACTTGCACACACTCACTCTCAATCGATCTGGCCCTTCAGACAGTCACAGTGATGGATGGACCCTCCCTTGTGTCTATTTTTACCCCTGAGCACTCTGTATGTCTGCCTTCTTATCTTCACAAGTATAGAAACATGAGGAAAATCCCTGTATCATCACAATAAAAAGTAGTCTGTGTGTGTGCTCGCACTGCTTGGAGGATATTGGCCATCACAGTGAACGGTGATGGAAGGTCACGTATTACTGTTAAGAGCAATTTGCAGATATGGTGCTTGGATAAGCACCTTTAATGCTCCAGAATGTGTCTCAGTGGGCTTTCGCTTCAGTTTCTGACTTTAGCTGTTGATATTTTTTTTCTGATAATTCTGATAAGTGCTATTTCTCAAAGCATCCAAATGCTTCCTCCACCACTGGTTAAGGTCTGTCTTTAAATCAGAGTTTATCGTTCGACTTTGCTTTTATCAGTGAGCAACAGCAAGTTTTAAAGAGTATATGATTTGGCTGCTCACAGTCAGCATGAGCAGTCCTTTTAACTCTGTGTTGTAATCCTAAAATCTATTGGACTATATGGACTCAGTTTCTTTTTGTTCTGCTGATCTATGATTTGAGAACATGAATTTGAGACAAGAGGACAATCAGTATGTAATGATCACCATATTTTCTGCTTTGACACTCACTAAATTCATGTCCAATATTATTAGAAATATGTCTTCGCCGGCTGTGACATCGGCAGCGTTAACACTCAAGGACACTACAGCTCTTCATTATTTTACTAACAGCCCACTCTGTTCCATATCATTGGAAAGCCAATCAAAACAGCATCCAGACAATAAAACCTGATCAGAGACTACTTCAAATAATTTTCATGTAAGTGGATTGTGCTAGCACTTAATTAAGAATGACCTCAACATTATTAAGAAAAAAAATACTCGTAAACCATGTCTGTGAAACATGTTAGCCTCTATAATGACTCAGCCCATTTAGAGAGGAATTGAGTTGGGAAACTAGCTGAGCTTCAACATTACCTCTTGGCAGTGTGCAAAAAGTTCAAAACAAGGTCAAAGCCTTTCCATCTGGGGCCCTTTTAGTTGGAGGAGTCACCAGAGGGTACTTACTAAATGGGATCACCAACTGCCTGGAGGATGCCACTGCTGTTGTTTTGTTTTGTTTCCTCTATAATTTCCTGAAGGTAAAGGGCTCTGCTCACTGTCCACTCCAGAGCTATCTAGTGTCTAGACAGTCCCCACACACAGGTTATCCTGTTTTTCTAGAATTGCGTCTTTCGTTTTATGTGTTCATCCATGAATCCATCTACAGTACCCACTGCCTTTTAATTCCAGCAGCTGAATACAGTTCATTAGCTGATATTATTGTCTGTCGACAGCAGCTGGGTGGAAATACTCCACTCCTAAATCCTTGATTGCAATCGTTGTCAGGACACAGTTAGTAATTACACTTATAGAACTCCCATAGGTAAAAGTCAAACTGTGTGCGGAAGTGTACTTTATGTGCTGAGATAGAGCTCATTACTTTTCTGTTAAATCAAGCTGTGCACTTATCCAGTAAACTCTCTCAACATCATCCAGATGAATTAGCTCACAATCTTGTCCACACATTCATTGTTCCCGGAAAGCGGATCCTAGCAACTTTGGTTGGCAATGTTAACCAACAAAACTAAAATGTTGAACTTAAACATGATTTGATATGGATTAGCATCATCATTTTAGCATTATCATTGTAAACACGTTAGGATGCCGACGTTAGAATTTAGCTCAAAGCGCTACTGTGCCAACTTTCTTTCGTTTTCTGTCTCCTTTTCGCCACTTGCGGTAAAACATACTGACAGACAAGAGGGAAGAGGAATATTATCTCAGACAGGTCGTGGTGTTTGTAAGGCAGTAGGTGAGACTAGAAAGGAAAGATTTAGGTCAGGATTGTGTCTGCTGTGGGATGGAAGGGGAGGGGTGAGAAGAAATGAGAAAAACAATTCTTCAGCTCCCCAAGAGACACAATTCATTCATGAGTTGTGCATGTGCATGTTCAGTTCCTTTTTGTATATGTTGCCAATTTTTTTTCGGTTCACATCTATCTTTTCGGTAAGAAGTGAGGAGATAGATACTCCAACAGCTGGGTGATATAACTCACTTTGTTGTCTGCTTGATGTTGTCTGTAGCATATGCATGAACAATGATAATTGTTTTTGTGAAGACAGTGACAGAGTCATTAAAACACCCCAACCGACAGAGAGCATCAACTATGACAACTATCAGCTCTAGGTGGAGATTATTACTCGGTCTTATCATGACAGTGTTGTACAAACTGTGAAGTATAGGAACCAAAGTACACGTAAACTCACTCTCCATTTCGCTCATTCGCATAACCATATACGTAATTGTGTGCACACACACATACACACACACACATCCTTCATCCTCTTCGTTCATTCCCCCACAGGATCTATCCCTCTCTCTCTCACACACACAATCGGTCACATGCTTGAGGGGATGGATGATAGTACAGATGGCATACTAGAGTAATATTCTCCATATGGGAAGGTAATATCATCAGAGCAGTCGTCCTGGGGGGTAGAAGTGACAGAGATTGGATCTGCAGAGAGAGAGGCTGGTTTTCTGTTGTGTGTGGTCAAAGGACTGTTCAGGACTGGATTTGGTCATGTGGAATAATTGCTGTTTGTTATAGCAAGTACATTGTATTTATTATTGTTGTAAAAAGAAAGCTGTAGGTATCACTGAGCTATATATACAATTGTTTAATCTATGTCTGATCATTTTTCAATTATTTTCCCATTGTGACATAGCATGTAGGGATATACACCAAACAGGCATAACAATTTGACCACCTGCTTAGCAATATGTTCAGAGATGTCTACAGTATGTATGGTGTTATGTTATATCTCCAGAAATGAGCTAGTCCTGGTCTGTCCTGTCTTAAATACTGAGAGGCAATGGTGAGTCACTATGGTGTCCAGTCTATCCTATTGACAGGACAAAGAATTCGAGTTGACAGTTACTTTAAAAGTTGCCTCATATGTTTATTGGATTAAATCCAAAATGGTACAAAATGTTTTAATGGTTTGACTTATAATCAGAGTTTATCCTTAGACTTTGCTTTTATCAGTGAGCAACACAAGCAAAGTGGATACTGCCGCATTACAATAGGGGCCTATATAAAGAAATATGAAGCAGTGACATAAGTAAGTAAGAATGTTAAGAAAAGAAAATATATGTCAAAAATGAGTAGGTAGCAAAGCTAAATATGTTGACAACAGTGGCTTAGAAAAAATGTTTGGGACTAATAATTAACAAAAATAAGTGAACATTTTATAAATGTCTAAATAAGCATCAGGCCAAGTCAGCCTATTTATGACATAAATGAACAACGTAAATAATAAGAGAAATGATGAGTGAAAAACTGATATTGCACAGCAGTTTGTGTAACCATGCCATAGATGATGGCATACTGTGACAAAATCTAGTAAGTATGACTTCTTTGGTTTCCCACTGAAACAACTGTGGAAAAGGGCCAATCAACAATATATTTTAACCTCTTAATAGATTCTAAATGTCAGTACTTTACATGCTCCTCCAGATCATGTCCAGCAACAGCTTTAAAATACTTGAGGCTATAGGTTGGAGCTTCTTTTTATAGAGCAAATCTATTTTTCATGAGAAGACTCCTGCCTTTTGAACTCCCTGGACTTTCTGAGTGTTTGTTTGCTGTTGATGCTGTATACAATGCTGCCAACCGAAGGAAAATGAGAGATGGGAGAAAGAGATACAGAAAAGACACACATGACACTAAGTATGCATTAAGCCTGCAAAACATGTCTTTCATTACTAATTGGAACAAGGAGGGACATTTTCTGAAAGGCAAATTACAAGGTTCAAACAACATTCACTGACTCTCTCTACTATGTGGGTTCCTGCATTTACAACCAATCATCCAACCATCCATATGAGCAGTTGTTCATAGCTGCACATCTTTGCACATTCTTCATATTTCATTTTGCATGTGAAATTATCTGCCCTGTTTGTTTGCGGTTATCTGCATGGAAACAGCTTAGCATCAAGATAAAGAATGGGTCATTATGAAGCAGAGACCCTGAAAGCTTGATGCTCAGATAAGGCTGCAAATGTTTATCTGCACATGTGTATATGTATAAAAAATGTAATTTCCCTCATTGAGGGATTAATAAAGGAATTCACATAATGCAGAAACCCAGTGGTGTACGTTAACAGCATGGTTGCTGCTACAGGGAAATGTAGCCGAAGCCATCCCATAAATGTTTTTTGCACAACATAGCTGACATCATGTTTATAAGGTAGGAATGAGTGATTAATTCATTTCAGCCTTGCAATTAAGTTGCAAAAAAAGTACAAAAAATTGAAAAAAGAAAGGTGTTAATGCTGGTTTGAGTAAACCAGAAGAATAATGACCCATCCATTTGTCAATAGCGAGGCACATTCTGCTGACATACAGCATTCTTCCACTTGTCCTTGTCGGTGGTTTGTCCCAAGATCCCAAGCCAATTACTTGTTAATGAATTATGTTTACTGAACTCACAGTGCTAAATGTACCTATTTGAGTCTTTTGCTTGGATTTATTTCATTTAGCTGTACTGCTACGATGAGAAATGTGTTTCAGAGAGCTTTCTAACCAGGACACATGGTGCTGTGCTATTTTTTTTTACTGTTGTCATTGGGTAAATCCTCAGCATTAGACTGCCTAACCAAGAAAAATGACAAATCACTATTTTTGCAGCCCTCATGTGTACATTGTGGTTGACATGACAATGGTTATTTAAAGACTAAAATCTTAAGTGCTTCAGCTTATGCTTTATCCATATCTGGCAAAACTGCAGAGATGTTGCATATAAGGCTTGAGTTTTCATACTCTCTCCTAGCTTTTGGGCCTTCTGCAGTGTGTACTATATTCATCACTGCTGCTCAGGGTTTTCTCCATCTGTCTTTATTCATATCCACTTTGTTAACAGCTCATAGAGGTTTTTTCTATAATTGATAGTTGGCCATGCCTGAATGTCTTTGTTCTTCTGATATATCAGTTATCAGTTCTGCAGCGCTTTGGATTAATACACATTTTTGCAAGTTCTTGTCATATCTTTTTTATGCTGGGGAAGTTAACTATCAATGCTCGCATTTTCATGTATGTACCTTCACTTATTCATTCATTAGAAGCTTCTTGGCACAACCTTCTCTGCCCTTCTTTCACTGACCATCGAAAAGCTCCACTGGAGCAATAAATATGGAGTGCCTTGTTCAAGGGCACATAACAGTGGCTGTTGAGAGAAGTTAGAGCACTACTCATTGCTTCCCCCAAACCACACTTGAACCAGCCATTCCCTGGTCATGGCCCTGCCTCTCTGTATTAAATTTGGCCACCACCCCAACTGGGTTTAGTTTGACATTTAAACATGTTTTGCATGCTTAATACACTCGAGCTACCCCAACAGATTATTCTATAACAATAACCTTATGTTCCTGGTCTGTCAGACCATCATAAGGAAGCACTACCTGCTCACAGCTCACTCATTGTAATTCATCACATGAGAGTCTCAGCAAAAGGCTAGAATGTAAATTGAGATATTTAGTAAAGGAATGGAGGTTGAGGAGCATGCAGCAACCTTTAGGGATGTACACGTGTACCTCATTCATATTCCTTGGCTGAGAGAGGGCAACATAAAACTGCACTCATGAACCAAGGACAACATACAAAATAGATTAGGGTCAGGCTTATGTTTCTGAGGTCAGTTTCAGTGATTATTTGGGCAGCCCAAGAATTCAGTAGCATTTTTTTTCTGCAGGAAAGGAAAAGATGTTAGTCCTTCATGTATGGTTATGTCTGGAGAATTTCTGTTTGTTTAATGTATGCCTGTGTGTGTGTGTGTGTGTGTATATATATATATATATATATATATATATATATATATAGAGAGAGAGAGAGAGAGAGAAAGAGAGAGAGAGTTGATGCCGTGAAGTGTTAGTAAGTTCATTTAAGGTTATGGTGTGTCTCGAGGGAAATTTATGAGCATACATTGAGGTAAAGTGTGTGCATGTGCTTGTGTGTGTCTGTTTAGCTTTCATCAGCTGAGGCTGACTTTTTTTTTTTTGCCTGAAGAGTATTGCTCACTCTGCTGCTACCCTGCAGTGTGTGTGCGTGTGTGTGTGTGTGTGTGTGTGTGTGTGTGTGTGTGTGTGTGTGTGTGGTGACTCCCAGGGGGACTTAAAGTGTAGTTACACTCAGGGCAGCAGGACTGTGGACACTCACAGGAACACTTTTTGGAAATGTTCACTCTCTAGTTAGTGTTACCTGTCATGCTAATCACTGTTTTCTTAAACCAGCTTGAATGATTCCCCAATGTCTGAGGCTCACTTTAGTTCCTGACAATTACATCAGCATTGGAAGCACCATGTCATTAATAGACAAGTTTGTTCACATGTTTTCTTAAATGATTAATATGTTTGTTTTGGATTCCCAAACCTTCTGTCTAATGACAGTCTGTGTTTTCACAGACTGGAAGCTCAGCAGACGGACTATCAGTAGCCACAGTCTGGTTTTGGTCCCAACGTTTGACATTTGGTTGCATACTTCACAGTCACATGTGAAAATGGTTTGCCTGTGAAAGCTGATCAGCCTGATGGTATATTATACAGTGGCTGCCCACATAGCCATGTGCTCATCACATGTACTGGCTTCTGATTTCAGTGTGAGCCATACAGTACTGCTGATTATACAATACCTCAATCATAAATTGTTATACAGGGGGAGGTACAAAAATCTAGTCTACAGAAATCCATCATCAGTCAATATGTCCTTGATTGTACTGTATGTTGCTAGAGGCTGTAAAAAATGTGCTACTTACAGTACTGTTTAAAAAAATAAAACTATAGAATAGGTGTTGTTGAGTAAAACGTGTAGCCCTCTTAGATGGTGTTTACTCATTGAAATTATAGGGGCTTATAATATTGTCTCATAAACTTGACACAATAGTTTCACCTCCATCAGCAGGTCAGAGACTGCAGGGTCAGCTGTGGAAATCTCTCCAGAGATTCAGTGTCTGGAGAAGCAGGAGGACTATTACTAAAGACGAATAAAAACAAACAAATACCATTCACTACTCCTAATTAAATAGCTGCCTATGCTCATTCACAGAGAGATATGAGGCACTTAAGGCTTGTGCTCACCAAGCACCTCTTTTTTAGCAAGCAGCAGCACTCAGCAGATGCTTGGGGAAAGTTCTAGTCATGGTTCTTAATGTTGGTGTGAGGTGGTATGAGACTATTGGGCACACACTGGCAGACTAAGTGAAAATATGCTTGGCTCTTAGCACTTTAAGAAGTAACCATCTTTTTCATTGCAAACAAGGAGGTAGAGGGCAGCAAAAGAGACTTCTCAACACACACCTGGACTATGTGCATGCAGACCTTTGAGGCTCAAGTGCAAACCAAACAGAACAGTGCAAAGCATAGCTCTTTCATAGTGAATGTTAAATTTCATCAATTAACTGATGTTGATTCGCTTTGATTGCATTGAAGCTACAGTGTGAAGGATTTCACTGCATCTGTAGGAGTGGTCGCTTGTAATGTGAGTCACAGAATGTGAAACTGTGGTAGTGCTGTTTGCTTCACTCAGGGGCCATCCATACCATAATAACTCTACCTCTTAACTGCTATGTTGCACTAGGGGACCCATGCCCCATGTAGATATGGCGGACTCATTCTAAGCTGACAAAAACACAACAATCTTTATTTTCAGGTGATTATACACCAATGACAACATGGTTTTGCATATTAAGTTGCATTTCTGATAATAGATCCCCTTAAATGTACACACTGATCCTTCAAAATAATGTTATACAGTTATGAACCTGCGCCCAAACATTAGAAGCAATTTGAGATTGAGTTTGGTTAAAGTAAAACCTGAGATTTATGACATTATTCAAATGCAACTGAATTATATTATTTCCATTAGCACAGAGCTAAACAGTAAGTTAGCCAGCTCGTTCAGTGGAAGCCTCTTGGTCCTAATTTTATCTGCTCGGCGACCTTTGTAATTATTGAAATTCGACCGATTAATGACTGCTTAATGACATATTTTTTCTGCAGTGTCAAACTCATTATTAACAATATTATATTTTTTGTTGCAGCCTTTAAGGCCACTTTGATACATGTAGCTGGGGATTGTCAACCAACAACTGTCTCTACCTCCTGAGCCCAAGCCAACCAAGCATGTCCTGTGTTGTAACACGATGAACCAGTTGACACTGACAAGCTCTAAACTGAGTTGAATTGAATTGACCAAATCCTATCAAAACAAGTCAAATTCAATTTGAGGGGAAAGAAAATCAAAGTAGAAATGTGAGGCCAGGAGGTAAGGAGAGATGGAGAAGCAGACAGAAGATGAGACAAACAATGAGATGGATGGAATGAAGGAGGAATGAGGAATGGCGAGGTGAGGAGTGAGACAGCAGGAGAAATGAGTGGTGGGATGTCATTTCCTCTGTTAAATTACTGCTCTGTTTATCTTGTGAGCACACTCAATCACTGTGGACCTGCTCAGCTGGAAGGGCGTACACAAACAAACACCTGTGTGTGTGTGTGTGTGTGTGTGTGTGTGTGTGTGTGTGTGTGTGTGTGTGTGTGTGTGCGTGCGTGCGTGTGTGTGCGTGCGTGCGTGTGTGTGTGTGTGTGTGTGTGCGTGCGTGCGTGTGTGTGCAAGCAGCAGTAGTTGTACTGTAAGAGAAGCTCACATAAATGTATCCTTGACAGCACTGTTGGCGTCATTATGCAGCGGTCAGTGGTTGATGCTTTATTCTGTGGAGCTTAACGTTTGAGATAAGACGTACCACTTGTGATCTTTACCAGAAATCGGATTGTCATTGCCTCTGAGTTTCTTCTTTGACTTGCTGTGTGTTAAGAGTGTGAAACTTGGCTATTGTTTTGTTGCGAAAAGACCATAGATGCAGCGGTGCCTTTGGCTTTGGATATAATCCAAATCCTCATGGATGCAATCCAAGTTGAAACTACTAGAAACTTGGCAGCTAAAGTTTCAAGACTGTTCTACCAGAAAAAAATTGTTTCAGAAAATGTCGTAAAAATTAAACTATAAGATGTGTCTGAAGCGACAGGTGATGTTATTACAGAGCCACAAAGGGAATAAGATCCTTTAAACAGTTTTACCCAAGAAAATACATATTTCTAACCTTCACCCCGATGTGATTTGGGACGGATTTAGAAGGTACAGATAAATTATCCTGCCAGATTTGGGAATGCTTCTATTTGTCAAGGTTTGACAGATAAAATGCATAGACATTTAATTTAACTTAGTTGTTTCAAAAAGCCTGTATTCATCAGTGTGATAAAACATGATGAATAAAGGGAACTGATACCTTCATAATCCCAACAGTCTCGACAACACGCACAATTGACTAATAATGCATCCACTTACAGTATGCCCTAATTATTATATCTCTGTCGGATTGTGGCACAGAACCAGAACATTCATTATGTTTCCGCACAACACCAGAAGTATCTGCTTCAAACACCTGTAGGTGAACCATGTTGAGAAAAATGGCTCCATGCACCTGGGGCTGTCAGGCCCACATGTGAAATTAACAATCTTAGAATATTTCATTGTTTATGCTCGGCTACAGAATCGCAAAGGAACATATAAAAGCCCATCACAAGAGAGGAGCGCTTGCCAAGTGTGCCATGACGTAGGAAATCAGCAGTTTCTGCAGGTTTGTGTGTGATCGCTCTGATGAAAGTTCAGTAGTCATATGCAGCATGCGTCTAACATAGCAAGTGAGTTTCACAGCCCCTCCCCACCCCCGTCAGCAGTGATGAATGGTTTTGATATCAGCAGTGTGTGTGTGCGTGTGTGCATGTTATGTGTGATGAATGTGTTTGTACCGGACAGGCCCGTAGGCTTTTAGCTACTGTTAGTAGTGCTTAAAGATGACTGGAGTGAAAAGGCTCTCTGTCACATCTCTCTCTCTCTCACACACACACACACACACACACACACACACACATACACACACATACACCCACACTCTGTTTAAAGGATTGTGTCCTCAGGGTACACCGCACAGCTCTGTGACAGGTGACATGCAGTTTCCTTCTCTTTTCCTCTCTTATCTTCTCCCTGCCTCCCTCTCTATCTTTTTATCTCTGTGGTCACAGACCTCATTGGTGAGGCAAAGTTTCCACATTGTCAGTATTGAATATGTCTCTGTGTGTATGTGTGTGTGTGTGTGTGCATGCGTGTGTGTGAATGCATCTTTGACTGCCTTATCATGTTATGAGTGGATATGCTTTGAGCCACAGTTTTACCACAAGCCGCTTTTTGCCAGGTTCTGTATTACAAGATTTATGACACAAGTCAGTGAACACAGATCCGTGGGGCATATTTTTAACAGTTGTTGCCATGATAACAAGCTTTGTTTTATTCATTTAATGGAATGAGATTGAGAAGACTGGAGTGTGTACTGCAGTTATTGATTGAATGTTATCCTTTGTCATGGTGACACATGGTTTTCTGGACGTCATGGACCAAATTGCGTATTTCCATAACAATGGCATGCTTAATTGCGTTCCAGTGGATACATCATGGAGCACTAGGCGATACTACAGCTCCAGCTGATTTTTATTTAATAATCATGTCAGTAAAGCAATTCAAAACATAGTCTCTATTTGTCATCAGTGGACTTGTCTGATAATTTTGTGACAGATGTGTATGCATGACATGCAGCAGAAGCATTATCCTTCACTTGTCGCTCAAGGCAATTGAGCACTGTATGTTTTATGGCCGCCACAGGTTATAGTAGGCTCCAATTCCAGGAAATATATGGATACTTGACTTCTCCAATTTTGTGGGTAATGCCTCTTTGGTCGTTTTTCATGGGAGAGCAACAACCGAGTTTAACGCTGTCACTCTGTGTGTGTGTGTGTGTGTGTGTGTGTGTGTGTGTGTGTGTGTGTGTGTGTGCGCGTGTGCATGCGTGTGTGTGTACATACGTGCGTGTGATTGTCTGTGCCAGACGAGCTTGATGTTCCAAGTAATGTTCTGAGCTAAGAGATAAGAACTTGAGACACTAATGAGTTGTCACCAAAATGTGTTAAAGGGATATTCCACCCCTATGTGAAATTTAGTCACACCTTGCAGTCCCCAGAGTTAAATTAGTGAGCAAAAGTGTTTTTTAGCCAGCTCAGCCGTTGCCCTAAACTGGCAACGCTGCCGTGTTGTTGCATAGGTGCTGTCATGTAGAGTTCCCTGCTAGCACATTGTTGCAGTAGTGATTCCAAATAACTGATTTTTTTTCCTAATTACTTCTCATGACCTACATTCACAACGAGTACAAATGACAATGCACGACTACTAGGCACATTTTGACTAGGGACTATATTCCAGTAAAGCACTGGCAAAGCATTGCTGCCAGGCGCAATGACAGTGGAATAAGGAAAAATGGTTATTAGCTGTGCTGCAAAGGGCTGTGAAAACAAGCAGAGGAAATACACAAACACTATGTTTCACACAATTCCAAAAGTAGTGGAACAGGGAAATCTTTGGCTTGCTGCGCTCGGCATTCCTTCAACAACACCGATGGATAAAATAAATCAAATAAATCAAAATCAAGGTCAAACTGTTACGTTATGCAGTCCACTCAGTGGTTGCCTGTTATTCCTGAGTTAACAGAAGCATTACATTCTAAGTGCAGCCAAGCCCCTCGGTTATTTCATGCCACAGGTAATGGTAAAACGATGAACCGGTGATGAAGTTATAACTTATAACTTATAGAATAAATAAGGCGACAATAAACGAGGCAACAATGTGAGCCAGACTGCGTTGCAGTTACTAACGTTAGCAATGTAAGTTGTTACCCAAAGAAGGATAGAAATTATTCTTACAGCCATTGATGATTCACTTTGTTCTGAAAACCGATGGGAGTGTCGTATTCTTCAGACCTAACGTGACGTCTTTCCTGTAGCATCGTGCATCTTCTCTTCATAGTCCCCTGGTGTGAAATGCTCCTCGTAAACACAATATTGATATATTTTCTCCACTGGTTTTGTTGAAGGAATGTCGAGCGCAGAACGCTAAAGATTTCTTTGTTCCACTACTTTTTGATTTCTAAGAAATGTGTTTGTGCATTTCCTCTGCTTGTTTTTGCAGCCCTTTGCAACACAGCTAACAAGCATTTTTCCTTATTCCACTTGAAACAGACGTCTAACTACTGACAACAACTCTGTGCACGTCACTTTATTTATTGACGGAAGTTGAGGGTTTTCAGGTGCTGCAAGGTTTCTTTGCACCTGGTAGCTGTGCTTTGGCGCAATATAGTCCCAAGTCGAAATCAGCCTAGTAGTCAATTCATTTGTGTTAATTTGCATTGTCATTTGTACTTGTTGTAAATGTAGGTCACGAGAAGTAATTTGGAAAAAATTCAGTCATTTGGAATCACTTTTACAACAATGTGCTAGCTGGCAATGTTACATCACAGCGCCTATGCAAAGCTAAGCTAATGGCAGCGTTGCCAGTTTAGGGCAACAGCTGAGCTGGCTAAAAAATGCTTTTGCTCACTTATTTAACTCTGGGGACTGCGAGGAATGACTGAATTTCACATGGGGTGGAATATCCCTTTAAATTAATCATGATTTTACAGAAAAGGAAACAGAAGTGCAGATTGGTCGTATCCATGGCTCATTGGACTGAGATAGTACCAGTTACAACCCACGAACAAACCATCAATGTTCACTCGTGTTTGCATGTAATTGCCTCGCTTCCCATTTTCTTGTCACTCTCCATTTCCACTGTTGGCTAATCCAGAGAAATGCCACAAACTTAATATTAAGAAGTAATTTTTGAGGCCAGTGATTTCCCCAGCGTGCGTGCAGGGCTTCACACCACATCACAACAGGGTATTAAAAATGAGTGAAATCCAAAATCGGCTATTTATAAAATGTCAATTTCACAGTCCTGCCACACATTTAGTATTTATAAAGCAGAGTGTTTATTTTTTTCAGCATGTTCTTTTTTCATGTTTTAAAGTTAGTAGTCTCACTGTTCATGCAAACAGAAAATGAAAGAATAAAACATCTTGTGTCCTGTTCTGAGAGGGCTCCAGCCCAGCATACATTAATGCACAGCCCTCTCATGTGCATGCTGAACAGTCAGCAGACAGTGTTTAAAACAAAAGGCAAATATTAAAATGCACATTTGAAAGCAAACACCAAGGCTGTTCTTTTAGCAGCACCAACTATATATACAGTATCTCCGAACTGTCAAAGAATATAACTACACTAAAGAAAATCAAAATATTGTGGAAGCCTTTCAGAAACTTGACTAATGATCAATGCCAGAATCAAACCCCCACAGCCAAATGAAGAGATTACAGTTATATAATTATCCTCAAGTGAACACTGAATCCTTGCACAGTTGTTAGTGGTTGACTGTTAATGGTTTGCTTTCTTTTTAAAAATTTCTTTTTATTTTCTTCTTATGTGACTGCATGAGGGAGGAAGCCATGTGTCAGCAACTATTAGCATATTCACTGACTGCGACAACACTAAAGGCCACAGAGATAGCTGCCCCCTCCTCCTGGGTACCTGCCCTCATTTCCCTCAGTCAGTACTCTTATTATTCGGAGCTTTATCCATGCAGCCTCAGGGACAGGGCCTGGAGGACAAAGAGCAGGTCGGAAGAGGACAGGTGCAGAGATGTGGAAAGAGAGAATAAAGAGTATGGCAGTTTTACCCAGGAGTCTTTTTTGCCTACTGTCCCTCACCTTTGACCTCATATTCAGTCCTGTATTCAGACATGGGTGCGAAAAAAAATATATGCTGAATGGTCTTTGAGGCTTCTTTGTGCAGTTTAACTTGAATGGGTGTGTATTTACTGCCTTCATTTAACTCTAACACACACACACACACACACACAAAGACTCTCTTCTTCTCTTACATTTTTTCTCTCCATTTCTTCTTACCTTGCCTCAATGAGTACAACAGAAGCCCCCTTTTCCTGTCCGCTTCGGGCAGTTTTGTGACAGAGGGATGATAGGCAGGCAAAGGGATGAATGGCCTCATTCACAAGCAACTAGACACACACAGCAGCTCAGCACACGATGCGCTATCAGTCTCAATAATCACTGCCCTGTTTATGAAGCTATTGCAGCTCAGTTATCTTGTAAACTATGTTCTGGGGAAGAGGATCAGATATGAAATCCATAAGGTGACTGAACTCCCCTGCCATACTATTGATTGTCAAGCTTTATCCTTCATCTTGTCTTTATAATGCTGCTCGAAATTGCACATTGGTATTAAGAATGAATTTTATTAAACAAGACAATTAGAACATATCTGTTAATTATGAGTTAGAATTAGCATGTTTCTCTGAGAAGGAAACTATTTCATTCTCCAGAGGTCATTTGTAATTCCTGACAGTTGGTCCTTGCTTGAAACACTTTAGCAAGCACGTTCGCTTTCCAAGAATATTGATCCTCAGGCTTTTATCTTGCCATCACAACACTGCTGCTTTTATGGATGAGTTGTTGTCCAAGCTAAATATGCTCTGCTCATGTTTATCTGGTGGTTAGCCGGACATCTTTAACAGTTATAGGTAACAAACATTGGTTTCTATTCATCTAGAAAGTCGTAAATGGAAACTTTCCATTATACCTCTCCTCCTTATTAAACTGCTCTAACAGTCATCATTCAAATCTCTCAACTCGCTCAACATTGGCTAACGCTTAAAGGGATATTCCGGTATTTTACACTTTAAGCCCTCTTTCTAGGTTGCCTAGGATGCAAGAGTGGTTGAAACCGAAATTTTGAAGATTGGTCCTGTCTCGGGTACCACTCTTTTGCATCCTAATCAACCTAGAAAGAGGGCTTAAAGTGTAAAATACCGGAATATCCTTTTAAAGCTAGTTGGTAATCTTGGCTAGCAAGATTTGAAAGTGGCACCTCCTCTAAGGCTCCTCTAAGCTCCACCCCCTCCTTCCCCTCCCATCAGTACTCCATCCAGTGCCACGCAACCTCTCCTGCTAACTCTGTCCTTCTGCAGAGTGTGCTGAATATTTCTGGCAATGGTGGAATGTGATGTGAGACAGAGGAAGGTGTGAGCAGGACGAGACATGAAGGCATCTGATTGGTTCTTTCCATTTGGACCAAATGGCAGGGATTGGTCAAAGTTTTTAGAGTCCTGCAGCTGCCACAGAGGTCTGATTCTTTTCCTTCCTTTTTCTGAATACATAATTGACTGCTCTCAGGAGGGAAGGACTATTTCACCCAGTATAACAAAAAGTGCTTCTTAACAGGATTACCAACTATACTTTAAAGTCCCCCGTATAAATACTGAGCTTGGGAAAACTTCCTTTAGTTTCTGTGTTGCACACACTTGGAACACTTAAACTTAACACAATTTCATACTATGATTACAAACTACATAACAACTGAATGTGATTGTTTTTCTTAGTGTTCTGTTGTTTGATTGTCCGTGTCTATGTCTGCATATATGGGTTAAGTATATACATTTGTATTATGTGGTTCACATAATATGTATGTATATTTGCTTTGCCATATATTGTGTGTAATTGTACTCTCGATGTCATTGAAAACTAAAAAAAGGCAAGGCGGCAGTGGTGACTTTTTATTTAAAGTTACCCCCGTTGCCAAGGAGGTTATGTTTTCACCAGGGCATCTTTGTTTGTTGGTTTGTCGGTTTCCAAAGTAACTCAAAAAGTTATTTTTGAAAATAATTTTCAGGATTGGCCTAACCTGATTAATTTTTGGTGGTGCCATCGAATCGGATCCGATCACCACCAAAAATGAATCAGTTTCAAATCCGGCCACTTCTGACCAACCCTGAAAATTTCGTCAAAATACATCCACAACTTTTTGAGTTATTTTGCAAACCAACAAACAAATAAACAAATCCCGGTGAAACCATAACCTCTTTGGTGGAGGAAATGAGGGAAGTCCCTCAATGGTTTCTCTAGAAAAAAATAAAGGTTAAATGAATGAATGAATGAATAAATATTCTCTATTTTTATCAAAAAGTTGATGTAGTGATTTATGTTTTACCTCCATGTGATTTTTTTGTAAAATAACATGAAAGCGTCACATTTTTTGACCTCTAAGGTAGCAGCTTTGTTTTGTTTTGGGGTTTTTTTGGGGGTGTTTTTTGTTTTTTGCTCCATTGTGCCTCAATCTATGTTTTAGTATAGAGGAACAAATATGAAAATCCATACAGTGTCTGTGCTCTCTGCCAACTACTATTGATCTGCAGACTTTGTCTTCTGTCTTATCCTTATAATGCTGCTCTTAAACAGAGCTGCATTGTCATTGTCAGAATTAAAGCTAAAAGGCTTTATTTTGTGGTTTTCCCTTTTTTTATTGTGACTTAAATTTTATTGTTATCTCTGTACACTCACTGTATTTATTTACTTTTTTAATTTACTTTTATTCTGTAAGGCAAGATTGAATATCATGCAGTAAGTGGTGTTTGTTTTCCTATGTTTCTATTGTTCCAGACTCTCTTAGAATATTCTTATAATATTCTACTGATATCATACGAGAGAAATATTATAAACTCACAGATGAGTATTGAGAGAATGTGTCGTTATGATGTAATGAAATAATACTGAGATAATGTGTAAATATATCAGAGCAAAATCATGAATATATGAATAATTTAAAGTTTTCGAAACAACATCAACCTTGTATGTCGTGGTGGTGAATGTAGTATTTTAGATGCACTCCTAACAAAGAAATTACAGGGATAACAATGTTGTGTGACTCTGCTCCAAGTTTATGCCCCCCAAAAAAAATCACATTTATAGATGTCATTTAAAATAATTACATTGGGAACTTCTGTATGTGTGTGTGTTGCAAGTCATTATTTTGTTGTGCGCTATTGCAAGAGTTCTTTCACTGCTGACCTCCAGACTGATCTTTTGTCTACCTTTACAATCCCACTTTGGAGAGTTGAGAGCAGCTATCAAACACTAGAGAAAAATAGGCACTGCTACCCAGCAAGCAAGTACCACTTAGTGATAGCTATGTCATTGAAGTCACTGCAATACAGAGATCTCCCCATTCTGCTTCGCTGAATGTTCAGCTGATGCTACTGATACTGAAGCTATTTGGGGGCAGTGGGTCAATTAAAAAAATGGTCCTTCAAACTTTATGGAAATATACTGACTCGAAAATGATATATACTGGAGATAAAGTGTGTAAAAGCTGGTTATAATATATTTTAACATAATAATTCACTTTGAAAACAGCCTTAGCTTTGCTTTCAGCTATATACAGTATCTGTATATCCACCTCTCCAAGAAGTTCTATGTATAGTCGACCACTAATTTGTAACAGCAAAAAAAGTTTATGCACTGTAATGCTGCCTACAGTATATTACATTTTCATCAACATAATGAAAAGATGTTGTTAATACACATATTTGGCAAGATATTCTTAATCTATCAGAAAAAAAACATTTTCTTTAACATATTTAATTTGTTTTTAGCCAAGACATATAGTTTTACAATCCATTATTTGCCCGTAGCAACTCAACCGACAACATTTTTGCTGAGGTGGGGTCAAGCCTGTTTCCCTCATTAACTTTTTGTCCATCCCAGATTAGACTCCATATGTTCCCATCAGATGCATGGTACTGTAGGAGTAGGTCATGCCTTCACTAGCTTATAAAAGAAATATAGACTGTGAAGGTCCAGTGGCGTCATTCAACATAATCATGAGCCATGTGTTTCTGTTTGTTGTATTTTTGGAGCAATTGTTGTTCACAATTTGTGAGAAAACGGGCTGTTGGACAAATAAGCTTTCAGTCCAAAGGGACATTTTTCAGACTATGTGGGTTTCAGAATAATGGGCCCTCTGAATGATGACATGGCACCGTAAAGTGCTCAGCAGTTTCTGTTTCTAAAAGTTGTAGCCTTACATGGTGTTAATATATATGTATATGTATATAATATATGTGTTTTACCTGGTTTGGTAATCTGTGATCTTAATACAGTTTTGAATCACTATCAAATTTTGTTTTAGCTTTGGCTCATTCTTTGCACATCTTAACCCTTTGTCAATATGTTAGTGTTAATGTAATGTTATGTGCGATTATTCTACTGTTATTCTATTCCACACTTTACTTTTATCAGAAAAAGAAAACTTTGAAAACCTATGAGCGCTGAAACACTTTCGAAACAGGAGCCTACTTCTCTCGAGGTTAAAACTGTAAATGCCTTAAATGTAAAATGTCAGTGTGAGGTATTGGGTGGTTGTTTTTTTCTCTAATTACATAGCTCATAAAAGCTTATTATTGGCATTTGCCTTCCCTCATCCTCCAGGTACCACTGTGCTGCACTGTAGGTAGCCCCGGGTAATGCCAGGAAAAATACACAGTATGGCTTGTAAAGTAGTTTGCATTCCTCATTTACACAGGTGCTTCTTTTATCTTGGCCTTTACCTGCAGGTAATGAGAGCTCACTGTATTTCTGCAGTGTTTATGTGGCTGTCTGGAGAATGTCTCTGCAGTGAGAGGGTTCTTCAGACTAATGGCTAAGAAGCAACTGCAGCATCAGGACTGAAAGTCTGAAAGTTCTGTGTTGGAGGATGGGGACGTGTGTGCGTGTTGCTTTTCATGTTGTGTGCTGTAGTGCGACGACTGTTAAATCAGCAGCAGGTTTATCTGTGAGCATCTGTTCTTGCTGTCATGTGCATTACTAACAAGAGGTCGGACTCAAGACAGAAGCACTGTGCTGAAAGAGGTGAAGAAAGAGGGAGGGAGGAGAGAAATATGGAAGACAATACTAGAGAAGATGTTCATCTGGATAGTATTGTGCTTCTCGTGTGACGTATTTTCTTCCCTGTTATGCAAATTAGACAAAATTTGAATTTGAAAAACAAGAAATAGAGTGATGTGCCGAGTGTGTACATGATTGAGAGGTCTTTCTAAATGCACGGAGACACAAATGAAATGAATCAGAGAGAGGCAGGGGTAGCTGCGTAGGAGGATGCAGGTTATGCTGAGGCTTGATATACTTTATAGAGTCATGCAGATAAAGGAGGGTCGTTTTAAAGAGATTAATGGAGGGATCTGCACAGTGAAAGTGCACAGTTTGACAGACAGAGCGAGCAATTAAGAACTTGAAAAAGACAGAGAGTGTACACATAAAAAAGAATGTGGACATATGGAGATGCTGAGAGAACAAGCAAGGGGAAGGCAAGGAGAAGTAGAGGTAGAGGAAGTCCCAGGAGACCTATTGTGTCCGATGTTTTTACTGTGGCAATGATGCACCCTGCCGTTGGTCCCCTCCTCTCATTAAAGCTTTATGAAGCAAGCTTAGCACACATTTTATTACAATGACGCCACTGTCTGGCGCAACCCAGCCTTGCGGCGGGGAGGTGGAGGGAGTGGTGAAGGGGAATGCAGAGAAACAAACCCATGGAGAGATGTACGTCAGATGAGAAAGAAATGATGAGAGCCAGCGTTAGAAGACGATGCGGGAAGGTGAATGACAGGAGAAAGAAAGAGCAGATAAATGAAGAATGAAACATACATAGTACAAGTTTTTTGTTATGTGCTCTGGGCCTCTGTGTGTATGGTTGAAGATGTCTCAAAAATAGAATTGTTTGGGATTAGGGCTATCAATATTTCCTGACATTTTGATTGAGACCCAGGAGTAGCATGGTGAAAGCTAAACTGTGAGGACATTGTTTCACCAACTGCATCTAGGCCAGTAGTTTCAGTCAAGTTTTAAAAGAAATCCACCCGTTTGCAAGGAAGCAGCGCTTCACTCTCATTACCCAGTGCGTCACTTCACATGGGCAGTGCTTTTATTTTTTTTTCTGCTGCTTTTTCATTCAACAGCTGATCCTAAAAACACAAATTCACTTAAAAGTGAGGAATGGCACTTGCCATGACACTGTTGTTGAGGAAATTCAAAAGTATGTTGGTTCTTGTTTGTCCTTAGACAGTGTAAAGACGTGGAAGGACTGTCCTCTGAGCCAAGAGATGCAAAGTGTAACTTTCCCTGTATCTTTCAATCTGACACCAAACAGTCAATCCTTGTCATTTTGCTGTTGTTCTCATTTTAGATGAGCCTTCCCTCTTGTCATCTGCGCAGTTAATTATGATTTACTGGAAATATCTTTGCCCGTTCCAGGTACTTCACTGTAAAGTAGCACCTGCCATTTAGTAGTTTATCACACAGACTGTCTCATCTCTATAATCATCTCTCATGTCATTGTGTGCTCTGTTACGTATCAAGGAAATCATTTCATCTTGTAAGTTTGTTGACTTTGAGGATGCAATGACTCAGCTCCTGCTGAATGATGCATGCCACGTACATGGTATGCTAGTTCTCTGAATTGAAGACATTTAGCTTCTGTCATAATCGCAGAGTAAATTCCTGCCTTATCGCCTCCTGGGTGCAGAGGCCTCAGCTTTGTTTAATTGCCACAAGCCAACGCGTCAAAGCTGCATCTCCCTTAGTGTTTACCCCCACTGAGGCTTATAGCTGATAATGGAATTACTCTGAGTCCCAGGAGGAGGGAGAGAGAGGAGACAGTCACAGAGGAAGAGAGGGAGAAGAGATGAAGGCAAGCGGATGGTGGAAGAGAGAGGAGGGTTGCAGTGTCCGCTTTGAAAATAGGAAAGAGGGAGAAAAGATATATGAGATGAAGGAATGCACAAGGAGATCAAAAGACGGAGGAAAGGTTACAGAGTGATGGCTGTTTGTTGCCAAAAGCAAAGTCTGCAGTCCCCCTGCCTCAGTGTTTACTCCAGTGTGACGTATTACTGGGTGGAGAGTAAATTATGACGCAGGAGCTGAAGCTGAAAAACGCCTGCCTGAAAGAATCTAGCTGAAAGATTGAATGGAGCTGAAGAGAAAAAGGAGGATATGGAATACAAGGATGAAAAAGAGGAATATTAAGAAGTGTAAAAAGACAGTGACGTCACTCGCTTAGTCCTATAAAAGCAAAACGTGTTTATGAGCAGATTTTGGTTGATTTGTCAAAATATGCAGGACTCGCTGACTCACACACCCATGAGGTTTTTTCTTGTGTGTTCAAACACAGTTTCGGTCGAGTCGCACTGACGAACGACAAACCGAAGCTGAGGAAAGATTTTGGTGGAAGCGAGATAGCGGAGGACGTCAGTGCGTTTCACTCTCCTCTCTGTCATGGTTGAAAGCTTCAGGCTGTTTGAAGACTGAGTTACAGTGTTGTAGTGGAAAATTACTTCACATCTGAAGTGAGCTAGCGGCTCGGTCAAGGATTTTGTGTGTGTGCGTGCGTGTGTGTGTGTGTTTGTGCATGCATGGATGGATCTTAAGGACGTTAAGCTCTAAAGCAGGTGGGATTATTTGACTGTAATTTCTTTAACAACTGCATAAGCAGTTGTGCCAGCTTTTGGCTAGTGGGAATGATTTTGTGCCAGTGAGAAAATTTTAAAATTGCTTGCCAGATAGTCTGATATCCAGCCAGGTACATACAATTATGGGTACTTATAATAATTGCATGTACATGATGTGGCAGAGAGGGATTCTGCTTTTAGTGCTGTGAACCTGTTCCATGTTGTTATGCATTATCTCTCAGTATAATTAGACTTTATTTTGGTAAACCAGTCACATTTGCACAGATTCTTTCTTTCAAGAGCCGTTTGTGGGTCTAATTAGGAGTGAGAAGGTATGGCTGATGCAAGCTGAAGCTGCCACTCATTAAAATGGTTCCCCAATGTCAATTTAATGAAATTAACTTGTGACTTTCTCTGTTCCATCTTCATGTTTGCTCTTTTTCTATTCTGTTCATAGCAAAAGCTATGAAAAACAGTGTCACTGAATATGTTCTCTATTTCTGTTTCCTAATCTTTCTCCACTTTTTTCACTCCTCAGTCTGTTCCCAGTATTCGAGGGGGGTCTTCGCCATCTTCGGCCTTTACGACAAGCGCTCAGTGAACACGCTGACCTCTTTCTGTGGGGCCCTGCACATCAGCCTAGTGACACCCAGCTTCCCCACCGAAGGAGAAGGCCAGTTCACCCTGCAGCTCCGGCCGTCCATCAGAGGGGCTTTGCTGTCACTGTTGGACCACTACGACTGGAGCCGATTTGTCTTCCTCTATGATACAGACAGAGGTGAATGCACAATGAGAAGTGCATTAACAAGCTGTATGAAGAGTTGGTGTTCCATGATATGAAAAGTTATCACACGATTTGATCACTGGAAAGTTATTTTTACCAAAAAAATATATATTTTTGTGTGTTTTAAAATAGGTTTTCATGTGAGCAGGTATACACATCCAGGAAAACCAACAATTCACTCAGTGATATTGCTGGACCTTGAAGTTGATTGATTCTTTTATAATTTCAGATGAGCCTTTATTGATCCCCTGAGCTGAAAAACCCAGGTGTTGCAAAGAAATGAGTGTAGAAAATTATGAGGCAAGCGCCACCCATGACCACCGTCGTGCTTAAGATAATGTGTGTCAATTGAAGGAGTGACAAGTACAAAATTTATAAGCTCAGGGTTTAAATTAAACACTTAGTTGTGAAAAATAAGGATAAAATTTGGATTGGTACACTGAGAACACTATTATAATATCATCAAGTCATAAGAATCTTGTTAAAGTGCTATTTGCCTGTGATTATTTTGACTTAATGTAGCCTTGTTTTCTTGTGGAAGAAAGCACCAATGCTGTGCTACTAGATTTGCACTTTCCTGATGGAGGCATACAGCTGCAGAAACAAAGGTTTAATTTGTCATTTTTCAACCAGACACTGAGGTTTGGCCTCAACTCTTGCAGCATTCACCTGCCTTCAATTAACCATCCCATCATGCAGTGCACGTAAGTTGGTGGAGAAGGCACAGCTGATGCCCATGGCCTCTAACCACTGTCATGGGAATGCTTGACACGTTATCTTACACACAAACACACACACAGACTAAGTCGCTGCCACAGGGAGAAAAATGCAGGTTAAACATGACCCAGAGTTCCCAACCCATGGTTTAGTGGTGTGTTAGGGAATCAGGGAGCTTCACAGTCTGTCTGTGTGTGTGCGTGTGTGGCGCAGACAGAGCCAACGAACTACACAACTGCACACAGCCTCCCTCTGGTGCAGGTTGTCTGGGTTAGTACCCAGGGGGAGAAAGAGGAGGGGCAAGGGGAAGCAGGAGGGACAGGTTAGGTGAGACGAGCTGGTGGAGCAGGCAAAAAGGGAGGAAGAGGCAAACAATGCGACAGAGCGGAGAGAGGAGAAAGTGGAGGTAGATGGGAAGCGGTGAAGGGAGGACAGGATCGTAAGCCTCTGGGGATATACATTAGCACATAAGAACGGTTTGAAGATTGAGAGGAAGGGGCGAGAAATGGAGCGGAGGATGGATGCGTAGACTTTGGGCATGACTTGGCCAAGGCAGGGCCTTTCATTATGGGCTCCCATCAGGCCCTGCTGCCGGTAATGTGCTGGAAAATGGGCAGTAACGCTGTGATCTGTTTTATGCTCTCTGCTCTGCTCTGCTCCACAGACAGCCTGCTGACACACACACACACTGAGGTCTGCCCACAAACCTGCACACAGGCTTACAAAGACGAATGTACACTCACGCATAAATTCACATACAGCAGATGAATGTGTGTGCATCTGTGCGTGCATTACATTAGA
Organism: Synanceia verrucosa; assembly: GCA_029721515.1. Lineage (NCBI taxonomy): Eukaryota > Metazoa > Chordata > Actinopteri > Perciformes > Synanceiidae > Synanceia > Synanceia verrucosa. The sequence continues at coordinate 12,959,006 of CM056559.1, read as the reverse complement.
TTACAAACAAAACACAAGCACAAACATCTCACAGACAAGTGTAACACTTAACACAAATGCATTCATTTCAGGCACTAGCACACTTATTCACCTGTGAGGCTGGAAAGGTAAAAGCACAGTCTTACATCATGCATTTAGACTGACTGATTCCACTCACAAATACACACAAATTCCCACACATAGACACTGTGATTACTGAGGCTTAAGGTGTGCTTTTTTCTGTCCCAACTCAAGCAGTAAATAGCTGCTTCCACAAAAGTAGTAAACAGGGTAACAGGTGGCACTGTTGTAATGTGTGCGTGTGTGTGTGTGTGTGTGTTGTGTGTTTGTGTGACTGTGCATCTTTCAGACATACAGGAAGTGTGGGTCTGTAATTTTCATTGTGTGTGAAAATGTGACTTTGTATTGTGAGATATTATTATATTTCTCACAATTCCCACGGTAGTTCAGAGCAGACTTAACAGTGCATTTGGTGATTCGATAGAAATTACAATGATCATTATGATAAAAATGCAGGAACTTTGTGCCAATATTATAAAGGATTATTATTGTGATATTGAGTAGTCTGTCATTATTGTTATTTTTTTCTCACTTGTTATGACCCATCTAGACATCTGTTCAATGTAATACGCCTTAATTCAATGTCACTTGTATTGCCACCTGCTACTCATGGGATTACATTAACTTTGAAAGTCATCTAATATCACGCTGAGAGGCATAATCACTCCATTCAGACCTGCTCCATTGTGCAAAAAAAAAAAAAAAGATTTTTCCTCCCTTCGTTTTGTTCCAGGCTATGAAATTGATGATGAATTGAAATGGCAGCATGTTCCCAGATGAGCTGCATTTGTATCAAAGTTCACTACTTATCAAGAGGCAATGAGAAGTTTAATGACAATGAAATGCCATTATCAATTGTCTGTGTTGTTTTGGCATGTAGCTTTTTGTCGTGATTAGCTCTCTGGGCTGTTGATAAAAGTGACATAATTGTTAATAATTCAAGACATAATTGTCACCAAGCACTTTGACACTGCATTTGAATCAGACATTAGAGCAGGGGCCAGCAATAATATTATTGCTTTTATTGATTATATCCAACATTCATGAATGAGGCCACTGCAACAGTTTGCTCTACCTGGTGCTGATCTACAGTAGATCTCCATCATGGCACAGTCACATTTACCCACAGAATCCTTCCATTTTAATGATTAAATTTAAGCACAAAAAGCTGTATTTTGTAGTAATGCTTTGTTTTGAGCTCTGACATCTACTTTTGTTGTGAGCTTGACAGACCTGTGAGATCAGCATGTTAGTGGCCCAATAAACTCTAAATATACAGCAGACAGCAGGCTAATGAACTTCCAGTGGCTTAACTACATTCAAAAACAAACACAATTTTGCTAATAAATGGCATAAAGTTTAACAGCAATAATGGCCGCTCAGCAGTCACTAAATATGAAAAGTGGTATCTCATCTCAGTCATGATTTTTTTTGGATGTCTGGTGATATGGATATTGATGTTACTTTATTCCACATGCTGTTCTCATGATTTTTATGCATCAATTGATTCCTCTTGTGGTTATTACATTCATTGATGAGAAGGTTGACTTGCACTCTTATTTTTTCTTGTTATATTTAGTGAATCTCTGCATTTCCCATACTGTGATTCACTATGATTGTATTCTTTAAAACCCCATACACAACAGCACAATTGTTTTTGTTTCCCACTGTACTACACAACCAGTTTTAAAAAAAAACTGTCAAACAGTCCATATGGATTTGTGTCTGGCCTGCATTATATTAGGGTGTTGCTTTGGAGAATGAGTTGAGCTGATGAGACTGATGTAAAGTATATTTCTCTTGAATTAACAAATTTTTCAAATATTGGTGTGGTTTTCATGGGCGCCTTTGGAAATTCTGTGCCACATGAACTAATGTCTGCGACAACAGTGTCTTCTTTTAAAAGCAGACTAAAATCTTTTTTGTGGCAAGCTTTTAGATTGGTTCAGTGTGAGGTCAATTGGTAAAACTTTTATTTTAGAATAATATTGCCATTATATGTTTTTATTTGATATATTTTATTATGTATAGTATGATTTATGTCCATTTTTATTTCAAAGCACAGTCTACATCTGTCAAAAAAATGATTCTTGGCCCCAGTAAACATGAAGCAATATTTTCAAGTAAACTGTAACTGAAATGTATAAAGGTTTATTTAATAAGAATAAGTAAACAATATGTAGTTAAATAGGACCCTCACATTGAACTTACTGAAATAATAAAATTACATGGAAAAACTTCATGTAATTAAAATACATAAAGTCACCGTTTTTGCTTCAATCATTTTTGTGTGTATAATATTTTATATGTGTTATAAAATGTTCAGTTCTATCTTAAAAAGTTGCAGAATGTAATTACTCCACTTCCCAGTACTAATTCTCTTTCCCCCTTTTCCTTCTCCTATTCTGTGTTGTCTAGGTTATGCAATACTGCAAGCAATTATGGAGAGAGCAGGGCAGAACGGATGGCAGGTCAGGACACACAAATACACATATTCCTGGAAACACGCCAAAACAAAACACATATGGAGGAACACTCGTGGTCTCATGAGGCACATTACACACAATTTGAATTATCACACATATAATCACATTAGTTTTTGTTGTTAATTCTTCAAACATAATTGTTGACCTTTATTCCTACATGCTGTTTGTACTTGTATGTTTATACACACTTCCTGTATGTATGGTAACTCAGGTGAGTGCTATCTGTGTGGAGAGCTTCAATGAGGCAGCGTACCGCCGACTCTTAGAGGACCTGGACCGACGCCAGGAGAGAAAATATGTAATTGACCTGGAGCCTGAGAGACTACAGAGCATCCTAGAACAGGTAATATCATTTTACTCCTAACCACAGTTTGTTTGCATATCTTTACTGTAGCTACAGTACATCACAGGATAAAAAAAAAAAGTTTAGCTAACTGCATGCACAGGGTTATATTTGACACTGAAGTTGCACATAAAGGACCCCACAGCATTTTAGATCATGAGATCCTGCTCCAATGGAGGCCGCATGATGCAGCTGGAGCCAGCCCGGAATGGCTGCCTGATGTGGTGCAAGCCATAGCGTCTGTCATTGTGCTAGTGCACAGGCTGGACATATTGGAAACTCCTCGGCTCACCTTATGTTCGCTCTCTCTGCTTCCCTGCAAGAGGGCAGTGTAGACGCCCCCATAAGCTTTAGAGACTCAGCTCCACAAACTTTTGCCCTCATGTCATGGGCCTGCTGCTGGGCCCGACCCTGGGCCCCCTGTCTCCAGCCGGGTGTAGTGACTGTCATTAGTGACTCAGCAAAGACCCGGGCACAGGACCAGGAGCTGTTCGTCCTCCTGGCCAATAAGGCAATCAAGGCTGTGGCCCTCCGGCACACCCTGGAGGCTTCTGCTAAATATACTTCCTCTTGGCAAGAAAATCCGGCAAATACTGCCTGATACCGGACCTGGGGTGGCTCAATCGGTGCCTGAAGGTGCTACCGTTTCACATGCTAACTGCAGTGGACTAGTTCACATCCACTGATCTGGAAGACATCAACTTTCACATCCTCAGCACAGGCAATTCTTCCACTTTGCCTGCAGAGGTGGCCACAGACAATTCCAGGGGCTCCCCTTTCGGGCTCTTCCACTCCCCAAGGGTCTTCACTTGTTGGGTAAAGATGTCCCTTTGGCCACTGCACTTACAGCGCATGTTGGGGTTGCCATGTCTGGATGACTGGATGACCACTGCACTATCACAGCTTCATGTGGTCCAGAATACTGCCGATCTCCTTGCCCATGTAGCCCAGTTCAGCCTCAGGGTCACTTTCCAAAAGTCTTGTCTGAACCCGTCTCAGGAGATGACCGTTATTTGGGTGGCCTTGGACATCATGACCATGGGGGCCGTACCACCCTGTCACCAGGTGGATGACGTTCTTTACCTCCTACACTCTTCCAGGGTGACAGATCATTGCCGTACGTCACTTTCCTGCAACTTTCAGACAGGCTGACATCCATGATAGCTGTGGCCCTGCTTGACCTGCTGTCCTTGTGCCCCCTACAGAGGTGGTTGAATGGCCTCCACGTGGACGCCAAGTGGCACAGTGACTGGGAGCAGAGGGTACCACACCAGTGCTGCCCTGCTTTCCTGCCTCGTTTGCAGCACAAGAACAGCTCAGGCAAAGAGACTGTGGTCTGTACAGGACATCACTGATCACATCAACATTCTGGAATTGCGAGCAGTGCACTTGGCTCTCAAGCACCTTTTTACTATGCTTGAGAGGGAGGTATGTACTTGTACGATCAGACAATACCATGACCGTTTCTTTCAAAAACCACGAGGGTGGCACAAAGTCTGATGCAGGTGTCTTGACACCTTCTCAGATGGGCTGCCCCCCGTCTGGTCAGCCTGCGGGCCATGCATCTATCAAGGGATTGGAAATGGTTTGCAGCCTCCCTCCACCATCGGAATCCTCCACCACTTGAGTGGCTCCTCCATACAGAGGTGGTGCACTTGATTTGGGGTCTTTCTGGCAGAGCAAGGGTCAATCTCTTTGCCTCTGAGGGAGGAAGTGATCCACTGTCCCCTTTGGTTTTTCCCTGAGGGAAACCACCAGCTCTCTGAGCCAAGATGCACTGGCACCCCCTTGGCCAAAGGGCCTCCTTTACATCTTTCCACCCCTCCCTCTCATCTGGCTGATGCCTCTGAGAGTTCTTCAGGAGGGCCACATGCTGCTGCTCGAGGCTCCCTTCTACCCAGCTCAAAAATGGTTCCCCCTGCTGCACAAACTCTGTTGCAGTGAACCATGGTGTCACCCTAGCAGGGAATAGCTGATGATCTAATAAGGAGGTCAGGTTTGACATCCCAATCCTCACCGCCTCCGCCTATGTGTCTGGCTACTGAAGGGTCTGAACCACTGCCGAGCAGCTGCAAGGAGCCTTTCAGACAGACCACTCTGAATGCTAGAGTGCCATCCACTCCCCTGCAATATGATAATAGGTTGGAATTGTTTGTAAAGTGTGGAACCCATAGGAAAGACCCTGTACGTTGCTGGTCCTCACGATTCTGGAGTTCCTGCAGTCTCTTCCAGATAAAAGTCAGTCTCCATCTACACTGAAGGTGTATGAAAGACATGAAAGAGTCAACAATAGCACAATGGAGAGCCACAACCTGGTGTGCTCTCTCAAAGCAACGCTTGCGTCACCGTATTGTGGATACCTTTCACCATTTATACCAGGTGTTAAACCAACCCCTTTACCATCGGTTGTGCGCTGTCACTCTATCAGGAGTGTGTCCACATCTTGGGCCACCCCGAGGGGAGTGCACCTGGAGGAAATAAGTGCCGCTGCCTCATGGATGAAACCCAGCACTTTTTCCCACACTCTACAATGTGGAGGTCACTACTCCCCATCCATTGGGCGTAGTCCTTCGATCTTCAGAGACTCCTCAGTAGGGTTGGTAGGGTTGGTATCTTGGTATATCTTGTGCCTAAGCTGGGATAAGCATTCAGTGCTTTCAGCACCGCCTTCTGACGGTCAGCAGGGATGAAATGGTTACATTCTATTCTATACATTCTATTGTTTTATGTGGCACTCTTTCACTGAGATTACTACAGACAGGGGAGCTGGAGCCTATCCCAGCTGTCTTAGGGCGAAAGGCAGGGTACACCCTGGACAAGTCGCCACCTCATCACAGGGCACATAGAGACAGACAACCATTCACACCTACGGTCAATTTAAATTAGCCAGTTAACCTAATCCCCATGCATGTTTTTGGATGGTGGGAGGAAGCTGGAGTACCCAGAGAGAACCCACGCAGACACGGGGAGAACATGCAAACTCCACACAGAAAGGCCCCGGGCCAGGAATCTGGCCCATAAACATACTACAGTGACACACCACAGACAACAGAGTACAGATTCAGCTTTTTTGTGAAGTAAATAAAAGCAGAATTTGAAAAACAGAACTACTGCCAATTACAGTATCCTGTGCTGCTTCCTTTTTCCACTGTAATACTGGTGTTTGTCTGCCTGCTGTCTGCTTAACTCAGCTCATTGCCACAACCCTCCTTATGCCTTCTGACACCTGGAGGGAAAACAAGATTTGAGTTTTTCCCTGGAGTTAAAAATGTGACATACCCTACAGCTACATCGGTGTATGATTGCAGTAAACGCAGTAACTCTAACCCTAACCCACCATGCTGTCCACTGATTTTGAGCACATGCAGTACAGTAAAGCACACAGTGTATGAAGGCACATACTCCATGTCCAAGATCATCAGATTATTTGTCTTGCTTCAAGGTTGAGCTCTGACAGGTGGCGCAGGTGTGTGTGTGTGTATGTGTGTGTGTGTGTGTGTGTGTGTGTGTGAGTGTGTGTGAGTGTGTGTGTGTCCTTTGACTCAGGTTTCAGTGTAACATCCCATTGGTTCTGCCACCTGTCATCACATCCGATCCTCTGTCTGCACATCTGAGAAAGTCACTGACACACACTTACACATACTAACCCCCAACACACAAATATGCATGCACGTTTATCTCTAATAATTACATAGTTACATGTAAACAAACCAGCTTTTAAATGCATGTACTCAAGTAGCTATGCAGACACATCCACACACAAACATACACCAGCAGCAGCATCCATGGCCAGATAGGCACTTTCTTAATTGGCTTCTGTGGTGAGTGAACAGACATAGTGAGACAGGCATACAGACACAAACACACACTGCCGACACAGTGGGCTCTGCAGTGCTGGCATTGGCAAGCTCCCCTGCTCTGAGACAGAGACTGCTCTGTTTCACTACCCCTGCCAGCTGCGATCTGTGTGTGTGTGTGCACGCATCTGTATGTGTCAGTACGTAGCTGCTGATACCGTATGTGTGGATGTGAGGAATCTATTATTTCTGTTTAGGCACCATATTAAGATGGAGATGATTTGTGAAATAGCTGACATGCTATGCATTGCATTACTTCATCCTACTGTACAGATGTAATGATGACAACAAAAACTTTACAGATTTTAGTGTGATTTTAGTGAACATACAGTAATTACTTTTTACTTTTTACAGTAATTACTTTTGACATCACCAATCAGTGCCACCATCATAGACTTATTCTTGTGGTCTTAGTTCCCTGAATTTAACCAGGCTTTAATCCGCCTTTAGTGGCAATAAATTGATGTTTAGGGAAAACTGACAAACAATCAAAATATGTTTATGTATCTATACATCCAAACTTATTGGTGGGAGTAGCTTAGTCTGTAGTGACTTGGACTGGGAACCGGAGGATTGCTTGTTGTAGTCCAACAACTAACCAAGTCTGCAGAGTGTTAGCTGGGGAGGTGCCAGAGTGCCAGGAGTGCCCCTCCTGGACACTGCTGAGGAACTGAACCCCCAACTGCTCCAGGTGCCTGGATACTGGGCACCCTCTCACTCTCGTGATATGACTATTTTCTTAGAAAGTCTTGCAGACTCTTGGTTCTAGGCATCATTATTAAAGGTATTACCAGAACAAGATAAGTCAGCCATCTTACATGATAGAGCCCTAACTCAGACAACACATCAATGAAGCTCTTCAAATGTTGCATGGGTCTGCAGAGTGTGAGCCAGCATGGTACCAACAGACTCATCGCTCCCTCTGCTTTTAATCAGTATAACAATATAACCAACCGCAGATAGCAGGGAGTCTCCTTTATGTGTAGTTTGACTCCCCTGCCCTGCATCTTTAAGTTCTCTTGTCAGTTAATTCAGTGGTTCATAAATGGTTGTCAGTTTTACGTCCCCTGGTTTTCATCTGCATGCATTGTCAATAGAAAGCAAAGAAATTATGTTTTTTTTCTCTCTCTGTTTTTCTTTCTAGGCTGTCAGTGTGGGGAAACATGTAAAAGGTTACCATTACATCATTGCAAACCTGGTAAGAACTCTAAATGGCATTACTTGCTGTTGGCTGTTATTTTGTGATATGTTTAGTAGAGTGATGGTGTTAGGTCTGGGTTCAATAGCCTCTCAGAGGATAATTTCTTATTTTATGTCAAAGAAGATGAGCTCTTAAAAATATAGACCTAGAATCAGCCATGACTCAATTAATGTCTATGCCTTACAGCCAACATTATGGAAAATATTTAGCTTAACCCTACTTTGACATATAGCTTGTCCCAAAGTTGTAGATTTTTCTGTAGTTATTTGCAGAGAAAAAAACAACCATATTTTGCAAGTTACACATTTATATTTTGAATATAAGGTTCCATTTGTCACTTCAGAATTGGTATATTTGTCTCCCCTAACAAAGTCAGAGCTGCAAGTACCAGACATAACTCAGTGTCAGTAAGTGAATTATTGCTTCAACCTTAATCCCTAAAATCTGTTCCACAGCAGTTCTCTCCAGGACTGTGAAAAAGGGTCCATTGTTCAGGTCAAGCTAGATAGCATTTTAGCAATTAGCATCCATCAACCCAGAATAACTCTCACATGTCTTTACTCTCTTTCTCTCTCTTTGGCTCATTCCCAAATGGATCCTTCTCTTCAACCACTTCACTACAAAGTGTCACTCTGCACGGAGTCACACTCTCAGCTGTAAAAGCCACTCCATATTAAGTAGGGGTATAAATAATCAGATCAGAACTGTTGGAATATCTGGAGTATGATTTGTCCACACACTGTGAAAGGGTTTTGTAGTCCACTTCCACTCTGTTATTTCTGTGCTAAAACCATCCTTCATTTCACTTTGTCTTCCCATCTTTCCTTCTCTCCCTCTCTCTCAGGGATTTAAGGACATATCTCTGGAGAGGTTCATGCATGGCGGTGCCAATGTGACCGGTTTCCAGCTGGTGGACTTCAGCAGGCCTATCGTTATCAAACTGATGCAGCGTTGGAACAAACTGGATCAGAGAGAGTACCCTGGATCTGAGAGCCCACCCAAGGTGATTACAAAATATGCTGCCCCTTCCTTAAATATAAGGATTGGAAAGAGCTGCAACTACCCTACTATCTATGAAAAGCAAGAACCCTAATTAAAGCACTACACACATTTTGCTTCATTGGTGTGCAAATTGTAGTTGTGGTTGTGCAGCTTGTAGCAAGCTGTCAAATCATTACTTGCTTTTAGAGTCATCACAATCTTCAATGACGATTCGTTCTCAACGCCATATGTGTGGCATATTGTTCTTTCTTTTTTCATTATTGCTCTGTCCTTCTCTCCTGAGCACACCTCTAGCTGGGTACTGATCTGTTGCGTTGGATTTGTGCATGTATTAACTGGAAATATGTCCACCTAACTATTAAAAAGACATCATACTGCAGCTGTCTATCTCTTACTCTTTGGCTCACACTCAAATGCAGTCACTCTCAGAGGATGCACACACACACACACGCATACACACACCTAGTATTTGTTTTGAAATCTTTCAGTGCTGCAACTTTATGTTGATAGTCATGCTCTTTCATTATTGGAATGTCATTTTTCACCCAAGGACCAATGTTAATTGGCTAATCATCATTCTCATATTGACTTCATGAATTTTCATTAGTGGATGTCAGCTGCATCAATCGACCCGTTTACACAACAGTTGGTGTGTTAATGGAGGTAAACTTATTATGCATGTTTGTGACAGATACGCACAGTTAACATGCAGGTAAACACAACTGCAGGTGTTCTCACTCAGCTTTCATGCCACTCTTTGTGAACATGCTGTATTTGATTAATTGCACTCAGAGGTTCTCTTACCTCTTCCTTTTCCAAACAAGTGAGCACAGTTTTAATGATCTAACAAAACAACACAAAACCAGGTATCTCCAATGGTAACAGATGCTTCTAACTTGCTCTAGGCTAATTGGTTCTGTGTAAAACACTGAGCTCAGTTAGCCTTGGGCCAACTCGTCGTAGCCTCAGGCCAAGTCGAACTCTGGTCTAATAAGGTGCAGTGCGAAAAGCGCTACACGAGCGTGTCCCCTGCACGCTGGAGACTGGATTTTGAGCAAGCTGCTTTTGGCCATCAATCAAAATCTGTTAACCCAGTGATTTTCAGCTGCTGTGCTTTGAAACGAGCTCTGGTGTGCCTGGAGATTTTTTTTAAATATAATGAAAATGATCAATGACCTGACAGGGAAATGTATTAGCTTATCAAAATCCAGCTTTTTTTTGAGTCTTTCTCAATTTGTCTTTTTTCCTTCATTGTATGATCAGAATATGAATACATTTACATCATCTGTTTTAGCATATTTTTGTAAGAGATAATGAGGCTGCCTTTGTAGCACAAAAAAATGAATGCATATTTCAAAAGACACATGCTTTCTTTCTTTCCTCTGATCAGAAACGGGAAACTCTAATAAGAATGCACATTTTACTCTGTTTTGAGGCATTTTTTAGCTAAACTTGGAGATTTGAAGTCAAGTATTATTCAGACTTAAGGTGTTTTTTAAAAGCCAAAACTGTTATATATGTCCCAGAGGTATTTCTGTCCTTCCCGTGTGAGAAACAGAAAACAGTATGCTAGCTGGCTCGGTTTTGTTGTTGTTTTCTTCTTGAGATGAATTCTATAGTCGTCATATGTCAGTGGCACGCCTCAAGCCTTCTTTAGTTTCAAAGGGGTGAGATGAAAGGAGGATGACATGGTAGTGCAGCCTTCCAAAACATGCCTCGTGGGATGTAAATCAAGGGATGAATGTGAAAGAGTAAAGTACCTGCAGAGGCGTGGGAAGTATTGGTGGAGTCTCTCAGCTGACTTCCTTCTTTCCTCCCAATTTTATCTCATCACTCGTTTCCACCGTGAATGTGAAGGCGGCCCGCTGTGTGTTTGACTGCTTCTGTCTGCCTGGCGCTGTGTGTGTCTGTGTATTGGCTGGGTGGGTTGGTTGCCACTGAGTGTGTGCTGCTGTTCCCCGCTGTGTCTTACCTGCAACAAATTTGTCAATCTATCAAAATCACCAATACTTATTAAGAGTTTCATTAGAGAACAGTATTGTTTTTGTCGCTGTAACGTTTAAACGTTTAACTTTTTTATTTACTCCAACTGATTTCTAAAGTGTCGTGTCATATTTTTGCATGTAATGAAACCACATTTATAATGGGAGTCTAAATTTCACCATCAAATGGAATATCCTAACAAAGTGGCTTCAATTAAGGGATTTACAATGTGATTTAATGTTTTAATGTAATTTTAATGGCCCTAAATCTGGCACATTTACAGTAACATTTATGTTGATGTTAAATGATGTTCACTGGTGTTAATTGTGAAAGCCAACTAAAAGTCAAGAGTGGTGAGATAGATTGAGGCACAGATCAGCACATTTGCATATTTGTGAGGTATGTTCATGTGGAGCTAAGAAGGTCTGATACAGTAATACAGGTCTGAGATTAACTTGGTATTAAATTGGGTTTAGGAATAAATCACATAGGCCAATAGTACAGCCCTGCAACATTAGCATATTCTACTTTGTAAAACACAGAAATCTATTCAAAGGCATGCATTCAGACACTGTTTGTTGTGTTGTGTGTAGAGTGAACTATCACAGAAAATACAATTTGGATTGGATTATTGATGTGGATATATTACTTTTACTGCCTTTTTTTTTCCACCCACCACCGAAATATGGATCACACAAGTGGAAAAATTTAACTCTGGAGTTGATTGTAATTCGCAGACGAAAAGCTGAAGATAATCTATGTAATGTTGTTTATATCAGAAAGGTGTGGAAAAAAAGGTGATTGTTGTATTTGAAACTATTTACTGTACTTATGTTCAGTCTACATACATACATACATACAGTACTTTTTTCAGGAATTTTTTACTGCTTCTCTCTCATTACACATTTTTGCATTCCCAGAGAGTTAATTCTATAATTCTATGGTTGAATTTCTCAAATACTGTCAAGGAAGAAGGAAGAAGTATTTATTTGCTTGACAAAAGTAAAAAAAATAATAATAATCTCTTCCTCTTTCTTTTTTCCTCCATTCTTCAGTATACCTCATCTCTAACGTATGATGGCGTCCTTGTGATGGCTGAGGCCTTCCGCACCCTTCGGCGTCAGAAAATTGATATCAGTCGTCGGGGCAATGCTGGTGACTGCCTCGCCAATCCAGCTGCCCCCTGGAACCAAGGAATAGATATGGAGCGTGCACTCAAACAGGTAGGCACAAGTTTAGCATAGACAGGATGCAAAAAGCTTTAACAGATGTTCTCCCACACACACTAAAGCAAAACAGCTGGCGTGAAAAAGGGGAAACTGTTCCAGACATTAATGCTGACATTTGTTTTAAATTCTTGTTGAGACTTTGATGGAGTACCACCAGAGTCCATACACACTTAACACGCAAAGTTGTTACACTTGTGGGGACATTGTAATGACTTGCATTCACTTCTCAGGTATATACCCTACGTTAACGAAAACCACTATTCAGTATGTCTTACTCTAAGGGATGTCACTGCATATTGATCTGGATCAATATATTCACTGATCACTGGTTCAATGTCATCAAAACATGTTACATTTAACTGAAGTTAAATCATTTTCCATATAATCATACCTCATTTTTGATAATATTTATGGTCGCTGCTTTTTCTACAAAAAACAGTTTATGTGTTTACATTCAGTAATGATCTCTTTTATCGCAGTTTTTATGAATAGTGTGATTTTTTTCACCGAGGTATTCACAGGAAATGATGCATGCATGTAATCCAGTATTACGCTTTACTGTTTTTATTGTTACTGTAATGTTATCTATTTGATACTGTCCACTAAGTCATTTCTAAAGCAAGCTGAGTATTTCATCTGCTGCTGCCTCATGTTAACAGAATTTGAACTGTTTGTAAAAACACTGATTGTTTGCAACCTCCAGTGTTCCAGGACAGTTTTAAGTCATACTTTTTGCTACATCCTTTAACTACAGTGTTGCCAAATCTCTGACATTGAAATCTTAATGTTGATAACTTAGTGTTTTGGGTTTTTTTTTTTTTACTATTTTTCTGTAGTCCTTACTTACATTGTTGTTATAAATTCAGGTACGGATTCAGGGCCTGACTGGGAACATTCAATTTGATCACTACGGTCGAAGGATCAACTATACCATGGATGTGTTTGAACTAAAGAGCAATGGACCACGCAAGGTAAGCTCTCCTTATGGGAAATAATGACAAACAGCATGTTGAATTTGTCAGTTGAACAGTGTCAGAAACATAGCAACTGCATGTGAAAACCAGTTTTTCATCATGTCAGTATTTAATTCACCACTGAAAGGACATAAGTTTACTGTTATTGCTCAATCATAATTCCTGTAGCCTTGTATTACTGCAATTGAACATCACAGTTTTAATAGCTTTTCATAGCATGCATAAAAGGGAGTGCATAAAAGTATGCAGTGACATAAATAGGAAAGTTTGAACATAATATCTTCAGTCAACAGCAAAAAAATTCACTTCAGTTCAGATGAAAGTACTCATAATTTCTCTTCTTCGGAAAGGGAAGCAAACATGAAGCACCTATAATAAAGAAATAGCACCATGTTCCAGCTTCTCAAGTGTTCCTCTGACAGTAATGTGTGCTTATTAAAAGTTCTTGGCTCACACTCAATATCTTCTACAGTTCCAATGGGAAATCTGCTGGAGTCAGCTCATTCTGTTGATTTTTTTAACTTTTGTTTATAAAGGTTTTCTTTTTTGTATATATCCACAATATTTGTGTCTGTCTTGATTTTACTATAATTATTTTGCATTTCACTTTCGCATGAGTTGGACAATAATGACTGACTGATTTTTTTATTGTATCACTCATTCTTTCTTGTTTCACTGTGTTTCTCTTAGATTGGCTACTGGAACGACATAGACAAACTTGTGTTGGTCCAGAATGAAAATGCTCTGTCCAATGACAGCTCTGCAATGGAGAACCGAACAGTAGTCGTGACAACTATCATGGTAATATACCTTCAGGTTGCTTACATTTCTGCATCATTTGGCTGCTGTTTTGAGATGTGGGTGAAGCTGTCCTTCAACACACATCACTGTTTCCAATTCCACAACTTCATGTCACCAAAACCTTGCTGTCACCTGCTTATCAGCTCACATCTGCCTCGTGTAGAGGTTGAAGTTCATGCAGATTCAAATTAGCACAAGTGCAAATGTCACAGCAAGTGCACAACAGGTGATCAATAGTCATAGTCAGCATTTCCACTACAGCACATTTTTGTGCTGTATTTAAACATTTTGTTTGTTTTGGGTTTTTTTCACATTATCCACTATTGTTTTGTTTTTTTTTTAAACATTCATTAATGGTCAAGTATGCATATCAAACCAATAAGGTTAGGATGTCCCTGTAAGTCAGAATTCAAGGTTGAACCATAGGCTTGAGGCAAGAGTTTATTTCCCATAGTGGCCTGATAGGATACATTCAATGTCAGAAGGTGAGGGGATGAAAATCAACATGTAGATGTGATATGGCAGAGTTTTGTAAATGTGAAAGAAAACTCAGCTTGGAGCAGAATGAGCTGTACGAGTTGAAGGGAGCTCTCAGAGCGCAGCCAGGAGGGAGTGGCACTTGTCCAACTGGAAGATTACACTAATGTCTCATTAGTAGGCAAATCTAAAACTGACCTCAGATCACCATTTAGAAGTGACCTCCAGTCCAGTCTTCTCTAATGGCTTTCATATAGACACCAGTCTGTAGCCCAGTATAATTACTCCTCTTTCTTCTACAAACACGGATAAAGGAGGGCTAATCGGTGGATTTGTGCACATCCTCTGCTTACATTTGATTTCACTTCACCCATCTGCAGCCTTTTTATGGTGGCCATCCCCTTCCTGTAAATGCAATCAGTCTAATTCAATTGGGCATGCAAAATGATGCAAGTGAAGGCAACTCAAAAGACTAATTTCAGCCCAGAGAAAAAACAAGTCACAGATGCTTGAGCTTCAGCGATTCAGCATTTGTTTGAAGCCACATTGCTTCATCCAGCAAACTCCTTGGTTTGACCAAAATATCTGCGCTTGTACTGTAGTGTTCAGACAAATACCTATATATGGACAAATGTTCAAAGATCTGATAGTGTGGTGAAAGCCCACAGTGACTCTGTTGGCCAAAAGTGGTAGTAACCGTTCAGGTTTGAACAGAGGACAACAATCAGACATGCTGCAGAAAAGAGTTCAGTCAATTGAATTCAGCTGGACTAAATGTCCCCAGTGACGGTCCTGCCTCCAGACATGCACACTTCTACTGGCAGTGTGTTAAACCTGTGGTGCCAGCAGCCAGACACAAGGCAAGCAAATACAAACACATAAGCACAATAAAATAGATTAAAGGGCAAGTTTTTATTGACAAAGTAGTGATAAAAATCCTATTTTGAACATGTGTATATTCACATATCATATAGCATTTACATCCATTTTGTGCGGTTGACGAAACGATGGGTGCGCAAAACAGTTTGGCATGACTGCATACGTCTATTCAATGTTTAGTGGCTCCCTATTTCTTCCCATACATGTCTGTCTGTCATGTGACTGTTTCCAAGGCCTCTCTCTCTCGCTTGCTCTCTCTCTCTCTCTCTCTCTCTCTCTCTCTCATCTATATCTGTGTCTTGCTGTCTTTCTTCAGCATCAGTCATCTTTTCAACTCCCATGCCCCTCACTTTTACCTGCATATTTCTCTGTGGATGGTGACCTCAGCAGGCCTTGGCTAACGTTAGCTCAGCCACCTCCTCCTCTTTGCAGCCTCTGATGATGAGGAAGCCTCTGCTGCGACACTGATGCCGGGTCTGCGTACAGAGCGACAGACTGAAAAACAAACCATCCTCGGGAAAGACAGAGGACCCATAGACTGTCTCTGAAGCTCTGTACAAATACTCAGTGTGCTCTATTTTTTCTTTGCAATGACGGCATCTTTTTCTCTATGTATGTTTTGTTTGAAAAGAGGATTTTTTTTTGTTGTCAAATTACTTCTTAAAGTGGTTTGCCTTTAACATTAATACAGAAGGAATGGTAAAGAAGGACTGAAGGGATGAGAAGGATATTCGCGGCCACCATGTCTTTAACCTCTGAGGCAAGGGGATGCCTTGCTCGCTGTGCCCTCCGTGACAAAGTAATGGAAAGTGGCAGCGAGCACGGCAACAGTATCACATGCACAGTAGTGGCAAGGACAGAAGAAACAAAGCACTGGCACTCAGAGATAAAGGGTATTTTTTGACAAGAGCTGTGCATGGAATACAATGGCTACTGTCTAGGTTTGACATGTGGCCAAGCTAAATCACCACACCATCAGCCTTTTTAATTCAGATATTTTTTCACTTCTCTCGAGAACACCCAGATCACCACCAATTTATTTTTGTGTGTTTTCAGAGGAGCGTGATGCATGGACAGACCATTATGTCACGCCTGCATTTTGCAGCCCTCCATTTTCATCTTTCCGCTCTGTCACTCTGTTAATCTACTCAGTCTTGCTTTTGCGACTGTATTTCTGTTCCAGTGAGAGCAGAACAGCTTAATGTAAAGGTATTCAACACTGAAAATCCCCACACTCCGTATTGTAATCAGGCCATGATATATTTTTTACTTGTCTATCATATATATATATATATATATATATATATATATATATATACGTATATATATACGTATATATATATATACACACACACATATAAAACTATATTCACACTTGATGTGACTTCACAATTCTCACTTATTATCATTTTAAACTCATTATTCTCCCGCAGTTGTTTTTGAATGAAAGGTGAATGTTTACCCCCACAAGGCTCTTCATCAGGATGCAGTACACATACTGTAAATAGAGCTGGAGTTGAGAAATTGGCAGTAGGGTGGTACATTATTTATGTGATCATATGAAGTAGGTCAAATTACATAAACAGAAGGAAAAATATGCAAGCTTCTGAAAATGTTGGCTTTAGAATATTTAACAAGCTCAAACAAAATGGTGTCTAACAAAGAATGATGTGGATGCTAGTTGACTGGCTGATGGACTGAGTGGGCGGTGGTTGAATCATTTACTTGTTTTTGGCTGTCTGCTCAGTTACCTGGTGGATTGTCTTTGCCAGGTGACTGATTGGGAAAAGTTTTTTTTAGCTGGGAGGCTGACTTGTTGACAGACCTATTGGCATTGTGACAAACAGTTGCAGGTGCTGACTGACTGAAACTGCCTGACTGACTGACTGACTGCCTTGCTGTCTTTATGGCACAATAGCTGTGAGATAATCCAGCTGCCTCACTGGCCAAATATGTGATGATTATGTACTATAATTGCCATAATTAATGAATGACTAAACCGATTGACTGGCTGAAACAGGCTGTGACTAACTGACTGCTTGGCTTGCTTCTTTGGCCATCTGAATGGATGGCTTGAAAGCTTATTAGATGTCTCGGTAGTTAGCTCATTGTATCTGGTAAAATATGGCTTCTTAAATGCAGAACTGATTGAGCTTCTGATTGGCAGCCTGAAATAATGGCCAGACAGTTAGGTGACCGTCCAGTCGAGTGCCTGTCTTTTTGCCTGGTTGGCTAACTGACTTACATAGCAAGTCTTGCCTGTCTTTTGGCTCCAGTGTTAAGTGTTTCATGTTTTATCAGCCTCAACCAGTTGGTTTTACAAAGCTGCTCTCCCTCTTTTGCCCAACTCTCTTTATGTCTGTCTTTTCATCCTTTCCCTTCTCTCGCTTTCTCCTCTTTTCCTCTACATTTTTCATATTGTCATTATTCTTTCTCCCTCTTTAGTTCTCATTCACACGTTCCCTTTTTCTGTTCCTGTCCACCGTTTATTCTCCCTCCTATCTCTGCTTGTATCTTGATCCCTTCATCTTTCTTCTGTAGCATCATGCATCCAACACACCCCACATCCATCTCTGCATCCGAATTTCCTTCATGCCGTTCATTCCTCATTCCTTTTCCTTTCGAACTCCTGATCACCATTGGCATTATTACCTTCACATCAAGACAAAAGCATCTGCAGCAAACTGATAACAAACCTTAAGGAGGCTTTAAAGTGAAACCTTGCCACTGATGGAAGAGCTCCTACTGGTATTTGTGTGTGTGTGCGTGCGTGCGTGCGTGTGCGTGCGTGCGTGCGTGCGTGCGTGCGTGTGTGTGTGTGTGATACTAAATTACCTAGCTAAATTAACAAAGCAACCCACTCTGATTTCAGACACTTGACATGTTGATCTCCTGACATGGGACCCATTCCAAATTATAGCTTTGACTAAAAATAAATAGTTCATTCATCCATTCATCCATCATCTATCGCTTATACGAGGTCAGGTCGCGGGGGCAGCAGCTTAAGCAAAGAAGCCCAGACTTCCCTCTCCCCAGGCACTTCATCCACCTCTTCTGGAGGGATCCCGAGGCGTTCCCAGTCCCCCGGTCAGCTGGGAGATATCTCTCTCCGGCATATCCTGGGTCGTCCCTGGGGTCTCCTGCCGGTGGGACGTGCCCGGTACACCTCACCAGGGAGGCATCCAGGAGGCATCCTAACCAGATGCCCGAGCCACCTCATCTGGCTCCTCTCAGTACGGAGGAGCAGTGGCTCTACTCTGAGCCCTTCCCAGATGACCGAGCTTCTGACCTTATCTCTAAGGAAGAGCCCGGACACCCTGCGGAGGAAACTCATTTCGGCCACTTGTATCCGTGATCTTGTTCTTTTGGTCACACCCCACAGCTTGTGACCATAGGAGAGGGTAGAAACGTAGGTCAACTGGTAAATTTGCCTCTTTGCCACGATGGACCGATACAGCGTCTGCATCACTGCAGAAGCTGCACCGATCCAATTGTCAATCTCCCGTCCCATTCTTCCCTCACTCGTGAACAAGATCCCAAGATACTTAAACTCCTCCAGGCATGCCACCCTTTTCTGACTGAGGACCATTGCCTCAGATTTGGAGGTGCTGATTTCCAGCTTCCCACTTGACTGCTAACCGCTCCAGCGAGAGTTGAAGATGGCTTGATGAAGTCAACAACAAGTCCATAAAAGTTATGAACAGAATCAGTGACAAAGGGCAGCCTTGGCGGAGTCCAACCCTCACTGAAAACGAATCAGACTTACTGCTGGCAATGCGAACCAAAGTCTGACACTGGTCGTACAGGGACAGAACAGCCCGTATCAAGGGGTCCGGTACCCCATACTCCTGTAGCACCCCCCACAGGACTCCCCAAAAGACACGGTCAAACGCCCTCTCCAAGTCCACAAAACACATGTAGCCTGGTTGAGCCAACTAGAGCTGGTCCACTGCTCCACAGCCAGGACGAAAACCACACTGCTCTTCCTAAACTCTGACATTCTACCTCTCGATGGACCCTCCTCTCTAGGACCCCTGAATAAACCTTATCAGGAAGGCTGAGGAGTGTGGTCCCTACTTAGTTGGAACACACCCCCCGGTCCCCCTTCTTAAAAAGGGGAACCACCACCTCGGTCTGCCAGTCCAGAGGCACCATCCCTGATGTCCATGATGTTGCAGAGGCTTGTCAACCATGACAGTCCCACAGCATCCAGAGCCTTTAGGATGCGGGCGGATGTCATCCACCCCCGGGGCCCTGCCACCGAGGAGCTTTTTAACCACCTTGGTGACCTCAACCCCAGAGATAAGAGAGCCCGCCTCGGGGTCCCCAGATTGGAATTGAAGAGGTCTTCAAAGTATTCTCCCCACCAACCCACAGCGTCCTGAGTCAAGGTCAACAGTGCTCCATCCCTACTATACACAGTGCTGATGGTGCACTGCTTCCCCCCGAGACGCCAGATGGTGGACCAGAATTTCCTAGAAGCCGTCCAGAGGTCATTCCCAGTGGCCTCACCGAACTCCTCCCACACCAGAGTTTTTACCTCAGTGATCACCAAAGCCACATTTCGTTCGGCCTGCAGGTACTCATCAGCTGCCTCCAGAGTCCCACAGGCCAAAAAGGCCCAATAGGACTCCCTCTTCAGCTTGACAGCATCCCTTACCACCGGTGACCACCAAAAGGTTTGGGGCCTCCTCGACAGGCACCGACCACCCTATGGCCACAGCTCCAGTCGGCCGCCTCAACAATGGAGGCACGGAAAATGGCCCGTTCGGATGCAATGTCCCCCGCCTCCCCCAGGACATGGCTTGAAATTCTGCCAGAGGTGGGAGTTGAAACGCCTTCTGACAGGGGACGGGACAGACGATAGCAGCAGACTCTCACAACACGTAAGGGTCTTCCCCCACCATCGGAGCCAACACACCAATAGGTGGTGATCAGTTGACAGCTCCACCCCTCTCTTCGTCTGAGTGTCCAAGAAATGCGGCCGCAAGTTCGGTGACACGACCACAAATTTGATCATTTAACTGCGACCCAGGATGTCCTGGTGCCAATTTCACATATGGACAACCTCATGCTTGAACATGGTATTCATTATGGACAATCTGTGATGAGCACAGAAGTTCAGTGACAGAACACCGCTCAGGTTCTAGTTGGGGGTGCCGTTCTTCCCAATCACACCCCTCCAGGTCTCACTGTCATTGTCCAAGTGAGCATTTAAGTCCCCCATAATAGTTCAACATTTTGAAAATGACGCTTATTTGCTCGCTTGTTGACAGTTCAGTGATCTATGCCACTCTCATATCTGTCCATTTGACAGCTAGAGCCTGCAGTCACTTAGCTTAGCGTAGCCTAGCTTAGCATAGCCTAGCCTAGCTTTGCTCTGTTGAAAGGTAACAAAAGACATGTCTACCAGAGCCTCCAAAGCTCTCCAAGTGATGTGCTATCCTTTTGAAAAACAAATTGAAAGAAAACAACATGGGGGTTTCATGCCAAACTATTTCTTGGCCTGGGTGAAGTGACTTCCTGGAGTCTCAGCTGGGTGCCTGCAACCTCACATTGATGACAAGACTCCAGTCACTGTGCAAAGCTAACCGCCTCCTAGTTGTGGCTTCATATTATCTTAATAGATATAAGAGTGGTAGCAAACTTTTCATCTAACTCTCAACAAACCTGATGACTATGAGAATTGCTGAAATAATTAACAGTGAAAAAAAACTGGATGGGTAATAATATCTGCACAAAGTTGGTCCAACACTAGTTCCAGATTCTTGAATTGCATCCAAAAGATTACAATCACACCCATCTGTTTATGGCAATATTTCCATTCATTCGTTTCACTTTACTTGATGAACTTAAGACTACATTACTTTAACTTTGCAGGAAGTTTCTGTTTTCACTTTGTATTTGTATTCAGATGTATGTATTGTCATCTAAGCATGCACCAAACATTACTGCCAGTTTGGTATCATTCACCAATAACCATAATCTCTTCAAGAACATTTCCTGTTTCCTCTCAAAATGTAAATATTTGTTGGTTGGAAACCATCAAGTTCATGATGCACAACAATGAAAACTAATGTGAAAAATGCACATGATTGAGGAAACATTAGTTCAGCTACAACTTAGATTCACACTGGTATTTTCCCTTAAATCATGCTTCTCAGCACACATCTCCATTACGTCTGCTCTTTAACCCTGTTACAGTACAAATCAATCATTATGGCTGTGTTGATCTGTAAGAAGGAATTTATTTAAAACTGTTTTGCTGGTCATTAACATTATGATTCATGTTGAGTCAATGGAATGAGCGCCCCAGGATCTGCTAATGTCCCTGATAATTACATTTTTAGAAGAAGTGGTTTTGTATGTTCTGACATTGAAGACAAAGGGGCAAGTGTTTGTATTTGATGATTATGGTTTTTGTGATAAAATTATTGTCTCATTTGTGTGGTTGTTTTTGAAAGAAAGAAAGAATGTCTTTTTGTTTTCGCAAATAACTGATGACAGAATAATAGTTTGTAAGATGTGATGACGTTTGTTTGGATTTTTGCTTGTTTTAATATGTGCATTTGTTTCTCAGCCTCTCTAATGTAAACATTATATTTATTATTTCATGTGATGTAGCTATTTGTTGATGTACAAAGACATGGACACATCCAAAAGCTGTACATTTTCAATCTTACAAACCATTCAACATGAAGAACTGACTTGATAGGTAGAAATTGTTGAGGAATTCACTCTCTGGATTTATAAAAAGACAAATGTACAGTATACTAACATGCTCAAAATGACAGAGATAACATCTAGCAGTGCTTACTATGCTCATGAAGTGTATGTGTTAGAGCATGCTAACCCTTTACAAAATCAAATAGCCCATTTTATCAGTCATAGACAACTAAATGGTTGTATTTTATGCTGTTGTTTAAAGAGGAGGATTTTTACATCCAGCTTTCCTTTCTAGGTTTTGTTTGTATAGTTTCTATTGAAACAGCTAATGTATCCTTTCCTGCCTTCTTCTGATCTAGACTTGCTTTCAGTGTAATTCAATTTTTCGGGTTTAAGACCACTCTCTTCAAATCTGTGTCAGGGTGATTTTATTCTTCATTTGACCCACTTTTAAAGCATGTCTTCGATGGAACTTGTCTTCAATATGAATCAATTTCCTGAATGAAGATCCAAATCCAATCCAAAATACTGTATGTTATCATCTTTGAACTTGTTTTATGATCTTCATAAACCGTTTCATAGCTTGGGAGTGTTTAATTAAAGACTGTTTGATTAATTAGATGAGATTAGTTTTTGATTAAAAAGGGTTTGATAGCATTTTAATAGGCTTGGTTTCAGTTGGATTACAGGGTGAGCAGCCTCAGGCATAATACCATAAGTCACTGCTCCTGATGGATGCCTTGTCACTCAAAGCCTGCATGTGTGTTTCTATTCTCTGTGAATAGGTGTGGCAATGTGTGTGCACGCTTCTGTGCGACTGTTTGTGTGTGTGTGTGTGTGTGTGTGTGTGTGTGTGTGTGTGTGTGTGTGTGTGTGTGTGTCTTCCCTAATACACCCACCCTCTCACTAGACAACACATTCCCTCTTTGCTTTCATCTTTGTTTATTGCATGCACAGAAATCATTCTACCTCTTACGGCACATTACCAAAGCAGCAGACTACTCCTTTTCTCCTCTCTCCCTGTATTTTTCTTCTCTCTTGTACATTTCTCTCCTCTCAGCATTAGCACTGAGTCAGGTGCAGGTCCCAGCGGGGCCATGTAGAGTCAGACAGAGGCATAAAACATGGCTCTAGAAGTCAGAAACACAAAATATAAAACATCTGCCTCAGACATGGCCTTTAAAAAAACAACTCTAATATTTTTCCCAATTTTATTAACTGTGCTATTGTTGCTATCAACTTTTGGGTAGCTATTGTGTTTTTCTGACAAGATATTTTTTTATGAGACGTTTATCTCCTTCAAAAGTTTCTCTTTTTTTGGATTAACATAAAGATGTGTGACTTTCAGTTTACATTCACTGTCTTACTTGTATGGTTACATCAGTCTGTTCAGAATCTTAACATTATAATCAAAACATAATGGCTGGTGTCCAGTTAAATTTGGCAATACTGCTTTGGTGTGTTTTGTGAAGCTGTACCCTGTCATGTGTGATAAAGCGATATAACTATTTTTGAAAATGTAGATACCCTGTTTCACAGGAATAACTTGGGTTGATTGGTAGACTTTTACTTTGTGCAATGTGTTCTCTCTTATACAATGTTTACAACCAAACTGATATGCCTAGAAGGTTTAGAACATGGAAAATGTGAAATGGTAAAATGGTCAGACATCAGCCTTGAAACATTAAAAATTTAAACATTTAAACTTGAACTAGAATACTTAAGTTTATGCATGGACCTCATTTGGTCAGGGTTAGGCATCAACATCAAACGGTTAAGGCTAGGCACTGACATTGAATCGTTCAGGTTAGGATAAGTTGTCAGGCAGCAAGTCTCACAAGTTTCCCTCAATTTGCAGGTTACCTTGTAACATGACCAAACTGCTGGCTGATAACTTTTAGCTTTCCTTCTTTAAATAGTCGCTGCTGTCATGTTCCTCCAAACACTTGTGTCTTTCTCCTCTTATGCTGGTTTTGTAGGAGGGTCCCTATGTGATGCTGAAGAAAAACTGGGAACTCTATGAAGGAAATGACCAGTATGAGGGATACTGTGTGGACTTGGCCTCTGAGATCGCCAAACACATTGGAATCAAATACAAGATCTCCATCGTACCAGATGGAAAATATGGAGCCAGAGATCCAGAGACGAAGATTTGGAACGGCATGGTTGGAGAGCTTGTGTATGGGGTAAGTTTGAATGTCAAATATTGGGACTAATCATTTAATTTAATTGATTTGATGGTTCATCTAGAACAGTGAAGAATGTCCACCACAAGCTCTCAGATCCCAAAATGTCTTTAAAGTGTTTGTTTGTCCTTGTTTGTTTGTTCAGCTTCATATATTGAAATACACAGGAGAATATAACGTCCAGCAATCCAACACCACAAGGTTACAACTTATGGCTTCAGAAAAATTGTGTTGAATCAAATTCTCTGGCACAAGGCCAACTTCAACATTGTAGTCTTAAAATATAATATAAACTGCAGGTCTGCCACATGCTTCTGCTATTGTGACCCCACCTCAGGCCATCACTCAACAGCTGAGGAATGCTCAAAATTACTCCCTAGTTACCACGCTGTATTTCGGGGACCATGGGTTCAGAATTTGGCAAGCTGGCTAATTATGAAATATTAATTATAAAATTTCAAATAGCTGTGGTCAAATTTTATCAGTACGTAGATGACAGTCATCATTTTGAGTCAATGTAGAGACATTTGCGTCAGAATAGTGACAGAATGAATTAGCCTTGTAGTGGAAACCGTGTAGTGGAAGGTGACACAGCAGAACCGCTACATTGACTAATCAGGTTTGATTTGCTACAAATGCTTGCAGTCGTTTCTGATGACTCTTCTCCCACATATAGAAACGTATGTCCTTCACTGTCTGCTTATCTCCTGTTGCTTCCTGCTTCCTTTCTTTCATATTGCGTACTTTTGTTTCCTGCTTTCTATCTCTGGCTTTTTGTTGTTGTGGGTATTTGATATCCCCCTGCCCTCTCTTGAGTGTTCCTTTTCCATATTGCTCTCTCTTGCTGTTTATTTTCCTTGCCTTGTAATGTCCTCACTTCTTTTCGAGACGGTACACTCATCACTTTATATGTTGTTACTGTAGATGTTTGTTTTTTCAGTTGAGATTGCAGATGTTGTGTAGACATACACAGCTACTCAAAAACAGGTACTCAAGGGTGAATTCACAAAAGGATCGCGCTGATTTTGCAGCTGCTAAACCTGCACAAATAAGACAAAAGCAACCGTGTAATTCTCAAAGCACCCATGAAGGATGAAATGCACCTTTAACTGCACTGCAAAGCAAATAGTGTTTCAGTGCTCCTGTGCTATTTGCACATATTTGAATTAGGTAATATGCATGCATGTGGTGCAAATTTGCCCCAATATGCAAATTTGACTCAAAAATATGAAAAAAAAATAATGAAAAATTAAGTTATTATATAAAACATTACTGCCTCCCTCTCCCCATTTTGTTTCCTGTGTCTTAATTGCCTTCAGGAGTTTTGGATGGGAGTGGTACTCTGGCAAGCTCCACCTGACAAAAACTTTGGCTCACCCCTCACAGCCGGTTACCCTTTACCACATGGATGTGCAATCAGATGCAAAAAAGAACAAATTGGAATGCTTTATAAACATGTTTGTGCTGTTATGTCATTAGTGCATTATTTTTTATTTTTTTTTTTATAAATTGGACGTTGAGATGGGGCAGACAGCTGTTGCAAATAATGCACAATTCATGGTGTTGACAGCAGCAGCAATCCATTCTTTTTCGGTTCACCCTTCAGTGTGCTGAATGAATGATGTCTTTGACTCACGCACATGTGTGTGAGTCCTTGCAGACTAATTTATATTCTGGCAGTGTCACTTTCATGCCTACATATGAATTACTTCTGTCATTCCACCTGTGTTCCCTATACCTCCTCTGTCTCTTTCAGCCCATCTCTCCATCCTCAAAACTACTTCCCTTTCATTGGCTCCCTTATTTCTTTTGTTCCTTTCCCCATGCCGCTGCTGCTTCAAACTCCACTGATCTTTTACTGTTTTTGTCTACTTTACCTCAATTTTTTTATCTCCCTCCTTTGTCTTTGTCTCAACTTTCCCCTTCTGCAGACCAAGGGTTTTTACAGAGAATTCCTACCATCACTCTTGCTTTACATGAAGTAGCTGCACAATAACTACCATATGACTAAACTAAACCCACTCTTTGCAGAAAGCAGAAATTGCTGTGGCCCCGCTGACCATCACTCTGGTGAGAGAAGAGGTGATCGACTTCTCGAAGCCCTTCATGTCTCTTGGAATCTCCATCATGATCAAGAAGCCACAGAAGTCCAAACCAGGCGTTTTCTCTTTCCTGGACCCACTGGCGTACGAGATCTGGATGTGCATAGTGTTTGCTTACATTGGAGTCAGTGTTGTGCTGTTTTTGGTGAGTGATCATTGAAAACTAGAAGCCAGTTGGCTTGCAGGGCTGTAGCAGTTTGAAGTGTTTTTTTTTTGCTTTAGAAATGAAAGGGTAGATTAAGCAACTGCATTGGCTCACAGGTTAAAAATATCTCCCACATCATGGGCTTTAGCATGGTGACCTGTCTGACCTTGTCGAACCTTAAAGGACACATTTCCTGCTGATCAGACGTCAGTTTGGTCACTTTTACTAATATGGGAGAGGAGACTTCCTTTCGTGGCAGCTATATGTATTTTCTGGCGATATAACAACAGTGCGATCACTGATAACACATCCTGATGTTTCTGTGAGTACACTGTGTGTACTTTTTTACGGGTTATTAAACCCTTAAAAAAATCACTTAATACCTTTTCACATATGGGTACATTGCATTCACCCCCTCAAGAAAAACTGAAGAAAAATACTTCAAGGTGATGATGCAAGTTTAATCTGTCAGTTAAACTCTTATGACATCTGTCTGGAAACATTTTTCTCTTCAGCCTAAGTCACAAGAAATTGACCCTCTATGGCTTTGTGTGCATTAGCTGAACATAATTCTTGCTGTGTTCCTTTGCTTCAGCCTGTATAGTACAATAATACCTTAAACACATTCTTGTTTTGATGTACCATTGGCCGTTCTTCCTTCATAGACTTCTAAATGATCACTGACAAGTATCCTTCTCTGCCTCAGGTCAGTCGCTTCAGTCCGTATGAGTGGCATGCAGAGGAACCAGAGGAGGGCACGACAGAGCTGGGCCCCACCGATCAGCCTCCCAATGAGTTTGGCATCTTCAACTCCCTCTGGTTCTCACTTGGAGCCTTCATGCAACAGGGCTGTGACATCTCACCACGGTGAGTGAATGTAATGTGAGACGAACAGAGTGCATTTTGTGCTTGTTCGCCAGACTGGGTAAGAGATAGCATTTGAGTCTGCATCCAGGATGTGTTCATAAGAGTGTGTGTGGGTGTGTGTGTCTGTCTAACTGCCTCTAATGTTGCAGTGCTTTTGTATTACAGTAGGCTGCAGTGATTCAGACTTTTGTCAATGTGAATCACCTCCTTTCGTTATTTTTCTAGCTTTCACTGAACTGGACTTCTTCTCGGAAACAGCATGTTACAGATATACACACACACACACACACAGAATCAAACATGCACAAAAACACAGAGGTGAGAGGTATACACCTACACATAGTCCAGTGGCCATGTCCATATGGGTGAGCTATGGTGAGAGGTTTAGCAGTTTTCTAGATGTGAATTAATTTTTAATGAAAGAAAGAAGAGGCACAGTCCAGCTGTATTTTTAGAATATTTATAAGAATATGGCATTTTATTATTGATAACCTGAGAATGCAGTTTAGTCAAATATTTATGGCCATCATACTCAAGACCTTTAGGGAGCAAATCTAAAGAGAGATGTAGATAGAGGGGGGGTGATAGAAATAAGGAAAAGGTGTTGGCGGATGAGAAATAACGTGTGTGCTTTTGTGAGATGTGTGAGAGAATAATAAGAACTAATAGCAGATGTGGACATGTTTCACTTCATCCTAGACATGCAGAGGAAGTGGTCAGAGGTTTGAGTTGTGCTGTAGGATACAGGCAAATAATTACGAATTCAGATTTTTTCACTCTTTGATTCTGTATCCCTAACATGATTTTGTGCAAGATCCTTGTTTGTCTTCACTTTGGTGACACTCTTAGAGAGAAGCAGTCTCTGCTGTGAAGGCACCAGCATGTTATAGTGATGAACACACTCAACTGGAGCCTCTTACAGTCGTGGTCAAAAGTACATACACTTGTAAAGAACATAATGTCATGGCTCTCTTGAGTTTCTAGTTATTTCTACAACTCAGATTTTTCTCTGATAGAGTGATTGGAACCACTCCTCTTGACAGAGTTGGTGCAGTTCAGTTAAATTTGTTGGCTTTCTGACATGGACTTGTTTCTTCAGCATTGTCCACGTTCTCAATGGGGTTTAAGTCAGAACTTTGGGAAGGCCATTCTAAAACCTTAATTTTAGCCTGATTCAACCATTCTATTACCACTTTTGATATGTTTTTGGGGTCATTGTCCTGTTGGAACACCCAACTGTGCCTTAGACCCAACCTTCAGGCTGATGATTTTCGGTTATCATGAAGAATTTTTGAAGGTAATCCTCCTTCTTCATTATCCTATTTTTCTCTGTAAAGCACCAGTTCCATTGGCAGCAAAACAGCCCTACAGCATAATACTACCACCACTGTGCTTGACGGTAGGCATGGTGTTCCTGGGGTTAAAGATTTGGTCACATTTTCAGTTGACCCATAATAAAGTCATAAAAGAACCAAACTTCATGAAGGTTTTTTGTGACAAAGAAGTATCTGTTCCAATCACTCTATCAGAGAAAAATCACAGTTGTAGAAATAACTGGAAACTCAAGAGAGCCATGACATCAAACTTTTGACCACGACTGTACATTTCTTTAACTTTCCGTTTGCTGTAAACAAAATGTTGATCATGAATATTAATTCACAAGAAAACAAAACTCATCACTGCCTTTGCAGAAGTAAATATGGTTTATCTTGTAGGTGTTCCAAATACTAAATGTATTCAGTATTGTAAAGAATATACTGTATATAAAAAGGTTGTTCAGTTCTTTAACACCACAAACTCTAATTCCCCTCCCAGTATTAAGTTGAGGTTCAGGCTCATTGACATAAAATCTTTAATGATTTTTTTCTCATTGTCCCTTAAATATTTCTGTTGCATTCCCATTGGTATTTTACTTTGGAGAAAAGAATCACACTTCTACATTAGTTACCCAAACTTCACTTTCTTCTTCTTCCTCCTCCTCTTTTGCTCCTCTGCCCTTCTCCTTCGCTCTTTCATCCATCTCTTTCACGCTTTTCCGTCCTCCTCCGCTCCCTGACACCTGTCGTCTCCCACTCCTCCCCCACTATACTGTGACTGACAGGCCAATTCGAGGCCCCAACACACAAAATGGAAAACGCTCATGTCAACTGCATGCACACACCAAAACACACACACACACACACACATACATACAGTACACGGGCAATTCTCACTCTGCTGCTGCTTACACATACAGAAAAAAAAAAAAAAACACTCGCAGTGCAGTATCACCACAATCCAACACATACACATGCGGATCTCTCTATTACTTGCAGTACTTGTTGTAGATCTGTGTGCATAAGCTACAGCTGTCATAGCGATAATATGATAGTTAACATGAAGTCAGTGTTTGTCATACAAATCACACCGCCCTGTCACTTCCAATACACCACAGTTCCTCTGTAGGCCAGGATTACTGCAGACCTAAGCGCCTGATTATGTCTGTTGAATGAGAAGTCTGTCACTAGTGCACTTTTTCTTTATGGTTTCAAGGAGAGTTAAATGCAAACTTATAATCTGATAATGTCTTTTATCTAAAGGCAGCTTGTGCAGTTATGATTTATGTAAATTCAACATGATGCCTAATGCATCATCACAGTGTCAGTCTCATGAAAGAAACTATATTGCAATGACTGATACTACAGCTGTATTTAGTGGTTGGCTCTGCTCCCAGGATGATCTGCGAGCAAATTGATAAGAAATATGCTGCAGATTTGGTTTGAGGCGATGAAACCCCCTGGTGGGTACAGAACAAAGCTTTGGCGATGCACATCTCCATTGACAGTATGGGGACATACAAGCTAACAGAAGCTGATTTACTGTTTCCTAATGAGGAGAAGGAGGCTGAGGACGGGTTGAAAGCAGTGAAAGAACAGCACATGATAATGGTGGAAGCACAAAGACAAACTCTCACATAGCACTGATTATAAAAGTTGGTCATTGTACCCATGACTATAATCAGTATTTTTATTATAACAATGTATTGAATGACAATATGATAGGTGTTGCTCGTAATTATGAACCTGCACCTGAATCTGCAGCTCCCCTCCACTTTACAGCACTCATAGTGAGTCTGGGTCGTTGTTAGCTGTCCGGCATGCTGCTTTACTCTCTTCATTCAGACAGTTATGAACTGAAAAACCTTGGCGAACATGGAGCATTTATCATGCTGTCAAAAACAAAGCTTCTCTAAAAGAGAATGAATATTGATATGACTCCAAATCAATCAGAATGTTGCTCTGTGATTGTTTGATATGTAAATAAACAACTATTTGCTCATAAATGTGCGGTGTCAACTTAATAGTTGATGATACGTCAGTGTTGTGATCACAACTTGTTTCCAGTGCCCCCAAGTGGCCCAGCTATTGCAGGTTTAATTACATTCCTTGTTGGCGCTACAAGAGGCGGCATCGAGCTGCGGCAGCATGCAGTAAATGTTTCAGGATGCCTGAAAGGAACCAATTTGTACAAGATGCCATCCAACCACTATCTAAAAGCAAAGGTGTTTGGCAACACTCAGATTGAAAAGCTTGCAACTGAAGTAACAAGATTCAGTGAAACGTATAAAGTGGGCATAATGCAACACATTTAGCTGGATTGTAGGTTTCATAAGGTGCTGGATGCAGGAAAGGTGTCTGTCAGACAATCTAAGCAGACAGGTCATGCAGAATAAATTAGTGTTACAGTGTTTATGAAATGTACAAATTTACTTTTACTACTTAAGAGAAGTCATTGTCATTATTTATCTACTGACATGACTGAAGCTTCATGCCTGATCCACAACTAAACAAAACAAAACCATACTCACATATTACACACTCACACACTCTTTGCAGCTCATACCCACCACGCTCGTCTATTTAATCCGTCATGCTCTGCTCACTCTTTTATTCTCTTTAAGCCACTACAGCTAT
This sequence comes from Synanceia verrucosa, assembly GCA_029721515.1. Taxonomy (NCBI): domain Eukaryota; kingdom Metazoa; phylum Chordata; class Actinopteri; order Perciformes; family Synanceiidae; genus Synanceia; species Synanceia verrucosa. Next base: position 12,927,795 of record CM056559.1, on the reverse strand, counting down.
GCCACTCAGTCATTGTGAGCATCACCACATCATCATTATCATCGTCATCAGCTGCATTCACCTGTAGCTGCTGATTGCAGTGAGTCACTCCCTAATCACTCCATGCATGAGCTTAAGTGTATACTGCAGGGAGTGATGAGGCTTAACTGACTTGCTTAAACGTCAGATATATATTGTATCCACATCGAACCATTCTGCGTGAACTGACAATTTGTGATTATGCAAGAAGAGGTGGAATAAAATATATAGACCATAATGATTAAAGGGTAAAATTAGCTTGTTCATTAGATCAGCTGATGAAGAAATTATAAAAGCCTGCAGACTAGGCTTTCTGCCATAAAATCAAGTGATGGATGGGCCTCCAATGTGACACCGTTCTCTGCAGAGACACTACATCATGTTCTTAGAAAAGGAGAAGTGTCATGCATATCGTCATGTCATGCCAATTTCCTATCCCCTCTGTACATTTCCTTTAATCTCTCATTCTGTTGTTCACCTTTGCAGACAAAGTCATGTTAGCTTCAGACTGACAGCAGAAATGTGCCACAGATACAGATGCTATTATATCCCAAGACATGTTACTCCTGCATGCAACTTTGATTCTAACAGAAATATCCAATATTTAACATTTACTTTAATTTCTACTCTATGGATATAGCATGACATGTTCATTTATTTAGACTTTCTGCCTCTCTATGAGCTGCACTGTAATGTTCACAAACAGCATGCACTGAGACAATTGCTCAGAAAGGATAATGCCTGACAGAATCCAAGATGATTTCTTCCTAGTGTCTCTTTATTAAGCCAGAGTTTCACTAACAGATCAAATCCACAGGGTCTCAATTACAGAGAATAACACACTTCTGTGTGTGGTGTGTTGATTTAGGCCAATGAGATATAATCTGACACAGAAATCTGGGCTGGAGCTACGTATCTGTGTTCATCAAGGATCATGTCAGTTCCTTTATTGCATTTTTTACACAAAATAAACTACTGAATTTGATACTATATGAGTTTGAATACAATCCTCTGATAGACTCTATATAAAACCACAATGCCCACCACCTGCTTTCTTTAACCTTACAGTATTTTCCTTCACATTTTTCAGTCTTCCATACATCCACCCCAACCATGGGATGCTCTTTCATTCACACTCTGTTGTTGTATCCACCCTGTCAATTGTATCGTCTCCAGTTGGTCAGCAGGGATCGGAGCATTGAGGTTGACATTTACAGTGGAGCTGGGAATAAATGGAAGGAGGCATAGGTAGAGCTTTTCGGTTGAATGCCTTTTCTATTTTACTGAAAGCGGTGCCGTCTCCCTGTTCAGCTATTTACAGTGTATTTGTATTTTTATTTCTAAAGTAAAATCTTGTATTATGTGTCACCTTATAACATTTCTGAGTATCTGTCTGTCAACTGTGTTACACACTGCTTGTTTGGCTTTATGCACTGAGAGAGTGTGTGAGAGAGACTGTGCGAGTTGAGCCGCCATATAGGTCCATTGGTATTCAGTGTGGGTCCCTCTCTCTGCTGCAGTCATCTCTGCAGTCTGGGAGACATAGTATAACACACACTCATATTCACACACACACTCACACACACACACTCCCACTTTCTCTCTCCTTTTTCTTGATCCATCTATCAATTTTTCTCTCTTTCCCACATCCTCTTGTTTGGTCTCTCACATAGTGCATGTCGCTGCTGCTTTGTTGTTAAATCCTCACCTCAGTTAATTGACATTTTCATTGCTAGAAGTCACAGCCCGTGTGTGTGCTCATGACAGATAATGCTTTTTTTCTGCACACACATGCTCTCTCATTTGCAAACACACAAACTTCTGTTTCCTACACCTTTGCGACCATGCAGAAAGTAATGGCAGGGAGCAGACAATCACACACTTGCATGCATCGTCAGAGTGACCTTGAGATGGCATTTGTGCCACACACACACACACACACACACACACATCATCTTTCAGCCTGGGCTTTTTTGGGTTTGCACCAGCAGCATTTGGCACCGATCACCTGGCGGAAGGTTGCGACAAAGTGAAGGGACATTTAGGTGATGGAAATTTAAAAAAGTGGAAATGAATAAATGGTAGCGCAAAAAGTGACAGGGACATTGAAGAAGACCAATAGTGAGTGCAGGAGAGGGAGAGAGAGGTAAACTGATCACCGGAGAACATCTCAGAGGGATTGGATCTGTCTCTGTCGATAAACATCTGAAATTACAGCTCTCTTGTCTTGTGTGGGGGTGTATGTGTGTCTGCTGCTGCGAGTGTGTGTGTCATGTGTAAGTATTGAGTAAATGGCCATGGGTGTGTTGAATAGTTAATGAATGCAACAGATCCAGTAAATGGTTTGACTGACTAACTACACAGGAGCATTGAAGTTTACTGACTAATTAATGATTTCAAGGTCACCGACCAACTGTGATTAAGAATTTCACCAGTAGTAGTTTTTAGTCTTATCTTATAATCGGATCTTTTCTGCTTCACTGATATTATCCCTGTTATTATTTTATGTTCTCATGCTTTCATTATCTGCCTGCTACATCTAAACTTTAATCTTTAAATCCACTTTTCTTTCTGTGTCTGTTTGGCTTTATGTTTTTTTTATCCTGCCTCTTTCCACCATTGGCAGTATAGCATTTCTGACAGTTTCAGTCACTCAGTCACTTTCGTTCACACCTACACTCCATGTAAGAGAAGCATAAAAGACAAGAAGAAGAAAGGACATTTGTCTGCATTTGTTGTTCTGTCTTTTATTGTGCACTAATCAAACATTCATGCTTTCACTTTCCCAAAACATCAGACACGCTAATAGCTGTCAGACTCAACATTTGTTAACACGTCTGTCACCATCACTTGAGAAAACATGTTTTGTTTGCACCCCGATTGGATAGCTGCAAAACGTGTTGCATTTCCCCTGTCGGCATGTCTTAACGAACAAGGAAATGAGTTTTAACAAGCTCATAATTGCATAATCAAATGGAACGCATGTCACCCTTGATGGTATGTCCAAAGTAGTTTGCAAATTTGATTTCAGGATTTTTTTTAAATGAGGAGTTCCAAAAAAAACTTGCAGTTTTATAAAACATTTAACAGCGTGTTAAATGCTTTTCTATATGTGTTATGATATAATTTCAATGGACAACAACTAGCCTGTGCAGTCTTAGTTTGTTATTGTATATGTACGCTTGTATTAGTGTATTAGTGTATTAGTATTAGTTTGGATGTGTCAGCATCAATCTACTTTAAATCTTTAATGTGTTTGTGCATAGTTATGTGTTTCAGTGTGTGTCAGAATATGTGTGATTGTTCTTGTTGTGGCAATTATATGACCAGTTTTTTCTTCCCAGATGACTGTGATTACTGTCATACCCATAGGCAGCCAAACAGCATAATCTGAGGAAATAAGTTGATGATTGAACTATAGGAAACATCTTTGTCTTTCATTAGTCCTCATAAGAATGACAGTGTGACACACATGCAAGATCATATGTACACACACAGCCTAAAATTGCTGTCTATTCTGTTGGGTGAGAAAATTCAGAGGGAGTGGATGAAAAGAAACTGTGTAGCTTGGCACTGTGGTGTGTGTGTGTGTGTGTGTGTGTGTGTGTGTGTGTGTTGAGAGAGAGAGGAACAGCATGCCATTAATCTTTCACACAGAGGATTGGGGAGGCAATCTGTTGGCTATCATAGATGATACATGACCTGCTATAGAGTGATTCGCCTGTTGCATACCAACACACACGACACAACTACACACGCACTCACACTGCGAACCAACACACTTGCGCACTCACACCGACTGACATGTCATATCATAAAATCAAGGACGTCACTCCAAAAGCACACTGAAATGCATTCGTAATGACAGTAAAATATTATGTGCACATGTGAACATACATGTATGCATGCACACTCTCCGGTCTCACATGGTCTCATATGATTTGAACATGCCCTAGCAAGTAAACATGTTCTCCAACAGCAGTCCAAGGCCAAACATGGACGAATACCTCCTCCTTTTTTCAAGTAAATCAAGTGCAACATATTTCGAAATAAAAAGAGACATGCAGTTAATCATGTTGCGCTCAACCAATCTGTTTTTTATTCCTCTGTAGGGTGCTTGTTTGTCATGTCGGCTGGAATAACAAAAAAATTTCGATCTCACATCTTATATTACAAACTAACTCATATCAACAACATACACTATGGCCTTCCTTTACCTGAAGTCAAATAAATTTGACATAAAAATGCATTGTATACATTCACCTGCTGCAGGTACAGTCATTACCGCAGTTTGAGATGACAATACACTTAAGAACTGTAATTATTCCCAGGTTTCAGTATTCAGTGTTCTGTTAGTAGAGAATCCAGTCTGCAGTGTAGCCCGTATACTTCACCGAGGAACCAGAGAGTTGCAAATGACAGATCTTTTTCACCACATACATACTGTATCTGCCCTGTAAATTAGTTGCCCCATAGCTTGTTGAACGAGTGACCAAACAAATATTCACCAGCATGTAGAAGTGTGGAAATGTGCTACTCAGGTCTGTTTGCAGGCTAGTTAGGTTATTAGTTGGTCTCTCTGCTGCATCACCTGAGAAGCTTGTAAACATACCTGAAATGCCACTGAGGTCCAGTTAGATGCTTGTGTGGTCCTTACTCTTCAATATCACAAACATGTTGTCTGCTCACAACTTGTAGACAAAAAGAAACTTTTAAGATATTCCTCAAACACTGTTTTCTTTCCTTTCAATAAACTGATGACTGAATGTGATTTTAGTTGGATTTAAGTTGTTACTCAATATGACACTCCCAAAATCTAATACACCCAAATCAATGAATGTTTCTGCTCTCAAGGTTAACCGGCTCATGAGCTACAAGAAGCACATTTTGGTGATAGTATAATTGTTATGAACATACTGAGCATAATGATGCACAGTGCAGAAGTGCACTGCTCTTGAACCCTCTTTCAGAGTGTCTTCATTGTCCTCTTCTTTCCATCATTTGCTTTGCCTTTCATCACCCCTTCTTTTTCTGTTTCAATGTCCACTTAAGTCACACAGTCACTCCATCAGGCCAGATTAAAATGCTGTCACAGGCCGCAAACCAATCAGATGACACGCCCCTATTGGCCTCTGTAGGAGACCGTGAAAGAGCCTATTGGAATGAGTTCCTTAATATGTACCGTCCATGTTACTGGAGTTTGCTTGTCCATTGCTTTTGAAAATGCAAAAGAATGTCTATCGTTCCATCATGAAGTTTCACTTGGTTAGAAAAGAAATCTTCCTGCTGTCTCCTAATAGGTACAACACACAACAACAGCTCTTTCTCAGCAGAATCATCACAGCCAACGCCAGATTCATTAATTCAAGTAAACAGATCAATGCCTCAAGGGCACATGCTATCAATTCATATTTGTGTGTGTGTGTGTGTGTGTGTGTGTGTGTGTGTGTGTGTACATGCATGTGCGTGAGGATAAAGTGGTGTCTTCGCTTTCAAACAGCAGCAGAATGTGGAGTTACTCCAAAAGGTGACAATTTATGCCGAGTCAGGCGTCAAAGCACCTCTCTGCTCTCTCTCTCTCTCTTCTCTTTCCAGCTCACACTCCTTAAAACCCAGCCCATCCTAAAAATAACTCATATATCACTGCTCTCACATCAGAGTGATATCACCAAACAGCTACCTGTGTGGGCATTATTTTCTTGCGTGTGAGAGGATCTGGATGTTGAACAAAATGTTGTTAAAGTGGCTGCATTCAGTTCATTTTTGTATGAACAGTAGATCAAATGATTATGCGCCCTGTGTAAGGGGTCACTCAGAGACAATCTCACAGCTAATTATCATTCAATTATTGGGCCATCTTGCAGCTCATTCAGTTTTGTTTTACAGCTAATTTTGGTTCATTGTCATCACTCTTATAGCATTGTTCTAAAATGATGATGCTGACACAAACTCCAAATGAAGAAGACTGTTGAATGTGTAGATAAGTAACTGTATGGTAATATGACATAACTGACAGCAATGCTTCAGTGTTGCTGTCGCAGATTGTTTTTTTTTCTGTTATTGCAGCTACATCCACTTAGAAAAATGAATTGAAGTAAATCATGTTACAAACATCTCTCTTTTCATTCTCTGTGAATGTGGTGGCACTTCTGCATTTTTATAATTTAGAAAGCTGAGGTACTCTTTAGAATGTTTCGCCCTCTACATTTTCTTCCTCACTCTTTTTAAAGCGAGGACATTTTTCTGTGGCTGTGTACACATATTAGAACTTCAAGGTCTTTTATTGACTACGCCGCTTAAAAGAAGACTTAACATGTTACTCCCTCTCTTTCCTTTTCTCTGTGTTCACTCGAGCTTGCTCTCTTTCCCCTTTACTCAGTGAAAACATGTTTATGCAAACAAAATGAATTGCCACTTACTTTGATGCTTTCGGCTCACAATTGGTAGATAAAGAGGGTAAACATAGAGACAGAGAAAAGAGTGAATGAGGATGCGGGAGATGGAGGAGCGCCCAGATTACAATCTGCTGTAGCCTTTGTTATCTTTAGTGCTGAATGGGTTTGAGGCTTAAAAGACAATTGCTATGGAGGCAGTCATTTTCACAGTCATGCACACAGCGGTGTTGAAAACGCTTTGTAAAACTATGGCGTGTTGTGTTGCATATCTCTGACTCAGGAACTATCAGTAATTAGGCATCCTTCTCTGATTTATCCCTCTGTCTTTTGTTTATGTTCTTTCTTTTATCTTTTCCTACATCATCCTTTACGCATCCTGCTAATTTATGATCTTCAAATCTTGGATCTCCCTCTCTCCTGTATTCCTAAATATTTTATTTGACCTTTTGCATATTTCTGTATGTCTTCTCTCCAGGTCTCTGTCTGGACGTATTGTTGGAGGTGTGTGGTGGTTCTTCACTCTTATCATCATCTCGTCCTACACAGCCAACCTGGCTGCTTTCCTCACTGTGGAGAGGATGGTCTCGCCCATAGAGAGTGCAGAGGACTTGGCCAAACAGACAGAGATAGCCTACGGGACCCTGGACTCTGGGTCTACGAAGGAGTTCTTCAGGGTATGGACTCCACACACTCTTCTCAGGCTTTTATTATGTTAAGTCAAATTAATTTGTTACTGAGCTGAAAGGTCATAAAGTCTTTGATGACCGTGGTCTCTCCTGGGTCCAAGCACACATTCAATGATAATTTTCAGAGAAAGGCACATAAAATTATCTAGATTACATTAAGATTGATTAAAAAAAGTTATCCTGCAGAATTTTGGCCCAATAGTAGTCATTTTAGATGCATCTAGTAGATGCATATAAGCACACAAATACACAACATACTGTATTATTGCGCCCATGGTTTCTTTCAGTTCCACTCATCCACAGTTCCTGGTAGTTGTGTGTCAAAACACATAGTGGAGAAGCAAACTTGCAAAACAATGCAGGTGTCAGGATCGTGCGTGTTGCTATATCTGTTTCATGTTTGTTAGGCCTCTGGTGAGAAACATTGAATATATAAATATAGCCTAACAATATATATTTTTAAGAAAACTCCACAAGGAGCTTTTAAAGGGGAAGTGACTTTTTTTTACAAATTGGACCTTATTTCTGGGATAAAATACTGCCATTTCCTCACCCATTTCACTTTGGAGTCATTTGGAGTATTTCCAACGAATTTGGATTTGATGATATCCATTTAACAGGAATGAATAGGGCACAGAAATGCAGCCAGTAAATGACACAAACTTGACCATTTTTCAAATAACAGAGGTTTAATAAAATGGGCTACACTGTTACTATTCTCATTTGAGTCAAGAGTTGTCTGTAAATTGAGAAAATTCAATCGGTAAACAGACTCTTCTTCCTGTGTATCATAGTTTACTAAGGACCCCCAGTGCCCACCTATGTGGCCTTCACAGTGCCTGAACTAAAATACTTGTGTGATGTTGTCACATACATGCTTTGTTTTAGTTCATTTTCTCAAGTTACAGACAACTCCTGTCTCAAATGAGAATAGTAATAGTGTAGCCCATCTTATTAAACCTCTGTTATTTCAGACATGGTCAAGTTTCTGTCATTTACTGGCTGCATTTCAGTGCCCCATTCATTCCTGTTAAATGGATATCATCAAATCCAAACTCGTTGGAAATACTCCAAATGACTCCAAAATGATATGGGTAAGTTGTGGCAGTATTTTCTCCCACAAATAAGGTTCAATTTGTAAAAATATGATATTTTTTGACGAACATTCCCATGTTTCTGAAAAGAATGAACATGACAAATAAATAAACAAATAAATCCAGTTTTCTTCAGAAATATGAGCTAATATGGGGAGAAAAGTGGGCTAGTTTATAAACTCTGGACAAAGCTAGGAATAGCCAACAGGCTAATGCTCCAGAACTTTCCATCACCTGAACCACAAACAGACCCACCTTCCCTATGAAAGAACTGGGTGACAAACTGTCGCCCCCTAGCTTCTTTCTCCTGTCCGAACTTTTTTCTTTTCTTTTTTTTTAACTCCCTGACTTTTGAGGCATCCTGCCGTCTCCTCCTCCACTCCTTATGTCGCTGTCTGTCCGTTGCGCTGTGCAGGCTGTCTGATGGAACAGGTGGACTGAACCATTTTACATAAATAGAGAGGGGGGCAAGGTGACAAATAAACTTAGTGTTACTAATTTTTTTTTGGAAAAAAGATGTAGGATTTTACTGCCTTTATGGGAGCTCATACCCTTCTTTGTGGGAGCTCAGCTCCCACTGGCTCCCACATAATTCGAACGGTAGTGGCAGTACAAGAGGTTAGATCATGTAAGATCATCACAGCTTTAAAAACTGTAAACTTCTGAAATAAATTGGCTTTCAGTAAGGGGAAGCAAATGTGAGGGAGGTGTTTCATTTTAGACAAAAGCCAAGCAGCAGGAATCTTCTCTGACTGCAGGACAAGGCTGAGTGACTAATGACAGTGTGAGCCAACAATACAATAGTCAAGGTGGGAGGAGAGGAATGAACGGATGACTTTCTCCTGATCTTGAACTGAGAGAGGCTTACATTTTGGAAGTGACGCAAAGTAATATGCCTGGCTTAAAATTTTGGGCAAATTTGTTTATAACAGTTTATTGCTTTACCAATGTTCAAACCAAGTTTTTTTTGGAGGAGAGCCAGAGGGCAAAGGACCAGCGTGGGCTTTTATGGTTTTTCAGGAAAATTCAAACCTGATTACAACAGTGTTTGTCCCCCCCCCAATGGTAATGGAATCATGATAATAAACAGTAAAGAGCAGTAACGTAGAGGTGGACAGAAGAGGTTGACAAAGCTGGGACAAAATATACTACTGGGAGTTAATACCATAAAGAGTCCTGACACCTGCAGTGGCTTCACCCATTGACTTATTCACCCATATGGTTTGTACTCATTAATATACACATGCACACAATGCTGATGAAGATTTTTTTTTGTTTTCTGCAGCACCACATGTACAAAAACAAATCTGCTCTGTCACATAGTCACTCTGTAGGATCGTATATTCAGAATTGTTTGTGTGCTCATGCACCACGTATGTGGATGTGAACCAATTTACAGCTATGCTTTGTAAAGATGTGTGCACTAGTGTGTGTATTTGGGAATGTGGAGGGGGAGGTTGTAGCAGACAGTTTGTGCTTCTGTGAGCGGCTCTGGCATCATCAACATAACGAGCGGGCTGAAATCTGTGGAGGGTGAAAAAGCAATTTACTCTCCCACAGCTGAGGGGGATTCACCACCACCATTAATTAGCTCTCTGTGTGTGTATGTGTGTCTGTACATTTCTGTGTGTACATAAGCATGCATGTGTGCATTTTCATGGCACATATGTGCATGCAAGTGTGCGATTGAGACACACATCTCCCACGCAAATCCTATCCCACAGAGCAGATGTGTGTGTCTGTGTGGTAATATTTAAAAGTGGTCTTCATAATATGGATGCCTGAAGGTGACTTGCAGCATCCATTTCCTCCTTCAGTCTCACTCATTGTTAAAGAATCTGGAAAGAGTCACACCGCATTGTCACACATCCATCCCTCCAAGGCCAGACGCTTCTTTTTACGTGCACAGTCATCATCATCACTGTCTCTCCCTCACTCAGCCTCACACACACAGGCACATACGCATTTTGTCAGATGGAGAAGAAGGGGATAGAAAAATAAGTGAAAGATGGATGGATAGATCAAACTTGAGAAATGAGAATGATAGAGAGGCTGAAGGTGTAAAAAGGAGGGGATGGTGAGATTTTTTATCCATGATGGAAGACTGTGAGGAATAATGGGTGAATGAATGGGGAGAGAGAGAAAAGAGGGACCCACTGGTCCTCATAGATGTGAGTGACACTATTATGGGATAGGTGTCCGTCACGCACCAGTAACACACTTACACACGTACACACCATCCCCCATGTGTAGGGTTTCGGTGGCAGAAAGAGAGAAAGAGAAGAAAGAAACAGGGTGCTTGTGGAGGATGACAGTTTGACTCCTCTGCTCATTATTTTCACTCTTGAGTGAACACATAAACACATAAATTCACGCATACACCTATAGAATGGTGGACAAGCGTGCACATATGCATGTTATACACACAGTCTTCAGCCCTGGTATAACTGGGCACCTCGGGACAAATGTCTTTTGACTAGTGGTACAACCGGATCAGTATGCCACTTTTCCAGTCATAAACTCATGTAATGTAAGACTGATGCTTGACTTGTGGGGCGAGATGGAGTGTTATATTTTAAACATGGTTATAAATGTCATTATGCGCCAGAGGATCAAAATGGAAGATGGAAGACAGAGCCCTCCATCAGCAGCATAATTTTATTCAAGGACTATAAGAGTGAAAATCAGCCGTTTGCTTCACTTCATAAGAAACTGGAGCAATAAATGAAATGCGCTATAGGCATATAAGATAATAATACACTTGTATGAATTCAGTTTCGGAGCTGTACTGTTGTTTCTATTGTAGAAGCACAAAGAAGACACTTGTGCCAAATCAATAAATAGCATTGAGTGTCATTGTGTTAACTTAATGACTGTCTTAGTTTTCTGATGCATTGTAAGATATACAGTACATACGGATTTATCTTTAAGGTTTTGATGTAATGTTCTAAAACAGCTCTAGTTTTTTTGGCAAACTGTGTGGGGACTGTTTTCAACAGAAAATTAAATTACATGGTTACATTGGCTACTGAGTATTACAGATGCAGTGCAAGTGATGAAGTTAACATGGCATCCGGTGCAGCAGTGTGGCTCACTGATGTGTTTCTGGACAAAATTGAGCTCTGTGGCACAGTTAAATAATGCATAATCCTGACTATCCAGGAAAAGTAAGACTAAATTTGATTTTGATCTTTTGGATTGGATGACAGTGTGAATATAGAATATCATCAGACTTATTTTTGAAAGGGATGACAAGGAAACCCCTGTTACACAGGATCACTTGAGGTTCATGCAAATTGCACAAATAACCAAAAATATTTCCTTTGCTTGTGAGATCTTCCACTCTCTTCTTCCTTATCTATACCTGTGTAAGCAATTTAGGACAGCCATGGCTACTTTTCTCTCAAGCTGTCATCTCTTTACCTCAAATGAAATATTTTTTTTACATGGTACAGTGGTCTACATAGTTTCTTTTCCTTTGGCAGTCTCCTCTTCATTGGCTTAGGAAAACCGTCATCGTGAGAAAACCTGGCCTCGTATGTTCACAAAATGATGCCCATTCATTCCTCATTAACATCTGCTCTCTTCTCTCCACCCCAGAGATCCAAAATTGCTGTATACGAGAAGATGTGGTCATATATGAAATCTGCTGAGCCGACTGTCTTCACCAAAACCACAGCAGAGGGTGTGGCGAGGGTCCGAAAGTCCAAGGGGAAGTACGCTTTCCTCCTGGAGTCCACCATGAATGAATACACGGAGCAGCGCAAACCTTGTGACACCATGAAAGTCGGGGGGAACCTGGACTCCAAAGGATATGGGATTGCTACACCGAAAGGCTCACAGTTAAGGTGGGTGGAATAGTGTAACAATAGGAGGCAGTAACAAAGCCGATACTGTCCTATTGCTGCGATATTCCACCTACCCTGCTGTGCCTTTTATGCTACATCTAGATTAACCTATCACTGCTGTCAGGTGAAAATCAAACAAAAAATGTTGACCAGTATTTGGACATTGATTGTTTCTCATGAGAACTAAATTACCTGTAAAGATTATAGCACCAGAAAATAGATAGATAGATTTTCACCGAGCAGCAGCGATATAGATGAATATGTGGAAGATTGTGTTTTTCATCTTCCTTTGTTCACTTATTTCCTTGATTTCTTTAATTTTCTCATTCTGGCATTTTCTCTCTGTCCGTTCATGCTTTTCCTTACTCTTTTCTGCCACCTCTCTGTTAATTTAGGGCCTGTTAGCTCCATTTCTTTGTCCTCTGTGCCATTGTCCATCCCCCACTCTTTTCCTCTTTTAACCACTCTCTTTCTCCACAGGGCCACCTTACAGGTAACTTTGTCCATTTGTCCGTCGTCTCGTCTTTTTGTTCCTTTCATCCTCAGAGATGGTAGTTGTGATGGTGATGATAATGATGATGATAATGATGATAATGACTATTATAGAAGAGAGATTTATATGACTATAGGGAGGGGCAGAATCTCAGACTTGCTGCCGCAAAATCCAGAGCCACGAGGGGGAATTTATAGATGAACAGGAGACAAAAAGTGAGCAACAGGAAGTAGAGGGGCCTGGCCAATGGGGGGACTAGAAACTAAACAGGCTCTCACATTAAAAATACAAATGACAAAATAAAATAGTCATTCAATTCTACACAAACTAAATAAAAAAAAATATTGATGGTAATTGGACCACACCAAATAAATCTCAGATTGAGGCATAATCACTTTATTTTACGCATGTCAGTGTGTGTGTTAACAAAGAGGCCATTTGCTGGAGGAAATGAATGAGAAAGTGACTAATTTTAAGTCCTAAAGTTTGTTGTTTTGTTTTGATTTTCCTTCAGCAGACACTTGTTTATCTGGCTTGTTAACTTGAGTCTACAGTAACAGTCCCAGTAGGTTTCGCTGAGGTATTCTATCAGTGCAAATAATTCATTTTTCAGGTGACTGTGACAGCAGTATGGTGAGACTTTGTCTTTACGATGTTACAAGTGACTGCCGAGGGAAAATAATTGACTAAATTCAGCAACACCGGACCACTTGCTTTCTCTTCTCTCCTTCCATCTCACTCTGTCAGCATTTCAAGGCAAAACACAAACAGCACACCAGCCTCACATCCTGTCCTATAACTTTCCCCAGTGTGTGGTGCAAATAAGCCCCACAAAAACCCCAGCCACTGTAGTTTATCCCTTATTATCTACGCAAAGGTCTTTCCGTTTATGAGAGAAAAGTGACAGACAGTGGGTGGATAGCTCCCTTTTTTAAGCCCCCTCCAGAACACATTGCTGGGACTATCCACGGTTGTCTCTGGCTTCTCTCAGTCAGCGGAAACCTGATCAGGTGCACACATGTGGCAGGAAAGCGTGCACGTCAGATGAGCCTGCCTCTCCTCTCAGTGCACTAATCACAGCGCTAATTTTACTTGATGATGTTGATGATTAAATTGGATGTTAGGAATATGCTTTCTGAAGTGTAGCTGCTTTTTACATGGTTATTGATATGTGACTGTTATTATCATGACTTACATGTTTGAACTGCGCCATCCATACCTCTTAAACTGATGGGATTAATCATGGTTTGTAGATTAGACCGCCCCAGAGGACACTGTCTCTCTCTAAACCTCTTGACTATCTTTATCTATAGAGGGACTATGTTTTTACTTTCACTGTCTGAATTTGTCCTGAACTGACAACCTTTCAGTCACAAGCCAGCCAACACACTGAGATGTGATAGGACTTCCAGATAGGCAGGTCCACAGACAAAGGGGCAGGCAAACAAGCAGGCAGCAACTGCAGTGACCTTTTTGTAGAGATTTTCCTGGCCGATTACAGCATCTCACAAACAAAAAAGTGGTCAATGTCAGGTACGTAGCTGTAAAAAAGCAGGAGAGACTGGGCAAAATGATTTTGTAAAAGGCATGCAGGGAATAAGTTGACAAAATCATTCAGCCCCTGCAGCCATGTTTTATAGACTGTCTCCTGGACATCACAGTGAGGGACCAGGCCACATACTGAGGCAGTTGAGAAGCATTTGGAGGAACAGTGAAATGGTGCCAAAAACTGCTGGTGATCTCATAAATCTGCTGCCTGTCGTAAGGGTGTTGTTTTTGCGTGTGTCAGCTAGATATAATGTTGCATACTTTATGCAGTAGGTGATTTGAGACGGGGTGTCATCACTCTTGTTACCCAACCATCCCCCCTCTCCATCTTCTAGTAGTAGAGCGTGCAGGGTTTGTTCAGTTGAATGTGTCAGTCTGACCTGACCGACTCACTGATCCTCTGACTGAGGTTTGTGCAAGTTTGACTCTTCAGCCTCGACCACAACTCTGAAATATCAGTAGCTTAACTGTGCTGTGTATTGATAAGCCCATGGAGCTGTCCATGGTGCTGATGGTATTAAATAATACCAGAAGGACCAAAAATGGGGCACATCACTCGTTGCACCCCTGTTAGAAATGAATAAATCACCTACTAACTGTATGAGACATGAGGCTGTTTAGGATGATTATGTGTTGTGTTCCAGTCAGCCACTTCACGCAGCTTGGAGATATTTTTAAAGATCCTTAAGATGTAATCAAAAATGAAATCATGGATTCTTTGAAGTTTTCTGGGTGATGTACTTAAGTGCCTTGTGAGAGTATCTGAGATCTAAGAGTTGGCTGCTCAGCATTCACAATATATGTTTTGTTGTTAAATAATCAAAGTGAAAGAAGACCAAGCAAACCTTCATGAAAAAAACATCATGAAAAGGATGGCTTCCTTTTTGCCTAAGCTTTCAAGTGTTGAATGTTTTCCACATTTTAACCTCAAAAACGATTTTTTTCCCCTCTGAAACCTTTGCTTTCATCTGCACTGAGACACAGTGATCATAATGACAAAGATATCAGCTGTGTTTCAAATATCTGCAAGTTGATTTTGATAATTAAAAATAATGATTTGAGAAGAGAGCTTCCCTTTACAAACATGCCTGATAAAAAACTTGGTTGAATTTGTGTGCGCTCACCGCATGAATGCCTGATATTTAGCCTTGTGTCCCTGAATTTTGTTTGGAGGTCAATCCCTTCAGGGGTGCTGTAGGAAACCACACATATGAGACACACACACACACACACACACACACACACACACACACACACAGATAGAGTAGCAGGAAGGCAAGAAAGCATCAAGAGGGGACAAGAGCACCATCAGCAGGCTGGAGAGACCTGGTTAACACACTATACAGCAATCTGACACTCACTGTGAAGCATTATGTGTTAGTGCAGCCCAGTAACACAAGAGAAAGCAACATCAGATATAATAAAACAAAACAGTTTTTATTTTATAAATACAAAAAAAAAAAAAATAAGAAAAGTAGAAAGAAAGTCAAAGAGTAAGAGAGAGCGTTGTCTGGGGTGCATCCTTCCCCACTAACCCACTTTTGTTCCTTCAACCCCTCTGATTTCTCCTCCCTCTCCTCCTCATTTCCCTCCCCGTCTTCCTCCTGGCTCTGGTCCACGTCCATCTTGTCTGTCTTTCCCTCCATCCTCTGACCAAACTATCTTATCTGTCCCTCCTTTTTTACTTAAAGAAATGCGGTCAACCTGGCCGTGCTAAAGCTCAACGAGCAGGGCCTGTTGGACAAATTGAAAAACAAGTGGTGGTATGACAAAGGAGAATGTGGCAGCGGGGGAGGGGATTCCAAGGTTAGCCCTCTCTGTCTGACCACCCCACCACTAGGAGGGCGGGGGCCACTCACCGACTAAGCAGCCCGTGACGGCCCCCGTCCTGTGAGTGTAACGCATGCATCTGCCCTGTTAAAGAGTCAATCAGCAAAGAGGGAGGACTAAAATGACAACCTAAATTCTCCCCGCAGCTTCAGAAATCGGTGCAATGTTGCATTTGCTGTCAGTGGTGTGTGCCTTTCTATATGAAAGATTCAGACCCAGTGACAAAGGTGCAACACTCAAGCTTGTTGAGTCACAGAGAGAGAAAAACGCTCAAAACATAAGGGTGTTTTTAAAATAATTTCCTTGACTCACCCAAAAGAGAGCCTTTTCTTTTTTTCAAATTATGCTCTATAATTAAACATTGAATCATTAGAAAATTAATTCATGCAGGGTGCCCTTTGTGGGTGAGTGCCTGCCAGGATAAATACAGCACATATCATGATAATAACCATGTGTTTGGCGCCAATCTGGTAATGCCCCTATGAACAGAGTGTGAAGGTGGAAAGGTTAAAGAGAGCAATTACTGTCAAGACAGGAATATTTGCCCCCTGGTGGCAGCTCTGGGGAGCAAGAAAGACAGAGAGACCATACTGAACGAGACAGATGAAAGTGGTTGTAAAGCATTTAAAGGAAAAATGAGATGTGTAATTGCAGCTCTGGGCTTCTTTTAGGCTCAGGTTGACTTGAGGCAGAGGGGATGAATAATTGATAGCAACACAATGTAATTATAGGATAAAGTTTTGTCTCTTGTTCGCTTGTGAGATTTTAACAATTCCAGTCCCAGTTCAGTTTTGTGTTGCAGCTTCAGATATGTATACTAATGTAGCTACTTTTAGGTCCTGAATTGATTCTTTCCATTTTTTATACAATAACAGTATACGTTTTGAAGATTTTATTTTGTTCTGACTCAATCACACCCCTAAACTGAGGTAGTATTCCATCAAGCTAATTGCAAAATTTATACAAAGCTTGACAAGCGGATGCAAAGAAAGGTTGGCTGATGGATTCAGAGAGTGATTTCATTTTATTCATTTAGCTGTTTTTAATAAGTGTAAACTTATTTGGACACTAGGAAATCCTCAGCTATACATGTCTCTCTGTCACTTTCTCTCCCAGTTGTAGCACAGTGCTAGCCTGACGTGAATAGTCCTGGTTTAACAGTACTTGCCTCTGGCTCAGTTGGGGCAGCATGGGTGTGTTACCTGAAGTGACAAAGGTGGGTCCCACTCATATGTCTGTAGCTTGCCTTAGCTCCTCGCTCCCCCCAGCCCCTCCTCAACGAGCGTACACACATGTACTCAGTGGGATCCACGCTAGGTCACTATATGTGAACAAAAGTAATTTTCTGTGTAAATGAGCTGTACAATGCAAATGTGAAATACCCTAATAACATAAAATAACATGACCTATGATGTTATTTATGTTATTTTTACACGCGAAGAACCCCGGTAAACCTTGCAGTTTTGAAACTGAGCGAAGCAGGCGTCTTAGACAAACTGAAAAACAAATGGTGGTATGACAAGGGAGAGTGTGGACCCAAGGACTCTGGAAGTAAGGTCAGTCTCACGCTGCTGTGGCCCTCAGAACGCTAGCCTGAAACTCTCTCATCCTGAATACGCTCCAGATTACTGCAACTACTGTTTAAGCATTAGACAGTGATCTTAATTAGCCTAAAGCATAGCTTGAATGTGCTCCACAGTAGACTAAACTGTGCATTTAGTGAACATTTTTCTTTTAACTATGCATCATTAACTGAAATTCCTGTTCAGTTTCTGTAGCAATCTGTGGCAATAACATCTTCATTACAGTTAGCGTTACAAATACATACATGAAAAATTTTGATTATCATCAGCCAGTTTTCACTGTCATGTTTTTTGTTTTAATCTCATACACTGTTTGGTAGATGAGATGAGACTGTTTGAGACTATTGGCTTTTGCCTTTACATTTATGATCTAATCAGGATTATGTTTTACTTCCATAACTACCACAAGGTAACTCTTCATTTTACAGGTCCATATTTGAAGCATAATATCCTCTGTACTTTTATGGAAGAATTTTCTACTTATTAAAGGTGAAATAAAGGGAAGTTAAAGGGCAGGACAGACTTCACAGCATGTGACCTGGAGACTTTGGTCAACAGACAAGCACTATCAATGTAACATGTATATGGAGAACATAGTTTTCAATAATAAATTAATACTGAATTAATAATTACATGGATTTAATTGGAGCAGTTTTTTTCCACTGGAAATCAAGAACTGCACACAAGCTCCACCCAACCCGACTCAGTTTAAAAAAAGAAGAACTGCAGAACTCCATTTTCCTTACATTTAGAATCACACTGCCCAATTAGTACAACATGATGGACCTGTGAAATAAAGCTTTGCCATATTTGTTCTTTTCTACTTAAGTGCTACGGCTAATTTATACCCTGTAATTTTAGTTATTGTTTTGGCATCAAGTAGAGTAGACAAGAAGTTCTTAAGCAAGACTTATATAGGACATAAAAGCTGTAAATTTTTAGACTGCTGGAGCCTTCAAATTCCATTAATTGCAATTGTCATCACCGCTCAGATTAAAGCCTGCTCTTTTTCACGTAAAATAGATGTTGATTCAAGCTGCTTTAAAATTATGTTGCCATGTTATAATTGTAGAAATGTAGAAAGTTTTGTAATTTTATTGACTTTTTACATTTGTAGTATGTAGTATCTGTTGTGGTGATAGTAGTAGGCTATTACTTGTAGAAGTAGAATGTAATTGTATGATTAAGTGCCAACAAATGTAATGTCAGTAGCATACAGCACTAAATTTGCTTCTGTACAACCTTAAATTCTATTTTTCTTTTGAGAGTCTCCATCTCTGTGTCTAACCTGCTGTACCTGTTATCTGTCTGCTTTTTCCCCTTTCCTCTTTTCTCATACTCTAACCCTCTACTCCTCCTTCACGCCCCTTTTCTGCTTACTTTCTCCTGTTGTTCCTCTCTTTTCCCATCTCTCAAATATTCCCCTCCATCTCCTATTCCACTCCTATTCTCCTCTCCATAATTACGTCTTCTTTTCACCTTTTTTCCTTTTTTTCTTACTATTCTCATTTCACTCCTCCCCATTGCTGCCTCCTTTTCTTTGACTCTTCCTTTCCTCGTTCCCCACTCTTCCCCAAACCTCCTCTCTCCCTCTCTCCAGGACAAGTCATCCCAGGCTCTGAGCCTGTCCAACGTGGCGGGGGTCTTCTACATCCTTGTGGGCGGCCTGGGCCTGGCTATGCTGGTGGCCCTGGTCGAGTTCTGCTACAAGTCACGGGCCGAAGCCAAGCGCATGAAGGTGGACCTTAGCCCCCCCCACTGCCCCAGCCCCTCCCCCAGCACCCAGAATCTAGCCACTTATAGGGAGGGGTACAACGTGTACGGCTCCGAGGGGGTCAAGATATAGGGGTAGGATTTAGAGGCTCCCATATAGGTGGGGTAATGATGGTGTTGATCATGGTGGTGGTGTTGTAGATTATTGTATTGTCAATGTAGAGGCTGATGCAGCAGCCCCACACAACCGTGTTGTTCTTCATGTGGTGATGAGGATGTGGTCAAGCATTGTGGAACCAATGTAGCTTTTTATGTCTCGTGAAAACTTATTTTGGCCTTTCTTTAGTTCTTTATTGGCCTCATATTTTCATGGATTTTTTTTATTTAAATTTGTTTTGTTTCCTTGTTATTTCTTATTCTTTAGGATTTCTCCCCTGGCTAGATTGGGGTTTGACTTGTATGACTACAGATTTGGTTCCATCGTCTTTGGCTGCAGATGTTGATGACATTCATGGTGATGCTGTTGGCTCATGACTTGATTAGGCACCTGCATTGTAATTTTAGCTAGCAAAATAATGACAGCACAGGGATGCACAACTCCATTCTGAGGGACCTGTATTCATTTGTATATACTCTATGGGTGCAAACAGCTGCAAACCAACATTTTTTTCTTTATCAAATAACCTGTGGGTTATTTTCTCAATTAATTATAGCTTGTTTTCTCTTCTCCAAACAGTCAAAAACCCAGCCACTGTATGTTCAGTGCACTGTCATGTAAAGAAAAGCATCAAATGCTCACAGTTGAGAAGATGAACTACAGTCAGGAAGATGTATTATTTTTGCTAAAAAAAAAACTAAAAAAAAAACGCCAATTTTCAAGTTCATTAATACCATAATCCATATGTTAAGATTTCCAGTGCTTCAGTTTCATCTTGGCTAAACTATTTTAAGGTTGCAGCAATAATCTACATTGGTACCTCACTACCCTCAGAGCAAAAGTTTGTTATGTTCCTCATTAAAATCTGTGAAGGCTTCCAGCTACAAATTAATTAGCTGTGGACACCAATTATTACTAATTTGGATCTGACGAAAACTTTTTTTCAGCTATAATGTGATAGATAGCTCTGGAATATAAACACTATGAAGTTGTTTTTATGTCAGTGGATGTCTGCCATAATTTTCATAACTAGACTCAGTCAGTGAGACTTATGGGCATGAGTGTACATGAAATGCCTGAAATGCCTTTTAAAGGCTGCTGAGCCAATTCAAACCAATTTAGGATGAAACTGCACTTTTTACAGAACAAAGTTTTGCATATATACTGTATGTACGGTAACATGTATAATCAAGAAAGTTATTCAGGGAACAAATGACATAACAGGAAGATTGTTTTTGCTCGGCAGCAGTTTTTAATTTTATTCATTTTTGTCCATAGATAAAAGTCAAAGTGAAGCCATCAATTGATTGACTGGTATTAAGTTCTTTTAAACTCTAAATCCTTGAATTCTGTCTAATATGCTATTAATTATTAGTCAGTCCCTTATGGGGGAAACTGTTTTCTAATCTTGACTTCTAGGAGCTACTGAAAATAGTAGCAGTGGTTTTATTTTGATTAGCTGATACAGACTTGGATAGTTTTATTTCAAATGTCAGTCAGGCATACCACAACTCGAGATATTTAGTGTTTACATGTAAATTCATAGCTTGGTCTTACCAGACCCTCAAATTATCATACAGAGGGTCTGACATTCCTCCATTTCAGACAGGAGGCGTGAACTCTGTTGAAGTTTGAAACGATTGGATCCGATTTTACCCAATAGCTAACATTTGGTCATGACGTATGTAATGCGCTGCTAGCATTCAGGCTAGCCAACTCCTTCACCATTAACAGAGCTAACTGAAAAATAAGACTTTTCCCAAGCCCAATGGGGAGTAAAGCTGCAACATCTTTGCCAGCAAGAAAACTGGTTAAACATTCCTCTTGCTCCGACTTCAATTGCTGAATATTTGGGAACCTAGCCAAAAGGGACTGAATGGCTTCCTTCACTATTGTCTCCGCCGACATTGCCAAACTACAACCAGCTAGAATACAACGCAAATGCTGCACATTCGACGATATCGTTAACACCCACTGCCCCCCACCATTGGCTGACTTGCCAAGATGGAAATCAAGTCCAAGGGGATGAAACCCAGACTTAATCTGCAGGGAAATGATAATTGAGTGGAAGATTACGGAGGGCTATGGCCAGGCTAGTAAATCTAATTTACTGACAGCAAACCAGGGTACAAAAAATCATCTGATTCATCCATGCTCAATAGCCACATGATGGCTAGTAGTTGGCACTGTTTCCTAGACAGCTTCTTTAATGTATCATCCATAAACTGGAGTTGTGCACTCCTGTCCTCACCAGTCCAAACATTCTGACTTATTCCAGTCCTGACAACATCCAAACAGCCCAGTTACTTTGTGTTAATGCAGAGGAATAATTGATGAAGCAAACACTTCATATAGAACGACTACTTAGTGATCCTGTTGAAAAAACATGACTCATGTTTATTGATGTAAAAATTAACTGAAGTGAATGGGAACACTGGACCTCAGTCTGATGAGCTGCTTAACAAACCTTTCAGAGACATTATGAGGTCATATTTGATGACCACCTTGAACAGGATCAATACCCAGGATGTGAAAATAACGACAGCTAAATGTGGCACACTAATTATTGGCTATTATCTTTCTAAAGACCAACTTAATGAAGTACGCAGTTTACAAAAACACCATTAAATTTTCTTACATGTTAATTTAGAATAGTCTATTCCATGTTTTTTTCTTTAGGTTTTAATTGAACTGTACATCAGAATGACAGCACTCATTAAAAGAGGATGAGGGCAAATTTCTGTTTCTGGAAATGTCTTTACAAATACAGTTCTTGTTTGCTGCCGTAAACTTTTCTGTTGACGAAAATATGTAGCTCTAAATGGCTATTTTCAGAAATGATCCTCCAATTCATGCATCCAAAAGTGGCTTTCATAAGACTACTGCTCAAAGGGAATTACTTTATAAGCAGAACATCATTCTTTTATGCTCTTTTTGCAAAATCCCAGAGGGGCAATGGAGGTTTCATTCAATGAAATTGCAATGTTTGATAAATCAAAGATGAAACTGAGCAATGTTCTCTTTCCAAGCATCATTTACAGATCTTTTTTGCTCTAGATTACCAATGATTTCTGTTGAAAACCCTATATCAGAGACACTTTAAGAAGCATAAGCAACACCCATTCAACTTGCATCTTCTCAAAAGATGTGGTCACTTGTTAAATACAGATGTTTGTCTGTCAGAGATGTGACTGAAGCATCACAGAGGAGCCTGTCTGTGTGAAGTGTTGCCCTACTCTGAGCAGTATAGTCAGTCACTCCCTCTCTATAAATCTGAAACCTTGAAAGAAAATTCCCTCCTTCCTGTTTTCCTCTTGTCTCAAAGTCCTCACCTTCCAAATCCTTTCAAATCCTCACCTGAATTTTTCAGATTAGTGGAACCCAGAAATGCATGGTTACCTATGAAATGCAGATGTCTACAACCCAAATCCTCTTGTCTACTATGTACATGTTTGTTGATTGTTGCCTGCTATTACATTTACTTTTGCTCTCAGTAAAACTTTGTCACTCTAGCATTTGCACTGTGGTTTAGTGAGATTTGAAAGTGGTGCATTCACACATGAAGTCACAGGCAGAAAAATGTCATTCATAGTATTCCCCAATCTAGGCCCTCTATGCCCTGCAGAAAGTTTTTCTATCGAATATGAGTGCAAACAGACCTCAGGCTGAATTAAAGAAAATGCAGCACCGATTTTTTTTTTTTAGCCTCAGAAGTCTGTTTGCAGCAATTCTTTAGGTGTTCCTCTTTCTGGGGCCATGGTGAGCCTAGAGAAGTAAGTGCTGCATACAATTTATGTTGTTTTGGGTGAACTATTCCTTTTAAATTAATCAATATTGCAAAATGGCAATACTGCAGACTGTGACTGTGTGTGACTGCACCTTCAGACCTTTCCAATAACTGTTAACGTACGTGTGTTTGCACAGGCACATGCATGTACTATATAAGCGTTCTTTGTGCATGTGTTTTTAGAGAAACTTCTATCTTCACGCAAGTTTGCTGTTGCACAGTTTTTTTTTTTTTGAGACAAGTTTTTTCCAAACTAAATCTCTGCTCTGCCATCTCCACCCTCTTCTCCATCCTCCCCTTCACCTCTCCTCATATAGCTGTCTTTTTCTGAAGCCATGCGGAACAAGGCCCGTCTGTCCATCACAGGAAGTGTGGGGGAGAATGGCCGTGTCCTATCGCCAGACTGCCCCAAAGCTGTGCATGTTGGCCACGCCTCCCTCCGACACCCTGGCCTTGCAGTGGTCTCCTCCGGACTGCCCTGAAAACCAAAAACACCTGCCGTGCCTTAACGACACACAACAATACAGACTTCGACAAGGACACACACATACATGCCCACATGCAATCACACCTTTTTCATGCAGATCGCACACAAACATGCGTATAATTACAGATGCTCACATAGAAATACTCACATTTTAACACACTTGAATACACAAACAAACACTGCGCATCATCATCTCATTTTCCTGCTGCCATTGACTTATTTTACAAGAGATAAGTGAAAAACAACTGTGGAGTGAACAGTGGAGAAAAAAAGAACAAAGGACAACTATGACTATCACACTTGCCTGCAGCATTCATTTTATTGTTCTTTTGGGAGGACACCATCCTGATATCAACAAACCACAGGAAGGCCAGCACAGACTTTCATGAGATGAACTATGAGCTGTGAACATGACTGCAAAACCCATCATGATGATGATAGTGATCAAGATGATGATACCAGCTGATGCTAAAAAAAAAAAAACAGCAACCAAACACTATTTCTGCTCTGTCTTCATTGGACAGCGTTGGCCAATGAGCCACACCCCTCGACAACGCCTTATCAAGACCACAAACGTTGTTTTCATCATCATCATCATCATTATCATCATCACCATGGTCCTCACCATCTTAACCTGCCTGCAAAGAGTGCCAGGTATTATCACCCTTAGAAGACCAGAAAACTGTAAGCTTGAACGATCAAGACTGTGCAAACCCGCAACTTTGCCATGGACTGTCCAAACTGAATGATAACGCTTTCTTACTACGCATATAGAATGATTTCTCGCCCCCAAAACCAGCGAGATGATCAGCCAATATAGAACAGAAATAACCTCGAAACGAACACACAAACACACACACACACACACACACACACACACACACACACGTGGCCTATCTTTGCCACGGAATTCACAGGGGTTTGTAAAAGAAAAAAAAAAATAAACAATAAATTAACAAAGTCCATAATCAACAGCATCATCATGACAATAGAAAACTGATGATTACTTTTTTTCTGAGTGGCAAAGGCGAGGTTTAAACTGTATATTCAGTGATGGAAAGAAAAAATTAAAACAGATCTCAAATGGCCACCTAACAAAGTGCTTCTCAACCTGAATAAGCTGGGACCTGATAGAAAAATGAGCGAAAGAAGCAACAGGAATAAATGTGATGTTTAAATCTTTTTAATTGTGGAAATTAATTCTGCCTCCATGTCCTCTTCAAATAATTTATCCAAATAGTCGGGCAATGGAAAATTCATATCTAAGTTCAACATTCTTTGCATGTTTCCCTACAGTGGGGCGATGAGAGTAGGAAACCATTTGTTTCAAAGGGCGTAATAAGGTTGAGAACCACTGGCCTATGTGTGCGCTTCATTTGACCTGAACTGTAGGTATACTTTTCAATTTCTCTAAAAGTAATGACTCTAATGGGCAGTTTGGCTGTCATTTGAGATCCTCAGTCTTTTCAAGCGGCCGGGTAAAGGTACCATATCAGAAAGCTTGCTTTTTAAAACTGTTGTAAATAACTGCGTAGCAAAACAGAACTCACCTGTCTTTTTTAATCATCTTAGATAACAATTCATTGCAATAATGAATATAAAAGAAAATGCCACTACTTGTAATTAAGATCAAATCTTTTTTTATAAATCTACATATTATATATAATACAAATAAATATATATCTATACGTCTATGGAGAGCTATAGAAAACATTGATCACAGATTGTCAGAGGCCATGGCATACATTCTGTTATATGGCTGTTTTTTTGATAACTTGAGAATATTAATAAGCCACAGTCTTTGTGTGTCCCGCTCAACACTGAATGTCCATCTGGCACTCGTACGGACACACACACAAACGTAGAAATGCACGCACCCACATTGTTGCATACACAGGGTCAGCTCAGAGTGATCACTCCAGCACCATGAGAGTTTCGGACCACTTTATTGTTGCCTGTCTGTTTCTCTGTTGTTTTTCACCATTTTCATTGTCTAACAGTTGTTTTTTCTATTACCTAAAACCTTCTGTTGGTGGGCTGCAAAATGCACCAATGAGGTTACATTTAAGCAGGCCTCTAGAGAGAGGATGGGAAACAATGCTTGAGAGAGTAGCTTTTATGATGCATTTTATATCAACTCAGTGCTTTTTGTTTTGTTTTTTTTGTCTTCTCACCAGATGTGAGTCAGCTTCGGATTGAAATCCATGTTCAAACTGAGCATGGTTTGCACATTTGAGGGCATATTTGGATCTATCATGCTTAGTAAGAGCAATTAATCTCACAAAGAGTTTAAAATCTGTTATACCATGTGGCAGCCAGTTTTCACACATTCCACTTACTATGAGCCTTGGAGTGAGAAAACTATATGCTGTATTAATACATATATGGGGATTAGTTAGAATATGAAAAAAAGTATATTTTTACATCAGTGTAGTTTGTCTTTTGTTGTAATACAACTTAGCATGGTGGTTATGGAGATTGTGTCATGATACAGCGATGTAAGAATGAATTATTGTGTCTTCTGCCCAGCTCACCTCTCCTGTTCTTCCTTGTCCTCTTTGTTTTTTTAATATTCTACCGTTTGTCCTGTGCCCTGCCTTCCATCTCTCAAATCAGCATTGTTCCCTCTCTTGTTTTGTTTCTCTTCCTCAACTCTCCGTAGAAAGTGCATCTCACCAATGACAAATTATTTTATTTTGTGCCCCGACACACCGCAAAATAATGGGGTAAGGAACTCAGAATAGCAACTGAGTTTCTTCTGGTTCTTTGTTCTGATTGCATACCTGTTATTCCATAAACTCTACATTTCACAAAAAAATTCCAAATTGTTAAACGCATTGGTCATACATTAAATGTATTCAAGTCAAAGTCAAAAAAAAAATCATACATAAGAAATTATTTCTTAAACTTACAAGTATCTCAAGCAACAACCCTCTTCATGGCTGAAAAGAATAAGGTAGAGTTTCCAGTCACCTCTTTTTAGCCCAGAGGCTCAGTGCAGGCGCACTGCAGCAGTCCAGCATGAGAGAAACAGTGGAAATAGTTTCTGTAGTGGATACATTTATGAAGAGATAGTTCACACTCATCTAGCTATCACCACACCGGGCGTTTAAACTGTACATGATACCATTGTGTTTATTTCTTTGCCACCTCCAGCACATAAGTTTTCATGCATATACAGCAAAAAGCAGACTGCTGGGCTGTCAACATTTTGGCTTTAAGACAGTGTCTTTCTTCCTTTGTTTCTTGTCTTTCCATTTGGTTTCTTTTTCTAGTAAAACATCAGTGCTGAACCTGCTCTCTGCGTGGTTATTTATCCACTGATCATCCTCTGGGTACTGCAACCAGCCCGTGAGGCTCGTATACAGCTGATTTGTACTGTAGAAGTGATGTTATTCATCATATTGGCTTGATGTTTTCATTTGAACTCAGAACTTGTATTAAGACAGGATTAAAATATAACAAACTTTACAAATGTATTTCTGATGCTCACCACAAATAGTTTATTTCTTGTTTTAAATCAAAGCAGCAGAAAAGCACAATATGTATTTGAAAGTATTTGTCATTTTCATCAAAAACCTTATTTGGATGTTGTCTCACATAATCTGTACATCCCATCCATGATTATAAAGCGTTACCTCAACATTTCATTGGTGACATATGAGCATAGACTGTATATATACACAGTCTAGTGCTGTGTTCAACTTAGAACTCTTTTTTTCTGGCCTAATAAAATAGTTTAAAGTCAGAGTTTTACTTGTGCATTGTAAACACAAAACCATCAACTCAAGGGAAACATAAAATATATGTACCTATATTTAAATATAACATTACTATTCATCATATACTTCATATTCTGCTTGAAACTGATGCTAAAATGTCACCATGTTACTAGGTAGTTTTTTACAAAAAACAGAATAATACTTTCTGCATAAAAGCTATTCAGAGGATTTAAAGTTTGACATAAAGTAATGCCTGGAGGTCGGAGATTGAAGTCCCAAGTGGAAAAACAAAAAATCAGATTTCAAGAATGCAGCATGCTGCCCAGAGGTCACAGGTCAGGGGTCAACCTCAATGTGACATGTTGTCCATGTTGTCCTGTCTTCCATATGGTTCTCCTGCTCAAAGTGTAAGTGGAAAGTAATCCGGCGTGCATTATTAAATATTTGAGTTTTGCCTGATGTAAGCTATATTGCTTGTAATAATAGACGACCTGGGATCATGAGCTAGCTTAGCAAGCTAGCTTGCCTTTATATGATCCCAGGAAGTGACTTACTTTTCACAACATAAGTTTATCGCTTGATGATCGTTTATTAAGAAATTGGGAGTTAATTGGTGCAAGTATTTCTTCATAATTTATTCTGTCAAACAAAACTTATAAGCTTGAGTTCTGCTCGGTAAACCTAAAGCAGTAGGGACACTAGCAACACGTGTTGAGTACATGGACTGTATAGAAATAGTTAGCACTGTTAGAGAAATGGTGTGTCAGTAGTGCAGTATGTGAAAGTTAGTTAGCATAAATGTTGTATGTTAACCCACATTTGATCATTTCATCACACAGATGAGCCAGTCAGAAGAAGAAACACAACCTGGAGCCACTTTACTCCGCCACTTTAAAGCAGCATTAAAACAATTAATTAGTGTCGACATAAATAATATTATTAATAATATTATTTCTATTCTGTTTTTTTGATACTTCTACTTTATACTTTTTTGTTTTGGCCCCTACAGAACTTTGTTAGTTGACTTATGTTGTGAGGATGACTGGTTCATCCTTCAAGTGCTAATATACAGTTTTATTTGTGCTACTTTGTAGAGATTATGCACCTGAAAGTAGAAGACAACAGCCGGTCTGACCTCCATTTGGCCTTCCTCAACAAAGCTGTAAACAAGCATGGGGTTTCCTCTGAGGGATTATTATTATCTGAAATTAATGTTATTATCTGTGTGATGACCCATCCAGAGTTTAAAATAGCTGCATCAGGTAAAAACAACTTTAATAGTCAGACTGTTTGATTACTGTAGATAGTGTGGAACTTTGTTGTTAGTTCAAAGTGCTCTGACTCTTTTATTAGCTCTATTGACACAGTTAAATACGTTGAAATAGTGAAATTTTGAGCAGCACGGTGTAGTGTAGTGTAGTGGTTAGCACTGTCACCTCACAGCAAGAAGGTACTGGGTTCGAATCCCGAGCCCGGGGCCTTTCTGCGTAGAGTTTGCATGTTCTCCCCGTGTCTGCGTGGGTTCTCTCCGGGTACTCCGGCTTCCTCCCACCATCCAAAAACATGCATGGGGATTAGGTTAAGTGGTTAATTTAAATTGACCGTAGGTGTGAATGTGAGTGTGAGTGGTTGTTTGTCTCCTGTGATGAGGTGGCGACTTGTCCAGGGTGTACCCTGCCTTCCGCCCTAAGACAGCTGGGATAGGCTCCAGCCCCCCCGCGACCCTATGAGGATAAGCGGTAGATAATGGATGGATAGTTTAATTTTCTACCGTTTTACATGAGCTGCAATTAAAGCGACTGTAGACAGAATATTTTTTACATCATTGGGCAAAAATTCTATAAGAACCAGCATTTTGTGTTTTGGGAGAAAACTAGACTTCTGCCCATTTCAAGTGATATCTTAATATTAAAGTAACATTAATGTCA
This sequence comes from Synanceia verrucosa, assembly GCA_029721515.1. Taxonomy (NCBI): domain Eukaryota; kingdom Metazoa; phylum Chordata; class Actinopteri; order Perciformes; family Synanceiidae; genus Synanceia; species Synanceia verrucosa. The sequence goes on along the minus strand of CM056559.1, from coordinate 12,898,506 downwards.
GACATTTTTTGTCACATTACAGTGGAAGTTATGTCCTGTACAATACCAAAAAAAAATGTTTGGATGGTGTGATGCATTGGTGTCCTACATTGCAACTTTTAACTACGGTACTCACAAAAAACAATTGTTTCCTCATGGTTGTTTTCCTGAAGCACAGCAGCGGCAGAGGGAACCTGATGTTCTTTCGTGAAACAGAGCCTCAGTAAAGGAGAAAACCATATGCCATCACATCAAGGATGAGAGTGAGTGAGCAGGTAAGCAGGCGTCAGTTTTTGTGCCTCATTGATAGTCTAGAGATACACAGCCTTTAGATAAGATGTATTTTAATAAACAGCCATGAGGCAAACTCACTCACATCTGCCCGTCTATTCACATGAGGAGTGCAGAGAGACGCCGTGGATCCTACCAGGACGTCAACTGAGAAGGCAGTCTCAAGTAGACACACACCAGTACTTTGGAATGGATCACCCAGGACATTAATACCAGGTCTGAACAGGGCCCATATATCAATTTAAGTTTCTGCATTTCCCATTGATTTTTGGTCAAATTGTCACTCGTGTTTCAAAACACAAACCTAATTTCAATGCAGCCAACAGTCTGATGGTGTGCTCCATGTTCCCCTTCCTCTTGCTTTCAGCAGGCACAGCAATATAAAGTGGATCTCCAGCCTGGTGCCAGTGTCAGCTCACAGCGGGAAAAGCTCTGCTTATGGCCAGAGGACGAGTCAATAATGTCAGGTGCAGATCTCTCCAGTGGACTGCCGGACGTCTGTCTACAGGTTGCTGCCAACTTCATTCAACTTAGCAATAGTATCTATGAAGGATCAGTTGTAGAACTGAAGGTCCTGGCAAGCTCTCTCCTGCTGTAGTGGTCCTTTCTGAGGGCAGACCAAAAAAAAAAAAACTTGTCACACAAAAAGGGGGATGATAAATCATGCGTTGTGATGAGGGGGGAAACTGCAGAAAAGAACTTATCAGTTGTCAATGAAAGATAAATAGATAAAAGAAATATCTGTAATACTGTATAAATGTAACCTAGTTTTCCCCAGAAGCCAATAAAGCATTCCTGATTCTATAATGCTCCATCATAGGACTGAACGGCAACACAACAGACCAACTGAAATACACATATTAAGGCACATTGTAACAGAGCTCAAAGCATTTATTTAATTCTGTATCGTTATGATCGAGTGTGGTCACATATGCAGCAGTAGATAATTTGGCACGGTCTGAATCTGCACTGGGAAATTGTTTTTTGTTTCCGCTCCACTGATCAGCATATTCGTACGATGCTGCTGTAAATTAAATGTTTCAAGTGAATCTACAGATAAACCTGCCTCAGTTTAAAAGCGGCAGTATTCAGCGGGACACAAATTGTCTATTGAGCTTGACTAACCAGGCTAAACGATCTAGTATGCTACAATACTACTACAGCTGATGGAGAACAACTACAGCGCCAAAACTTTCTGTGTGAGTAGTAGACATGAACAAATATTTAGGTCACAGGAAGTACCGAAAGGATGTCACAGACCAAATCAAACATCCTCTGCTGAAATGGCTCCTGACATCACATGTACCGTTAAACTCCTAGTGGTTATTGTTTTTCCACATCCTTCTTCCTGCATACATAGCCTACATCATAATAAATCATCATGTAAAAGCCGAACCCTGAAAGTGTTCAAGTGTTATAATTTCTACTGTGAAAACAAAGGGGCAGCACATGCTCGGATGCAGTACTCAAAACAGGAAAAATACCATTAACATCACATAATGGTATAAATTAGGCATGTTGTTCCATGTGCTTGCATAATATGAGAGGATAGCAACTGAGTACAATCCAGAATGGGGGAAATAAATGTCACTAGATCAAATTATTAGGAAACCAACAACTTCAAATTATAATTCTACACCCAAAACTGTGTACATAATCAGTCCTGTTCCAGTATAAAAAGTCACGAGATGAGTTACATTCCACCCATTTACAGTAAACACGTACAAATATATTGTATACTTTTCTCTGCTAAGAAAATTAAGGGCTATTTTTAAGACCAGATTTACATCTTTATCATTAAAATGTATGATCATCCATGTTAGAGCAATCTGTAAAATTTGCACAATTTCCATGCTAATTGAAGCCGCCATCTTGGACTTTAAGTGACTTAATGTTTTACCCATGTGACAATTTCTAATAAGTATGCATTCACTACATCACTAATATACCATGTATCATGTTGATATTACATGTTGATTAGCAAAATTACTAGGAAAACTGTTGTCACAGGTGGCCATTTTGTCCACCATATTGAAAATTCAAAGTGGCCTGATATCTCATGTTTTCCTACCATCATTGGCTATAAGTATACCAAATTTCACGCTTTTATCAAAAAATGCACAATCGTTTTGCTTATCCGCCCCACTACATGTCAAAAGTGACATTGCTTTCTTTTCCCTTGTCCCTCTTCCTCCCTGTCTGCACATCACTACCACCATACCTTATTAAAAACACCTGATGGATCTGGCAACACAGCTCTTCTGTACAGTGAAGATATGACCCGCCCTACTCTGTTTCTGATATTCAACTCTGAATCTAACCAATCACACTCTTCATGCCTTAACATAACCAATTCAACCAACAAAAGTAGAGTACCATCGAGGGAAGATTAGAGCAAACAAAACACATTTAAACAAATTAATCATTTGTTAGCCTACAATCAACTATTGGGATTTAAACAGACAGTGTAATTTTTTCTCCCATCTAGTGGTTAAATTTGACTCTGCATGCATTGCGACATGGTTGGAACTACGGTAAGCAGAATGGGTCAACTCCCGGGCAGCCGCTATCACCAATATGCGGAGGACTTCCTGGTCAGGCCCCGGCTGGCTGTGTACGGGCATGGGGCTCTCCTGGCGCCCACTCACCGCGGATCCCTGGCCGGGAGCTCCGGTCATTTTATGGCCCTTTTACGCTTTTTTGGCGATGAGGATTTGGTGCGGCATAAGTATGGTCTTGTATCATGACCAAAAGTGCAGTGCAGGTTTTAGTTTAGTGCTGGGTAAGTAAAGCCGGCGTCTCCACCTTGCTTCTCTGTGAAAAGTGAATCGCAAAACACGGAAATGCATTTTGTTCTATGGATACTAGCAGGTAGTGCTTTATGTCCCTCTCAGCAGTTTGATGGACCAGAAAGACGTGTAAGCCTCCATATGAGCGACCTGCTCTATGTAAAGACAGATACCTGATTCTTCGCCCAGGAGGATAAGTCAGATTGTTGGCATATGTTATTTTACACCAATGAGGATCTATTTATGAATGAAGATGTTGATTTGAGGTAATAAAATACTTTAAAAAATTACATAGTGTCCCTTTAAAAAAAATATTGAACATTAAATTTGGAATTTATGAATAATACATTTCACCAAAATTAGGATCAAATTTATTGTAATTCTTTTCATTTTTAACTATTGTAAGAAGTAATTGTTGAAACCAAGTTGTGCCTTAATAACAACAAATGTGAGACAATAGTAACGCTAACATGAGGGGTTAATGTCTGGACAGGTGTAGCATTGTTTCTGGAGACATTTCACAAAAAGAACAGTCAACAGTTGGAGGTGGAGGATATAACCTTCAAACCCCAGCCAGAACTTTAAAATGTCCTCAAGTACAACTGATATTCAAAGTGTGTGTGTGTGTGTGTGTGTGTGTGTGTGTGTGTGTGTGTGTGTGTGTGTGTGTGTGTGTGTGCATGTGTGTTACGGGGTTAAATTCCCTGCTGTGATTTTGTCATTTGAGCTGCTTTTTTCAATCCATGGGGACTTAACAGTCCTAATGCAGAGCCATCACTGACAGGCATTTCCCATTATTTCACATTTCATTCACACAGACACACACTCACACACACATAGTGGGTTATTACTGACAAGTATTTCCCATTTACCCCAGGAAAATGAAGCAAAAATAACAATTTTGAGGTAGTTCCACCACCCTTTTAACCTTACACCTTCACGTGCAAATGCACAAACACACATACACCTTCAATATGCCCCTTATATTATCACTTTGGAGTGACAGCAGCCTTTTCACCTTTTCATTTTTATTGGCTCATTTCATCTTTGCATAATTCCTTTGTTTCTTCTCTCTATTTTCTACTCATTCTCTTTATCTTCCCTCCTCCTGTCATACTTCATTTCTCCTTTTCTTGCATCCTTCTCAAAGGGGAATACATCTTAATTTTTTCTCATCAATAGTTCCTCTCCAGCCATGACCACATCCCTTGCTTTAACTTCTTCTTGGAGGCATTTCTTATGATTGAAGAGGAAATTGAATTCTACCAACTCTCTCAGCACACATAAGTAACTCATTCCTATGCTGTTTTGTCCTTGTTCATTGCTGTGATGTACACACTTGCCTATACTGTTTACAGCCTTGCAGTCATACAGACAAGACATAAAATGATAAGAAATAAACACAAATCTGACATTATCATGAGTCAACAATTATAAACCAACTTTTCTGATAATCCAAAAATATTTTTTATATAAATTAAAGTAAGAAATAATTGAAATTGATCACAAATTGATTAAATGTATTGTGTAAATTGTGTTAAATGAATTGAATGTAGGAGTCGGAGTGTAAGTCACAGAATAAATTGTAGTCTGATGGAAAAAGAAATACTTCAGCAATGCCAATATAGTATCATTATATTCACATCAAGTTTTTAAGCTGGATATAAAAAGCAGAATATCCCAGGGCGATTTCAAAGCTTAAATCTAATGACAACAACAATATCACATTCCCTCCTAAATATGATGAGTCTGCTGAAAAGTTCAAAGACATGATAGCTTTTTTGTAATTTGAAAGACTTCTCGCCCAACCAATCTGTGTCAGAATATATAGCTCACACTGAACGGCTATACAAAGCAGACCTCATAACTTTATGCTCTTTTATTCAAATTAACATTTTAAAAACCATTCAAAAGCTCAGCCCCAATAACTCCACACCAATCTCAAACTCAGAAAAAGTTTAAATACAGAATGTTGACTCAACCCAAATTTATAAAATAGATAAAAATAGAAAAACTTCAATTAGAATCAACTCCAAGTATGATACAATAAATATTAGAAACACCACTTGGCAATTGATTTTGACAGCACCGCAATTGTGGCCTCAGACTCATTATAGTAAATCAATGCTTAAAGACAGTTTAAGCAAAAACTCCTTAACCTTCATGAAGTGTGTCATACACACAGCATTTCTACTTGTTACCAAAGTTAGGATTTAATAATCAGCAGACTTGATAACTGCTTTCTCTCCTGTCTGCGAAGGAAAACCCTCAGTGAAATCACAAAAGTCCTAAGATCATCTCCATGGCCATAAACTGTTTCAAAGATGTCAAAACACACCTTAGATCAGTCTGATCAGTCTGCCAGAGGACCTGAGGCTGTCTCAGTCTGTGGACAATGTCTCAGTTTGTTCAAGGTACAGCTTTGTCAGCTCTGCCAAGAATCCCTTCTTTCATTTTAGCTGAACTGTAACATTGCACAGACTGGTGTGATTTTCCTAATTGGACTGCATTACTGCAATAGGTCAAGTAGGCCATAATAAATGTAGATTCAATATAAAAAATCTGGCACAGAGCCACTGGCCTCAGCTGCCACATCTCAGACAGCCCACACAGCAGACAGTCGAGTCACAGCATGCCTCCAGGGCTGAGGGACCCCTTTTCATGACAATATGGTGGATTTTCACGCCAGTTCTAGAGAAAAGAGCTAAAGAATGGCCTCATATAACCCTTTTGCACGGAAAATGAACTAGTTTTTGTGATTCAATCCCTGTGTGTGTGTGTGTGTGTGTGTGTGTGTGTGTGTGTGTGTTGTATTGTTCTATTGGAGCACAGGTGATTTTAGAGTTTTAAAGAGTTCTCTCATGGATTTAGACATTTCACTGTCCTCTCAAAATGACCAGCTTTATTTTCTCTGCTCAGTTATAAAGATGTGGCTTTTGCAGTAAAAGGTTTTCATACCACTATGACACAAATGCCATAAACAATTGAAAGAAAAAGTGTTACTGGGTTACATGAGGTTTACTGAAATCTGAAAGTTAACTCTTTACAGATGCAGCGTTTGTAGGCTCTCAAATTATCTTCCCGTTCTCTTTAACCATTATTCTTAAAGGGAAATACTGAGAACATAAAAGCAAGAGCGAGAAAGAAATTATAGACAGTGTGTGTGTGTGTGTGTGTGTGTATGCATGTATATACATACATGTATATATACACATTGTCTATGATTTCTTTCTCGTTCTTGCTTTTATGTTCTCAGTGAGTGACTGTTTACGACATAACCAAAAGACAGATTGTGTTTGATGTGCTGGACAACACAACCCTATAGTCTATAGGAGCAGACTGTATTTTTTAGCAGCCAGTAACACTTCACAGAGTATTCACAACAATAGTGAAGAAAACATTTTCTTTTCAGGCTCTTTTCCAAGTCCATAAATCTTAATAGCAAAAACATCAAAACTTAATAGGACTTATTACACAGAAGACAAGTCACAGTAGGAAAAGCACAGGTGTAAATAATCAAATTAATGATTGCTGAATTCCATTAGCTGCTTCAGTTTCAGAGTGCTGGTATCATGCATGCTGGCTCACCGTCACACTGACACGGCTTACTGAACAGAGCCATTACATTTTTAATGTTATTAGTAACACCGGTGCTTTTCATGCTGTGACAAATTAAAATGACTGTTGTGAAAAATAGCAAAAGTGAAATATCAGTAAAGCCATAAGCATTACAACAGTAATTTAACACAAGGACAGCATAGCATAAAAAGCATAAAATCTCTCTGTAGAGGTTACAATGGTGAGCTTCTGAATTTTTGAATGTCAGAAGCTAAATTATACAAACATGCTGTAGATAAATTGTCAAGTTTGGTGCATGAATGCAGATTAAGACGTATAACATTTTATAAATCAAATATAACCAGTTGCATGTAGTCAAACCCTAAATGGTATCTTTTCTATCCTGTCACCCATTTTATGAAGACAACACTGCTTTCCAGTGGTTGTCATATAAGGGTTGCCAGCCCTCTTCTTCCTGTCTTCTTCTACATTGCAGTCAGGAATGATCAGTTAAGTGTCTCAAGCCTTCCTTTAGGATAATATGTATGTCTAAGGACCAACTACTGATCACATTCTGAGTTGTTTTCAGTATTAAAGATTCCCTTTAAGCTGGTGAAATTTGAATGTATTCATCTCGCTCTCTCAGTGGCCTTGATGATCTTTGTGCAGCTGTTTTCTCTCTTTCTCCACTTGGAGGCGTTCTCTCTCAATCTGCAGTCTGCTGGACTCATATTTGAAGAACTGCAGCGTCTCCTTCTCAAGCTGCAGTCTCTCCTTCTCTAATTTTAGCCTTTCTGCCTCCAACTCCACCACTGACAGCCTTTCCTGTCTGTCTCTTGCTCCATTAGTCGATCATGAGTGGAGGATAAAGAAGACGTGGAGGACGAGGGCGGGCTTTGTTGTGGAGGCAGGTTAAAGGAGGAGTTGACGTGCTCTGACTGGCTGAGGAGCTGAAGCCTCAGCCTCTCCCTCTCCACCTGTAACCTCTCTCTTTTTAGCTGCAGTCTTTCCCTCTCCACCTCCATCTGACAAAGTCACTCCTTCTCTACCGCCAGCCGTTCTTTCTCCACCGCCAGGCGCTCAGTTTCCACAGCCAGACGCTGTTTTTCCAGCTCCAGTCGCTGTTTCTCAACAGCAACCAGGAACCCTGCCCCAGTGTTGTCATGATCGATGAGTCCAACTAGAGTGTGAGCTGGTGACCCCATTAGGTCTTCAGCGAGTGGCAGGTCTCTGTTGGTGGTGGAGGTCAGTGCCTTGGAAGAGTTGAGCGTGTCCAAGTCATTGTGAGAGTAAACATCACCAACATGCCCCACATCACGTGACCCAATGTCCCTGAGGAGGGAGGGAATATCATCTTCATCTAGTTCTCTGTCTCCCATATCACCCTCACCATCCAGCTAAAGGGAGACAGAGATCATTTAAGAGATATTTTACATGATTTTACACATCACTTTAAGTTTACTTCTCATGAGAGGTGCCTCTATTCTCATCCTGCGAAAGCAGCTGTATAATGTGGCTCTCAAGGGAGCTTTCCAAAGAAAATAATGCCGATGAGAGATGATGAAAGAGGCGATCAAGTTGCATTATGAGAAATGTAAGCTCTAGTGTTCTGTAGATCTATGCCTCTGCAGATTCAATTTTCTTTATCTTTATAAGAAATGTTTTGCTGTACTAAACTTACTGACTACAACCGTGAGCTTTTGTTATTAAAGTTTGATTTACACCTAAAAGAATGAGACACAAGTCTATTACCTACATTATTGTTGCAGACTGTCTGGCTGATGGACTGGTCTGGATTAATAACAGGTTAATAACACGTTTAGGAATAATTGTATTACAGAGGATGATTTTATCTGATAACAGATCGTAATGCATTCACAAAAGACTACCATTTATATGTCAATTTCAGATGAAATCCTAATTAATTAACACATGTTTTAATTTAATTTGATCTCTACCTTGTGAACCTGTGTGAGCCAAATCAAAAGGCTGGACTGATGAGAACCACTTTTGCTATAAAGTGTGCTGACATCATCACAGTGCTGTTAAACATAACTCATGCTAATGAGGATATTAATTAAGATAATTAACACATTATAAATGACTTATATCTCAATATAGGCTACTTGTCTTGACATGAACAGGGTTAATGTGAGCTCTGTGTCAAAAGCATGACGGGATTTGAGAAAATAATTTTGTCCTCATTTACATGCTAATTTAATTAACAGACTCTAATGTTTAATCAGAGGATCTAATCATACGCACAACCACTATTGATAATATAGGAGGTGAGTTCTGGTTTCTTACTCTATATTCACAGACATTGTCCTCCATCTTCACACCCAGGGGAGTCAACATGACCTGCCCACTCGGGTCACTGAGTGCCACCAGCTCCATCCAGTCACAGTGACAATCCTCCGAGAGGCCTGAGAGGCCGATCACACCCCAAACATGCTGCCTCATGCTCAGGGGAGGGCTGATCATACTCAGTCTTCAGGGTCACAGACGAGGAGGAGGAGGGGAGATAGAGAGCTCAGTCTGTAACTGTTTTCTCTTTACCAGTGCAAGCCAGTCCAGGTAACGACGCTTCACCTGTACAGGTTATCAGGAAAGAAAGGAACTAATGTTTAAGTGATTATGAATATAAAAACATAAAATATAATCCGAAAATAGACCTCAGCAGCAGTGCATATAGCTCTCCCTCTCCCAGTGAATTAACACCTCTTGCTACTTCCTCCATGCTTGTCGCTTCAGCTCATTGATGGCTGTGTTCTGTTCACATACAAAGAAGAAATAGGTTGTTTTATTCCGACAAAGTACTCATAGATTGGTAGGAAAGTGTGAGCAATGCAGGTTCCAATCAAAAGAGCAAATATCATCCTCTGTTGTATAGCACCAGCATGAATATTTGGGACTTTGTATTTTCTTTCCCTAAATAATAAGTGCAAAAGCACATGATTAAAAAGGATCCAGCATTGATTTTATTTTTAAGATGTGCCAGTGCTCTCTGGTGGACAGTAGAAATATGCAGATTGAGATTCTAATTTGTCATTTTTTTTATAGTTTGGCATTTCTGCAATACACTTTCTTTTTCCTTTACTTCCAGCTGACCTATTTCTAACCCTGATGATTTACTCTTAATTCATATGTGTGTATCTTTTAGTTGCAGCTTGCTTTTCGAATGAGCCTGATGGTCGGTATTATTTTTCTGTTCTGTTCTGTTTTCATACAGGTTAAGAAACACACATGCACATGCATTAATGGGGAGGTGTCAGAGTGAGGGGGCTGTCCCATATCCAGGAGCCCCGAGCAGTTGAGCTACTGTTGACTTGTCCAAGATATAATAAGAGAAGGGGAAATCTAAACCTGCTGTCCAGAGAACAACATATCTGTCCTCTTGTGGATTTCCCTGATGAGCGTCTGTGTTTCTCTCACGCTGTAGTTGCTCTTCCTTTTCCTCTTCAGATGCTTCGCCTGCAGGAAATTCAGCTTGACGGCAAGGAGGGGACAGAAACCCCACAGAAACAGAGATAGAAATAAGGAGAGACAACTGGGGAGAGATCCGAGAAGGCAAGGGAGAGAACGCTATGTAGGGAAAATTAAAAAAAAAAAAAAAAAAAAGAAAGAAAAAAGTTATGAGAAAAAGGAGGGTAAATGGAAACAGGTGTACAAGGAGAGATAGATCACAGAGTAAAACTGGATGTTTGCTGTAAACATTGGTCCAAGTGTCTAGCAGTGCAGCTTTCTTTAAAAATGCTGTGGCATCCACCAGAGAGGAATCCCTCAGTAGTCCATGTGAACTTCCCCACCAGGGAGACTGATCCCAGCTGCTACCTCAGATGTGTTGACATGTGAGACTTGAATATGTGGAAAGAAGTGTGTGAAGTTGCAGAGGTCACACTTTGCATTCAAAAGCCGATCTTTTTCCCAGTGGAGAATTCACTTTTGCCTTGATGAGGCACTGATTTGATGTACGTATACCAACCAAGGTCACTGAACATAAAGACAAGCCTTGTTGGATTTTCCACTTTTATGCACTGCTGACAGGTGAGCGTAAACAGGCTGAAGGGGCTCTGCAATCTTCCTGTATGTAAAACATAGGGTGTTTAATAAGAATATACAGTGTGTGACAAGTTAAATTCGTCATATTCCCTAAAATCTCAGATTTGTCTCAGACGGTTTTATAGTGTGTCCAACATTTGCCAGCATCTATCTTTAAACCATCAGTTTGGAGAAAAAGAAAACCCCAAAATAGACACAAAAAGAAAAAAAAATGTAAAAAAGGAGAAACCAATAGAAATATTTCTTGAAGGAGAGATATGCAATAGGCCTTATACTGTAGCACAATGCAGTATTTATAAAAAGAGAAGTAGAATTACAATGTGGGAAAACAGAATCAAAATATTATGTAAATAAAGTGTAGAATATAACAGCACAAATAATAAGGGTATTCGTACGTTTTTTGTATAAATCTTTGTAGGGAATCATATTTACAGGTATCTAATTGGTTTACATTTCAAGTAAGAGATATCTCATAATCTCAAATAGTTTAATTGTCAATATGGATAAATCATATTTTAGGTGCATCAACACACGTCATCTTTTCCTATTTAGCCACTATAAACTACCAATACAAATATCTAATATCTTGCACAGGCTACGTATGTTAACAAAATAAATATTAACAAGTGTAACTTAGGGAGGTTTATTGTTAACACATTTGATATGTACGTTTCTTCTGTTAGCCTAAATTGAAAAAAAATGACTAAATACACATATAAGCAATCGAATATTTATAGTTAGTGAAAGATTTTTCGACGAATATAAGGCATTTTTTTGATCAGACGACCACAACATAATTTCATCTTTACAGTCTTACCAGCCCTTAAAACATTACCTTTAATATATTATGAAGACTATTTACCTTACGCACCAGATGTACCGCAAACAAAACAATATCGCAGAGGTACAATTTTATGTTGCATGTTGCATTCATGACGACTCGGAAATGCTAGTATTCATTTGCATTTCGTCGCAGAACAAATATGTTAATTGATTTTCAAAGATGAGAGCAAGCTAAGAGATGCGCTACGAAGACTGAGATACGCCATGTTAACAGTCAGTCGGTTACAGGGACTTCATTCTCCCACCATTATCTCTCCTACCTTTCATATTTATTGAAACAACAACACGGTTTTAGTTTTTACAATTTTCATGAGAGCACGCGAAGATGTTATTAGTTGCCCGCTGTTTCGAAGGCTGCTATTGGTCTACCTTCACCGCGCCCACATATGACGTCACTACACCACATTGGGTTCTTCCGGGTTTGTTCACCGCTACCGAATCCAAAACACATGTATACACAAGAGTAGCAGTTTTAGTTTTATTCGTCGCCCTCAGTCATGCACCACCATGGTGCTTCGCTGTGAAAGTCCTAAAAGATCAGCTATAACAATTCTGAGTGTTATCACTTAACTGTTACGTGCTAACGTGCAATGCTAACGCTAGCTCAGTAGCATCTTTGGGTCAGCCTGAAGTTGTGGATGAGCCCAAATGCACAGACGGAGTTGTGGAGATGGGATCTGTTCGCTGGGCTTTTCGCTGCGGGTCGTGGACACCGAGCAGGTCGGAGTGGCTGTTTGCTGCTCGCTGCATTCAGCGAGAGGAGAAAGACAGGATCGGACAGTTTGTGTTTACTGAGGATGCCAAGTCAGCCATGGTGAGTCTCACTGTAAACTTTGTTTATGCTGACAAACCGACTTAGGTCCCTTCCACTCATCATATCAAGCCATCCTTTTGTAACCCACTGACTGTATGTCTCTCTGTTACTGCATCAGGCTGGCAGATTGTTGTTCAGGAGATTTGTGTGTGAAAGGATGGGGATCCCCTGGTCAGAGATCAGACTGGAGCGAACTCCCAGAGGGAAACCATACCTTGCAGCTCCACTGAAGGTTCATACCGTCAGTTTTATGTGTGTTTCTATTAAAAAAATAGGAGTAAAGTTCTAGAGGTCTGAACAAAGTTTGGATGCACAGCATGAGTTTAAAGTTACTTTCTGATGATTGTGGAAAAAACAGTGATACAGTCAACAGTTCACTTGTCGATAGCCACCAAACTACAGTTTAGAAAGTTGGAAAATATTAATCTAATATTATATTTTGGATGGAGAATCACCAGAAAATAAACCATGCACAGGTGGATTTGTGTAGATTATTACATGTTGTGTACAGTTTAAACAGAATTTCTTTCAGTGTAACTTCAGCACTGGTAGTAATTGTTGAGCTCAAGCTAGAGCTTATGTAATGATGTACTTTTCCCTGCTTGTTTAATAGTTTTCAGGATATATTAATTCCTTGGCAGACACATCTTTGTCATATAATTGAAAATGTCTGATTACTGCCTTGCTGTTTGGTCCAGGTCAGGTCAGATTCAGACCATGATTCCCTGGCCTGGAGTTTCAACCTGTCCCATCAGGGGGACTACGCTGTGCTCGCAGCAGAGCAGGGAATGCAGGTGGGAGTGGATATCATGAAGACCACCATGCCAGGTAAATGCTGAGGCTAACAAAATAAAAACAAATACCACGAAGCGTTATGCTTTCGTAAAGCGATAGTTTGAATAACTGAACAAGTTGAAAGAGTGGACATTGTATAAGTCATTTTAAATTGAGTGGAAGGTGTGAAAAATTGTTTGACGAAGCAAACACATGCTTGTTATTACAGGCACACAGTGATAACAATTAATTTTTAGTTCAAAAGCTCACATAATTTCAGCCCTCTCATTTAAATGACAACTAATACATCAGCCAAATTGCTAAGGACAAGGCCAAAATGGAACTACAACGCTATTCTCCAAGTTGACCACAAGGGGGCAGTGTTGCCTTATATATGGGGAAGGTGTGGGTCAGGGCTGCATGTGTGTGCAAATGTTTTGATTTCTGTGTCACTTTCAAATCTGTGGTGTCATGTATTTCTGAGAGGAAATCCACATCTCACAAAATATGTGTGAGGGAGCGCTTGTTTCTGTTGTACACCTGTCATCTGTCACAATCTTTCTCTTACCTCATTTTGCTTTATCTTCACCTCAATCCTTCTTTCTCTCTCTTTTTTCCTTTCTCACATGTCTATTCCTTTTCCCTTTCTTTCCCTCCAGGTAGCAGCTCTATCCCAGAGTTTTTCCGCATCATGACTCGCCAGTTTACAGCATACGAGTGGAGCATCATCCAATCGGCCGACACGGAGCACCAGCAGCTCGCTGCATTCTACCGACACTGGGTAACCATGGCAACCATACTACCCTGTCATCACATTGCATTTATGCTGGGCCCTGTAGAGGGTGTTGTGTTTGTGAGTGTGAGAGAGTAGGAGAAAATATCTGTTACCAATAACACACATATACATGTGTGAACTCTGGATTTCCCTCCTTGATTTTTTCTTTTTCTCACATTCTGTCCATCTCAGTGTCTGCCTTTTATCCTCACAGATGTGCAGTAGTTTGCTCCGTCTTCATCCTCTCTCAGTTTTTGTTTTTTCTCTCTTTCTACTGTGTATTTTCTTTCTTGTAGACACACACACAGATGGACAGCAACAGCAACGGTGGTGCTAAGTAAAGATGTTGTGAGATTGAGAGGGTGGCACAGAGACGTCAGGCTCTGATATCATCACCACACTGTTGACTAATGGCAGAATTCAATGGTTGCCATAGTGATTAGCCTTGTAATACTGTTATTGTGGCTCATTGGCTGCTGAGCAGGGTTGGTTTTGGCTGGACACACATTCTCTCTCTTGTCACACAAACACAGTCATTCTTTTGTCTACACACTGTTATACATGTGTGCATAGATTACCATCTGTTGTGGTTTGAAGTTATTGTGCTACTGAGCCAAAAGACACTGCATACTGTCCTTCTCAGCTTTGTTGGTTATACAAATGGCTTTCTCTTTTTGTGTGTGCTAGTCATAATTTGTAACTGATTAAGCTTCCTCCCTTTTCCACCGAGGCCTTGAAGGAGAGTTTCATCAAAGCCATAGGCACTGGTCTGGGCTTCAACCTGCAGAGGGTGGAGTTTCACCTGTCCTCTGAACCGCTCACACAGAAATACGTACTGTGCCAGACCAAGATGCATCTAGATGAGGAAGAAGAAGAGGACTGGATATTTGAAGTGAGTGTTTGAAGTCAGGATATCCACAAAAAAATAGATGTTGTCTGTCTGCCAAAAGACAAATTGAAAAAGACCAAAAAAAGATGAAAGAAAGATTGGTTTGAGTTCTAGATTTTTTTTTTTTTTAAAAAAAAAGGATAAAACATTCCAAAGAGATCACTGACGTGATGACTTGATATAGACAGCAGTGTGAAGTTTAGTGCCAAAACATATACCACTCTCATATGTGTCTGTTAAATATGACGCCACAGGAAGGAGACAGTTAGCTTAGCTTGACATAAAGACTGAAAACAGGTGTCCAAAGGCGACAAAATCTGCCCACCGGCACCTCTAAGTTCACTAATTAACACATTTTATCTCATTTGTGTGATCTCAGCTGGTCTCTGCTGGTCGCCTGGCAACCTCACTGTTACAATAAGCCAAGAAGTCACTGCACCCAGCTGAGTTATAGTCTTACACATAAGCACAGCTTTTTTTTTTTTTTTTTTTACAGTCCAGTTTACAGTTTTTACAGTTCTCTTGGCAAGAAAGCAAAGTATTTCCCAAAATGTTGAACCAATCCTTTAAGAGGGAGAATACAGTTTTGTGAGCACCAAGAGGCATGTTTTTTTTTTTTTTATATCAGCACTTCCTTCAGGTTAACATAAAGGTTGAATAGTGCTGCTATTGTTTGTGTAGTATTTAAAATAGAATAATAAATAGTATTTGGTCAGGTAATTATCAGCAGGTGTTGTGTAACGTGGACAGTGTCTGTCCCCTTTGAATGCATCTGTAAAGTGAATCACATGTGGTCTTGCAGAGAAATTTCCACAAGACACTGCAATAATGGGGCCTTCAAGTGGCCCTCCAACCCTCTTACCATCACAACAAGAGTTTGAGGAGTACACCTGTCACCAGAGTAGAAGAATCATCCGTAGATAATCATTTTGTCTCTTCCTTTTTGCTCCTCTTCTCTCCTCACCTACAGTTCCCCTCCTCTCCTTTCTCTCTTTGATGCTTTCTCTTCTCTTTCATCTCCCGATTCCCCTTCTATCTTTATTTTACTGTTCCTCCTCTTCTCTCTCCGCCATGTATTTTTCCACTCTATTCCCCCACCAGCTTCCTCTTCCTTTTACTATTTCCTTCATGCCCAGTGGCAGAGGGATTAACAAATGGCCGCTAAAAGGTTACCACTGGTTTGAAAAGCCTGATGTTAGCCTCCTCTGTTCTCCTCTCTCCATCCTCTTGAGGTTGTGAAGGCTTAATGCTGTTTTAGTGTCTGCGTTTTCACACTGGAGAATAACAACTCACTTATATTGATCACAGGTAATGCGCATGTCCCATTTTTACTAGGAAATGTAGGTTAAGTGTAGTAATAGCAACATATAGGATGCAGAATTTGTGACAGTACAAAGGATGAAATTAAAGCAAAAATCAGTGAAGCAAATATACATTTAACCTTTATATTTTGTTGTAACATTAATATTTCGTTATAAAAGTGGGGGAAAAAAACTCCACATTTACAGGCAATTTAGCTCATATTTATTTAATATACTACTAATAATATATGGCTTAATGATATGAACAATCATTATAATATTTCCATGTCAGCAAAGATGCCAAAGATATCAGAATTGACATACATCTGAGGATTTGCTTGCTTTTCTGTGTTTCATATAATTGTAAATAGTGTATCTTCAGGTTTTGAATTGTTGGTTCTGGCAAAATAACAATAAATTGAAAAGGACTCAGAGAATGCAGACCTCCGCCAAGGCAGCATTCTGAGAGAGCGTATTGATCTTGACCAAACTGAATCTGTGACTTTTGGATTCCTATATTAGTTTAAATACCAAATTAGGTAACGATTGGCTGAAAATTGTACACCCTGGAGCATTCAGAAATATGCAATCTCCCATACATTACTGTGGCGTGACCATTCATTTAACCTTGATGACCTTGAATCAGATCCGATCACCACCAAAAATTAATCAGTTTTAAGTTAGGCCACTTCTGACCAATTCTGAAAATTTTGTTGAAATCCGTCCAAAACTTTTTGAGTTATTTTGCAAACCAACGAAATAAATAAATAAATGAATAAACAAACCCTGGTGAAAACATAACCTCCAAGGCGGAGGTAATAAAGAGCTGTGCTTAGACCGTAGCGTCTAATCTTCTAATCTAATTCACAAAGCTCAGTCAGGCAAAGGATCAATGAATCCAGCAGATTAGACCAACATGTTCAGCTACAACCCCTCTGTCTCTGCTAATAGGGGGTGACAGGTTAACAAGTGGCATGAACTGTATTTTGGTCTATTGCCTGCTGGCTCTAGGTGTGTGTCATTGGCATTGTGCAGCAAGTACATACATTTAAGCTCAACTCAACAATAATATACCTTATTTCTATATCACTATCATGCAATACTTAAATTACAAAGAGCAAAATACGGCAATGTAATGTTATTCTATAAAATTAATGCTGAAATAGATTCTTACATCACAAAACGGCAAATTCTGAAAAAGGAGTGCTAAATAAAATCTCTTAATCCTGTGTCCTATCCTGTGTGTACTTTCACAAAGACAAGCTCACTGACACACCTCAGAGAAGCTGGTCCTCTCGTCAAACATCCTCAAGAACAGCGACACACATCCTTATTTGTGATCAGTGAATGATTGCAGTGACTCCGACAGGTCAGAAGCGAATTGATTTTTATCTATATAGAATAGAAATAGACACACCTGGAGGCCCAAAGTGTTCACAGAGAGACAAGCAGCACTTCTGTTGACCTCATGCCCTCTGGCTCTCTGTGTGCTGATTGGCTAGATCAGAGAGCAGCTATGAGAGTTATTACTTCCTGCTGACCTCTGGTGATGTCACTCCTGCAGCCGCTGTACAGGAACTGAGAGACATAATAACACACATTGAAAACAGACTGTAACAGGGCCAATGAAATGACAAAATCACAGTATTCACATTTAAATACTGTTTGAGCTGATTTCTGTGCTCCCTTGCTCTCTGCTGTTCAGTAAGTGACCCCCTCACTACACATCACCACCTGTTACTCCCATATATACACACACTCAGCTTTTAGCCTTCAATGTCCAAGTGTATTTTGCCAGCTAGAAAGGCATTTTAACTTGACGTTACAAAGTGGACAAAATCCCAAACCGAAAAGACATTTTTGAAAGGATGTTTTTAGGACAGTAAGTCTCAAGGATGGATCTACTTAACAGCTTATGTTCTTTGAATAACATCAATGTTATGTTTTATGTTAAAATAAGGACAGCGAGAAAACATCTTCCTAGATTCAAGGCTGGAATACCGGATATGAATCTGATTTTGCCACATCTATTATTGATATGCTGAAGACAGGATTTATATCTTCAAGCTAGGCATTGACACACTGGCATGCATGCGTGATGTGTGCTGGTATCGCAGACACCAGTTTTGCATGGAACGAGTTACGTGACTTGTAAGCACAGCTGTTATCTGACTGAACATTTGCTCCATAGAAATTATGTAAACAGATACTAGATATTCACATGCAGATATTGAATAGAAGTGGGCGCATGCAGGGTGAATGTCTGGTAGGTTTCCTATTTGCTCTGAATTTGAATGGGTGCATAGGTTTTTATTTTGTATGATAACATGCATATGTGTTTACATGTGTGTTTCTGCAGGAGAGCTTGCTTGATGCTGACCATCATGTTGCCGTAGCACTCGGACCGGCAGACAAAGCAGGCTCAGCGGTAAGGACACTGGGATGCATGATTAAATAGAAGTTTAGTGTTGAGAGCCGCCTAAATACACTACTCACAATAAGTTAGGGATATTGTGAGGTCCTCCGTGGATTACATACATTAGGTGTTTGTTTCACTTTTGATTTTTGGGATGAGGAGGCAATTGTATTAGGGTGATAGACACACCTCATTTTGTGTTTCCATGTAATGGTCTCACTGTGTTCAGTCCACCTTACACATTTGGGCCAATACCAAAAAATACAAAAAGACAATAAGAGCTGAGGCTGAACTCTTTTTAATGTGGCATCAATTTCAACATTATGGAGGTATAAAAAGCTGGTATCAGTAAGTCATTCGCAGTTCATCATTCAAGCAGCCATGAACACACAATGTCACTTAACGGACGAGCAGCTCCACCTGGCCAGAGCGCTCCTTCAGGTCGGTAGCAGGCAGTCAGATGTTGCTCGTGAACTTGGTGTGTCTCAAAGTGTCATCAGCAGACTTACAGCAAGACACAGACCTGCTGGCAGTGTTCATGACAGACCCAGGAGTGATGGACCGCAATGATGACCACTACCTAAGGACCTATGCACCTAGTGTGGACTCCACTGACACCAAGACACCACCGTGACCATTTGCAGTGGGCACAAGACCATATGACCTGGACAATGCAGCAGTGGTCTTCCGTCCTGTTCACTGATGATTGTCGAGTCACCTTGCACAGAAATGATGGTCATCAGCGTTGTTGTAGAAGGCAAGGTGAGCGATACGCTGAGGTCAACATGGTCCCCAGGGTTCGCTTTGGTGGAAGAGGTGCAACAGTCTGGGCAGGCATCACCAGTCAGCTCAAAACAGATTTGGTGATTGTAGATGGCTCAGTCACTGCACGTTCTCACCTCAGAGACATCATAGAAACCGTCATCATCCCTCAATTCCACCAGCACACCCCTAACTTTCTGTTCATGGATGATAATGCTCCACCACATGGTGCCAGAATTGGCAAAGCTTGACTCCAGGAAGTCACCTCATTGCTGGCCACACCTCATATGGTGTGGCCAGCAGTGCTCCCTGAACCCCATAGAGCAGGTCTGCGACCAGCTGAAGCAGCAACTGGATGCTGGTACCCCACCAACACCTGACCTGGCAGAACTGAGTGTAGCATTTGAGGAGGAGTGGAAGCATTACCTCAGAACAAAATCATGAGGACAGTGAAGAGCAGGAGATGTTGCTGTCAAGCTGTCATTGCAGCATTAACAATAATAATAATAATAATAATAACATTGAACTAAAGAAAATTGTGTTTCTTCTCATTCATTAATAGTAATATCAAAGGGAACTATTACTTATTTAATTAAAATTCAGACCAACTAGGAAAAGCACTCAAGTAAATAATATCTCTAATTTTATTATGAGTAGTGTATATAGTGAATCGATGAAATATATCATGGTCACTTTGATAACTCACTAGACACAACACTGTCTTCTTCTCTCTTTGTCTCAGCCTCTTCGTCGAGCTCTTCCTCTTCCCAACTCATTTACGCTGCTGTCGTTCAGTGATCTCATTGCCTCTGCGTCACCTCTGACGGAAGAAGACCCCACCTATTGGGACAGCTTCAGCATGAAGGCTGCAGCTCCACAGAGACAAAGAGAAAGACACACATCCAAATAACCAGTTGTCTTACCTAGCACACACACACACACACCTTACATAAGTGCCAAAAAAGAAACACATCTATAATGAGACTGAAGCTGTTTCATTCTACACAAGCCCAATCCAGTCCAGTCAAGTTTATTTATAAAACCAAAGATCACAGGTTGGTCTCAGAGTACCATACAGCATCCAACACCTTTAGGTCCTTGGTTCAGATGAAGAAAATCTCAAAGAAAACTTTTCACACCACACACACACAAATACACAAGTCTAAACATGTAAAGGATAATCAATATTGATTGATATCTGTGAATTCTCTTAACTTCCTGTGTATTTCATGTCCAAGATTCTGCACTGAGCTCCTCATTATTGATCCTCAAAATGTGTTGCATAGTGTATATATTCTTAAATGAATCATTTAGAGAAAACTCGATGATGATAAATAGACAACATTTACCACGTTAGGCCCCGTGCATATCTTATGTGCAAGAATCAAATTAAGAGTTCCACTAAGTGGCAATATCTATGGAGGGAATTAATGAAAGAAACACATTTCACTTTTATTTGTATTCAGGATTGATGTCACCCTTATACCCATTCACTGCCTCCTCACTGTCTTAAATGCTGTGATCTCTACAACAGTGAAGGAGAGAGGAGGCAGCAGGGTCAGACTGGAGTCACACAGGCTTTCATTGGAGAGAGGCAATTTTTAGCTGTTTGAAGTTTGCTGGTGCTTCAGAGTGGAGGCCTTTTTTTGGGGGGAAATGTGGGATGGAGATGAGTGCTTTGGGAATCAGACTGAGAATTTACCCTGAGGAAAGAGGTGAGACCCTGCTGCTGAGGATGAAAGCAAAGTGTATCATTCTGCCCCCATTTTGAACTATAACAGACCTGAGTGAAATTTGGGAGACAGGTGTAACATGTTGAGGCAGACCAAAAAGTCTCTTGGAGGTATACCTTTAACCTAACAGGAAGTTGGCTATTTGGGATTTCTTGAGCCATATTTAATAATATTTATAATATGTCATACACATAGCACCTCCTACTCTCAAAATGATATTACTTATTAGTAAGTCACCAAAATAAAATAATCAGAAAAACACACCAGAAAGACTAATTTTAGTGTATTGAAAGATTTTATAGCACATTCTGTTGAAATAGTTTATAAAAGAAAATTCTTAGAGCATGTTGAAAATTGTCATAACATGTCATACTATAACATGTAAAAACAGTAAAAAAAAAAAAAATAATAATAACTTTTAAAAGGTCTAAAAAGTTGTCAGAAAGAATAATTGAAAAGTGTTGAATGATTTTATAGCACACTACGTTGAAATATCTTGTTAAAAAAAAAAAAAAAAGCCATTTTATAGTATGTTGAAAATTATGAAAAATGTCATAATTTAGCATGTCAAAAAGTCACCAAAATAAAAATTTTAAAATCGGTCTAAAGAGTTATCGGACAGAATATTTAAACTGTACTGAATGATTTCTAGCCACAATATGCTCAAATTTTTTTAAGGACATTTTACAGGATGTTGAAAATTGTCAAAAAAGGTCCCACAAAGTCATCAGAAACACTTATTATAGTGTGTTGAATGATTTTCATATAACATGTTGAAGTAATTTGTAAAAGTGTTGAAAATTGGCAAAAGAATATCATAAAATGTCAAAAAGAAAGGTCATCAGAAAGCCTTAGTATAGTATGTTGAGTGACTTCCTGACGTAATGTTCAAAATTTAAAAAATAAAAAAAAAAATGGTGTCCAAAAATGTCGAAAAAAGGGATGAAGATAGTCTTATCGTATAGTATGCAATAACTAGTTATCGCATAGAAGTCCAAAATTATCATAGAACTAATGGAGTATGTTGAAAAATTTCAGGAAAAAAATCAATCTATGAAAGGATTGAAAAAAATGTCACAGGATAATGTGACATAAGTATAATAAACTTGTCAACATACTATATCATGACATCTATGACGTTTTTATACAATAGCAAATACAATAAGTCATTAAATTATGTCAAAAAAGGTTTGAAAAAGGTCATAGTATAGTATGTTGAAAACATCCCAAAATTTAAAAAAAAAAAAAAAAAAAATCATAGTAATGTAACATATGATGTTGAGAAAGGTTACAGAAAAATCGTTGAATGATATACTATAGAACATTCAATTTTGTCTGAAAAAAAGTTGGAAAAAGTCATAATATAGTATGTCAAAAATGAAAGAAATTCTTAGTATAGTATGTCAAATACTGCATGAAAAAACCCATTGTGTAGTATGTCATAAAATCTTTGTACCACCTTCAATAACAATAAGGCTATTGTGCCTAATTCGACCCGCTAACAAGTGTCAGGTTAGTACAGAAATAAAGTTACTGGCACCTCTTGAGTGCTGCAGGGAAATTATGTTGTTATGTCAAAATGCTCGTGCTATTAGCATAAGGTAGTAATTTTGGTGGGCAATTCTGTAGTTTAATGTGGATTTGAGATGGAGGATTAATTTAACATTTGTATCATACACATTTCCATGACATGACATTTGCTCACCGATCTCTTACATGTACAGATTAAGCAGCCCTAAGACACACATTCACACAACTTAATCACAACCACTGTCACTGCCCTATTTTCCATATGTAACTAGGGCACCTACATCCAGCCAGCTGTATTAATGCAAACCAGTGTGTGTGTGTGTGTGTGTGTGTGTGTGTGTGTGTGTGTGTGTGTGTGTGTGTGTGTGTTCCCAGCCATCTGCACAAATGCAATCTAGTGCTGCAGGCACTAGCATCAGTCACAAGGGCATGGTGGAGAGGAGGGGGGTGGGAGAGGGCAACAACAGAGTTACTCTGGAAGGAAAGTGAAAAAGTGGGAAGCAGCAGGAGGGTGAATGGGGTCTTGGAAACAAAATCAAATGTAAGGAAAAAGTCAGATTAAGAATTAATTTGAAAACCTTGCAGAAAAAAACAGCCATCACTAAGCACAACCATCTTCATCTGTGTTGTGGTAGCCACTCTAATCAATCTTTAAGGAGACTTCATGCCAATTATTTTGGAGGAGAGATGGTCACATTCCTAAACTAATCCACTTCCACTCAACAATAATTGAAACTGAAAGGCTGAAGAGAGGAAAAATGACTGAAAAGAAAGAATTGCTCTGCGAAAGACAGGGGACACTAAAACCTGTTGCCAATAATGTCAGCAATCCTTAGTTTAGTTAATCAAAATCCATTGATGGCCAGACATAAGCCAGTGAAACTAATCGGTGAATGTGAGCGCTCAGGGAATGGTCACAGACGAACAACCACTGAACAATTCACCTTCGAAGCGTTAGCGTCAGAGCAACGTCAGAACTGCCACAGTGGATTAGACCTCAGTCTTGGTCCACTGCCCTGCACCTGTCCCCCAGAGAATATGTGGCTACTGTGTCTGTATGTTACACAAACAAATTACATCAGAAAAGAAACTAGAATGATACAAAAAATAGCTTGTATGAGGCAAACTATTGTTTTTCTTTTTTTCACAAAACCGCAGAACAACTTGTGCATTCCCCATTTTACAGTACGTCTTGTATTCATTTCCATTATGTCTTATTTAATTGTTATGAAGATGTTTTCTTTCACTTGCTCGATGTTCAAATCATGTTTACTCCGTTGTTCTGTGTGCCATTTTCCTTTGCATGTCGTAAAACAGAAACCATATGGAAGGAGTAAAACAATGAGCCAAAAAGCACCTGAAAGCTGACACTGCTGCAGAGTCAGGTGGTATTTCTTGGTGGGCTCAGCACTACTTGCATCCCTCTCTCATTGCAGGGAGTTTGATTTGTTAAATTGCAAAGGTATTACACACTAGTGATTGTCTTTGTTGTCAGGTTTGGTTGTAGCCAGTATGCTTCAACTGATTAAAGTCTTTATGTGCCACATTAAATCATTAAACGTATAGTTTATCTTTACATATAACCTTAAAAACTAGTGATGTTGTTTCAGACTTATGACTGACTTTACTGTAGCTGCTGCATGAGTGTTTCGTTGTGAAATACAACACAGTATGACTGTTAGGTGTTTAAATCACTAAAGTACTTCAGGATTTTTTTTTTCAGTTTACAGAGTCTCAAGTTACAGGGCAGTGGGTCGAACAGCTGAGTTTCATCATGTACTGTAACGTCTCTGCACACACACAAACAAAAATTTACACTCACTTATTTTCATTTCCTAGACACTTCCCTCGACCCTAACCATAACCATCCATTTTCTACCACTTATCCTCATAGGGTCGCGGGGGGGCTGGAGCCTATCCCAGCTGTCTTAGGGTGAAAGGCAGGGTACACCCTGGACAAGTCGCCACCTCATCACAGGGGAGACACAGACACGGGAAGAACATGCAGACTCCACACAGAAAGGCCCCAGGCCCGGGATTCGAACCCGGTACCTTCTTGCTGTGAGGCGACAGTGCTAACACCACCATGCCGCCCTAACTAGTACCCGCATAATCCTAACCCTGACCAAAATCTAACCTTACACTAACATTAAAACTTCTCCAAATCTTCAGCCTAAAATGTAACAGTTTACATCATGGGGACATGCATTTTTTCCCCAGAAGGAAGATGAGTCCCCACGATGTGACTGTGTGAACAAATTCATGTCCCCATAACGTAAGTAATACACACCCACACATACACACCTGATACAAGCTAAAAGAGACAGTGATGGTTGAGCGTGGACAAACGAGTAAACCCTGGTCAAGATCTACAACACAAGGCAGTGGTACCCATTGGTAATCAATACCATTTTTGTCCACAGGGTTTGCCAAAAACAACAAAATTGCTTGCAATTGCTGATGGATTATCCTCAGACTCTTCATGTTAATTGAAGACACTTTTTTCTCTTTGCAGCTACCACCATGCCACTGCTGATCAAAGTGTATTACTAGTTAAAAGTGCAACAGAGGAAATACTGCTCATACTCAGCCATTTCACAAATGGAGACACATCAGACCTCACACACAGCAATCCAGAGTCAAAATATTTTACCTTTATTTGGACATTTTAAAGAGAAGCAAAAAAATACCATTTTATCACTTCAAAAATTGCTTCAAAAACTCAAGTCAAAGGCCTAGAAAACATGAATAACGTCACATCATTGGCCTTTCATTCTGTTCCACTGACCAGCAAACACGTATACAAACAAGTCTTCCTCACTGTGACCACTAAAGGTTAAAACATTATCAAAACATTCATAAATTCTCATCGGTTTCTTCATGTGGATAAACACATGCACACAGTCACACGTTGTCCACACTCATGCTGACATTCAAACACAGCAAGGATTGTTGTTGCAGCTGAGGAACCAAAGATGAGAAGAATAAGTTCACAAGGGTCAAATGTCAAAGAGGCCAGGGAATGTTTACTGTTGAACTGCATTTAAACTTGGTGCATGCTCTCAGATGCATAAGCATGGATATGTGTATTACCATTACACCATATACTATATTATATGTTGATGTAAATGTATACGAGGAAGTCAGGAAAAGACGGAGAGCATTCCAATCCACTGTTTTCACTTTATCTCTATCTACTCATGATTTATGAATCTTGAGTTATTTTTAATGCTGCAATCAAACTATAAAAATATTATATCGAGGACCATCACATTACTCTGTTATCTGAGTAAGAAATAAATTAGGCTTGTTGGAACAAAATGTAGAGTTCTACAGAGATTTGTCATTTTGGCACTTTGGGAAGATTTTTTTTTTTTTTTTTAAACAACGTACATGGCTGCCAAATCTTATTATGATGAACAAAAAGCAGCCAAACTTCACACTTTAATACCATGTTCACAGTATTTACAGGGAAAGGATGCATGCAATTGCTCTTGGCCTCTGGTGCCAATATCTAGCCTGGGCCCGCCCATACTTCCTGTGACGCTGCACAAAATTTCGCGACTAAGTCAGTCTGGCCAAGTTGAAGCTTCGTCCAGAAGCACACAGAGGCATCTGATAGACGCAGGTTAAGCCCGCCCTCTGACAATTCGGTTTACAAGGCCGCTTGGCCAAACTGCTCTCGCAGAGCTTTGCAGTTGCGATAGCCAGGCTAGCCATCCATCCATCCATCCATCCATCCATCCATCCATTAATTATCTACCGCTTATCCTCATAAGGTCGCGGGGGGGCTGGAGCCTATCCCAGCTGTCTTAGGGTGGAAGGCAGGGTACACCCTGGACAAGTCGCCACCTCATCGCAGGGCACATAGAGACAGACAACCATTCACACTCACATTCACACCTACGGTCAATTTAAATTAGCCAATTAACCTAATCCCCATGCATGTTTTTGGATGGTGGGAGGAAGCCAGAGTACCTGGAGAGAGCCAGGCTAGCCAATATTGGTTATTTTCACAATTTAAAATTCTAATATTAATAGTCTACTGAAAGTCTAAATTAGTCTAAATTCCTTGTACAACATGGTATTGTATTTTCAGTATTATTATTTGTGATGTTATTTAATAGTATTATAAGTTTGAAAAATATGATGACAAATGACTGATATGATACTAGATGGAAATACTCACTGATCCATGATGAAAAGTGAAATAAAAAATGTATTACTTAGATGTAATTGTTTTCATTCTGAAGATTTTAAAGCTAAATGAGAGAGGATGAATGATTAACAGGATGTCTGAGTTGCAAAAACAGTTTTACCACAAGACGATGCCTGAATTTGAATATTCTGTTTATTAACAACCTGTTATCTTCTTTGACTGACAGCAGTAATGAGCCTTGGGGAAGTTTTTTTTTTTATGTAGTAAAATAACCCAGTTCTTAGTTTCTTGAAAGTCTTTAGTCAAATGGTGGGTTTGCATGTTTCAGGGCTTTATCCTCATGTCGGGTACTTTACACTGAAAAAATGTCAGATAATAAACACAAAAGGACAGTGTGATTAATGCATAAACGTTAAAATGAAATTAACAAATGTATTTCTTGATTAATTCCCACTATCCTCTCTGTGATTTGACCTATGAGTAATACTGTCCCCAGATAATTGTCAATGAGCTGTCTGAAAATATATATATTTATTTCATTCCAACAACAACAACCAGTAAAATGGTCTCAGATTTCTTTCTTGTTTCTCCCTTCCACTCTTCATTTTTCATCTCTCCACCCCATCTTAGTTTTGTTTAATTACTCTTTCCTCCTCTCTTTGACCATTCCCAGTCATATATTTCACTGAACCAAAATTACATGAATTAATCACTTACTGTTAAGTCGCTCCCAAAGCATCTGCCAAAATCAGCCACTCCTCATCATCTCGGCCCTCCTCTTCTGCTTTCGTTAAGGATGTTAGATGTTCCTGTCAGCTATTAATAAAAGACAAAAATGTCAAAAACTTACATATTTTCACACTCACACAAGCATAGACTTGAGTGCAGGTTTTCTAAGTCATAATGATCAAAGCCAAGTTAAAGTTACTCCAAGCACATCACACAACCTGAGTTAGTAGGTCAATGCTCTCACTTTACAGGAGCTGCTTATTCACTGGGAGACCACACACATCTACTACATGGGCAGATATAAGCCTGCTCTCTTACACACAAACAATAGACAGCAAATATCTCCAATTTACAACCCAAACCAACTCAGTCCCAACTTGAACAGCGTAATTCTCCGACGATGTACACAGACACAGCAGGTGGAGCATCACAGTTCTAATTAGCTGGACGTGTTTGCAGTAATAATGGATTGCTCTCATAATATATGTGGAATAATACGATTACAGCACAATCTGATTGGTCTAAATGAGTATCTAATGAGAGTATGGTAATGAAGTTACAGGATGTTCCAGGAAGTAGGAGGGTACTGAGGTGGGTACTTAAATCACACCCGTGTCACCACACACACACACACACACACACACACACACAAGAAACAAAGTGTACATATCTGTGACCTTGAATTGCCTTCAAATCGAAAGAACTGTTGATCAATTTGGGAAATATGATTATTTACTTTCTTGCAGTAAGATCAACAGCTGTCTGTATGGTAATATGAAGCTACAGCCTACAGCCATTTAGCTTAGCTTAGCATAAAGACTGGAAACAGAAGGGGAAACAGCTAGCCTTTGTTAATGCTGTACTAAAGCTGAAAATGACAATGTGACATCTGGCTTGATAGATGCTAAAACACTTTGTAGAGCTGAGATTATGTTTGCTGCAACATTGGTGCTAATGGTGTATTTTATAAAGTAATATTCCTGTAGGTAAAAAGGCTGTCCCAAAGATAGAGATCTGAGATTAACCAGGATTCAACATATGGACGAAGGCAGCAGAGCCTTCTATGAAAAATATACATTTGTATTCCATGCTCATCACTTTGTTCATCCTGTGGGGATTAATGGAAGCTACACTCCCACACAAATGTATACAACAGAGTAAAAAAAAAATGCACAAGGACATGGTGGTCCCAATCTGTCACAAACTGACACTTACTGTAAACACACACAACGCATTTAGATTCACACATAGGGCTTCCTACTGACACAGCCTTGTGAGGTTTCCACTATGATCTTTTAATTTGCATGGATCAACACTAATCCACAATCCTGCTCATCTCATTTCCACTCTGGTGACCCTGGGGGGAGAATATTAGAGCAAGGCAGGACATGTGGATTATTGCTTGTTTGGGACAAAGCTGAGTGAGCTTTCAATTTGTCTGTCATCTCTTTCACTGTTTATAAAGATTCTTTAACAGTTACTCACATTGTTTCCTCTTTTGCCTCCCCATATGTAGTTTTAGGGTTGTTGTAATTAAAAAATTAAATTATCCAGACTTGAATAATGTCAAAACTATGGTGAAGATATTATCGTGAAATCTGTTGCAATGCAGCAGTGCTTAAATGTGAATTTTGGGGAAGTAAATAAGGAGCTATTAATCCGCAGACTGAATGAGCCATCTAAATCCAGACTAGCAATGGCATTCAGCTGAAGGGGTGAAAAAATGCAGCAAAAATGTACAAGCAAGCTGATTAGAAATATAGGGAAACTGAGATTTTGATTTTCTTTATGCACTGTTATCTCATGATAACGACTTATTAAGTGTGTCTGCTCAGTTTTGTTTATTTATTAGAGGTTGTTGAAGTGGAGTGTGGAGTTTTAACTTCTGTCTGCAATATTTTAATATTGTTAAGTTATCTCCATATAACAAAGATTGTTTTCCCGTGATAACAAATTCAGTAATAATGTGTTTGTCTTGATTTTAACCTAAAAGGGCTGCCACAAACTGCTTCCGTAGCCACTGGCTGCAGCTGTGCCTACTGGTAAATTACACTTTACATTAGATTGTTTACTTGACTAGGTTTGTTTAGGGGCTACCACTTAGCAGAAGAGAGGCTGACAAACTCCTGTCTACCCATCTGCTTCAGCTAAGGTAAGGTAAATGTGGGCTAACGTTAACTGAGCAATGTAATGTGAAATGTAATTAAACGTTTATTAATTCATTGAATAGTGCTTGATATGTCTTTCTGTTATATCGTGATAACGAAATAATTAATTTGTTATCACAAGAAAACAATCTTTGTTATATGGACATAAAGAAATAATTAATTCGTTATCACAAGAGAACAATCTTTGTTATATGGACATAAAGAAATAATTAATTCGTTATCTCAAGAGAACAATCTTTGTTATAACAAGATAATGACTTATTAAGTTGTCATGAGATAACAGTGCATAAAAAAATCTAAATCCATGGCCGTTCTCGACTTCCGTAGAAACAGACCTTACTTAGAAGAATGAGAAAGAGAGTGATGTGAGGGGGTCAAGGGAGCCAGAGAGAAATGTTCTACGTGATGGATGAGCGAAAGATGGAGGGAGAGAAGAAATGAAAGAGAAAAACAAGTGAGAAGGCAGCAGTGATTCATTATTGAAGATCACAACCCTTGACTGAACTAATGCATGTAGATAGACACACACTAGCAATCATACGCACACGCAACAGGAAGCTGGCTGGGTGGTAACAGTAGTAGCAGCAGTAGTAGTATTGGTGGTGGGTGTGAAGAGACACGCCCTGTTAGTGAGAGTGTCTGACAGTTTATTACCTAACAAAAACCATGAGGAAAATGAAGATCAGTCCTTCGTCACGCATCTTCATTTACATGTTTACAGCCTACAGAAGCATTAATCTGATTAAGGTCAATGAAGACCAAGACATTGTGCACTCTGCTTTGGTCTTGTGTATTACTCTTTACTCTAAGGTATTTTTAAACTAAGAGTTTAAACTAAGTCAATGCAGACTATATAAGAAATGTGCAGTAACTGCTATGAATTAAATCATAATCACATCACATAACTATGCAAACTCCATGCACAGATGAATACTATGTAATACAGCTGAAAGTGGACCAAGTATGGTGTTTTGTGAAAAAAAACAAAAAAAAACAGAATGACATCCGCAAAAATAATGTCAAAGATATAATGGCACACTTTGAACTAAGTCATTGTTACGGTTGATATAATGCTCTGCTAAAAGATAAGAAAAAATATTCCAGTAGAAATTCTCATAAAAGGTCAAGCGGAAAGGAAATCAGAGAGCATCTCCTCAGCACCTGCACCCATGAATAATGGCTGCATAAGTCAATGTTCTGACACACACACATACTGTACACATACCTTAACCCCACACCACCCTCATAACTCCCTGTCAAACTACTGTCAGCGCCCCATAACTCTGCCCTGCTGCATTTGGCTAATATGACAGCATAGCGTGTAAATTACATGACCTTTGTTCACTCATTCATATCTTCAATGTGTGTGTGTGTGTGGTTTTCATTAGTATGTTAGCTTGTGTGATGTTATGCCACGGTCCATACTAACTCGTCCGTGCAGTGAAAATGGTCCATGTGAAATATTCAAACATCCCAGAGCCAATTAGTGTAATGGGGATATATTTGCATATACAGGGTGCGAGGGGAGTGAAAGATGAATGGAAGAAGGACGGCTGGTAGAGAAGATACAGAGGGTTTATGAGAATACATGGGAGGGAAATGAACAACATCACTGAAAATGACATTGAGAGTTTTGCCAATGTGTGAAAAGATTTTTACAAAACTCCAGGTTTGCATTTTGCTGTATGCAGGCTGACAATTTAGTGACACCATTTGAAAGCCTCCTTGGTCAGTAATATTGTAATATCTACAAATAAATTAGTGCTCTTCTGTATAAACAGGCCAAGTTAAGCTTGAGTGAGCCCTAGATACTGGAACAATATTCATTTCCATTACCTGAGTTAGTCGTCATTCGTGACAGCAGGAGAACAGTGCTGAAAGACACTTGACAAAATGCAGATAGGTTGGTAGACCTGGAGGTAAAAGCAAAATGACAGGTTCAAAAACACACTACTAAAACCTATTAAATTTAGTATAAACCTAGTTGTAATGAACAAGCCATGTTAAAGTGGGATTACAGAAGTTAAGGTAATACAAGTTAAGGTAATATTGCTCGAAGGACAGAGAGCACCGTCACAGGTAGTTAGTTTTGTAAATCCATGATATACTGCAGATGGATCAATAACTTTGTCACTATATTTCAGTCTCTCTCATGAAATAGGTCTCTCTCATAGGTCCTTATGTTTGTATCTATGAGATCCACATACATTTATATACATACATACATTTGAGAATAAGTGAATACTGCCTTTTTTAAAAAAAAAAAAAAAATGCTAAAGCACAATGACAACAAAAACATAAATCAAAGTGGAGATCAAAGTGGAGATCAATATATGTTTTCCCAATTTGCAGCCTCACAGACTGACACAAACTGTGTACAAATTGTAAAAATATGTATCCATTAATAGTCACAGCCTTTCTTCCTTATTAAAGATACTTGGTGTTTTTTATTTACATTATATAAGACAGAAGATGTGCCCTTAATGTCAGTCAGAGACCAACAGCTGTCATCAAGCCTCTTCCACATATACACCTGATTCCAACAACAGGGTCAAACAGGGTTCATGTCCAGGGTCAGTTCTGTATGTTTATAACATGACATCAAAATACAAAACACTGACCAGATTTATGACACACTAAGGTATTCCTGAAGTGGAATTCAAAAAGAAGAATTCTGAAGTCTTAAATATTTAAACTTAGCTGGTTGACAGTGTTATGGAAGCTACAATTCTCATGTGGGTGAAGACTTACAGATTAGGAATAGGTTGAAAAATGTATCTTTTAGGTCGGCTGCATTTGTTTTGTGGACCCTGGACATTGACAGCAAGCATCCACCATGTTTGTTTCTGCTGTTAAAACCAGGCTAATATTAAACAAATAGAGACCACTTTCCCATCAGCTTAGACCCGTTAAACTGCAAGTTAGTGGGGGTGAAGTTGATCTTGGCAACAAGACAGTTTACAACAACATCCTGCAGAAAAGTTCTTAAACAACTTCATATTTCAATAAAAATGACAGCATCACGCTCAGTAGAAGAACATGTTTCATAAATCATTTAAGGAAACAATTCAAAATTTGATGTGGAATGAAAAAAGTACAATAGTGTCAATGGAAAAATCTACATTTTATATCTTAAATCTTTAAAAAAGGAATTACTTAAGGGTGGGAAGGTTTTGTGAGAAACTGGCATGTTGAGAAAACCAGTCTGTATTTAGATGGCACATACAGTATAATAACATAAAATATCTAAAATAGAAAACGGACAACAAAGCAGTGAAAAATGTGATAACGTTAAATCATTTTGTGAATTATATCCCGTTCCAAATCTCTGCTAAATTTATTACAATTTTCATTTTTCAGTTTTATATATTAAATAGATTTAAATTGTACAGATTTGTTACAGGTACAACAGGATTTTATTAACAAATTATGTTTGTACATCTGCAAACTCAATGTTCTTATATTTTTACACACACACACACACACACACACACACATACAGTTGCTGCAGTTACACATGTATTTGGCTTTGTCTCGCTGGACATCAGACCCTCGCAGACTTACCTCAGACTCACGACAACATTTGCTCATGATCATTATTTGACACAGCGTATACAGTACAGCTCAGTTATATTGCCTCTATGATTGTGATGAGTAAGTGACCTACAGTATACCCTACTGTGTAATGGTCCATTAGTAACAACACTGTAGAGAACCAGTACCTGCAACCCCTCTGCATCATAACTGCAATATCTGACCAAACATCGAATAAATATGGTGAGAATTTGCAGACTTGGAGACACAAGCGTTGGACACAAGTTGCGTAGGAGTAACACTGCCGTGATGTTCTATATTTAGCCAAGATGCAGAACTCTGCATTACATTTATGCTACAACAGATTTGTTAAGTACACATTAATACATGTAAGCATTGTATAATATCGTCAGGATGGCAGTCACAGAGTGCTTAATGCGTCTCTGCATATGAAAGCCTCTCTTGGGGAAACCTAACCCCAGGCTCAATAACACAACTGTCAAACACACTTAAGAGTGATTCACCTTCCTTATGTGGAAATAGTTGTTTTTTTTCACTGCTGGATACAATGCAATATCATCATAAATGGTAGTGTCCATTCATTAATTTTTATGTACAAACACAAACACAGTATACCACTAGTTTAAACCATAGTTAGAAATATTAAACACTGTAGTTATAATCAACCTTCATTAAATGGCACTTCCTCAACATTATTCAACAATAAATATCTAATTGTATCTATTGGTTCCTGTGTGGGAAAGTACAGCCTATGAGGCTGAATGGTTACTTGTCCCACGTTCCTGGATTGACCCACTATGGGTCTAAAATAGAGCTAAGGACTCCTTAGGTACCTCTCTGAAATCAGCTGTAATCTACAAAATGGTCCATGTGACCTTTCAAGTTATTATATCAAACTTACTTTATCATCAAGGCAAAATAAGGCTAAGCAGTATCCACTTTCCCAGGTCTTAAAGACATGGGAAACATCCCTCTGGCTCTTGTAAAACATGAACCATTCTCTAGTGTATTTGGAAGTCATATATATTGAACCTATTGGTTTATTATAGAGGCTTGTCACCATTACTATAAAGACAAATATCAACAGTGCTTAACCTCTGAACCACTGATGTGTACATATGCAGGATTTGTTTCACTGATGTTCAAGGTAGGTGTTGCAGATTCCAGTTCTCTACAATATCACAAAAACATGAACATTATAGACCACTCAGGAACTGTTTTGAATAGTTCAGCAGTTGAATCTAAACAACATTATGCTGCTTATTATTAATACTGTATAATACTGGATAGGTATGCTATGCTTAAGATCACATGGCATTTAATTCAGAGTTAATAACATATTTTCATTGTGTTACAATTCCTGATATTTTTAATATCTAAAATATTGCTGTCGTAATTAGCGCATTAACACAATAAATCGGCATGAACGCGTTAACTTTTACGGTAACTACCTGGACAAACTGCCCGAAATGCATTGCCGGAGACGTGCTGGCAGGTCAAGAAGCAGAACTCCATCCAAAAAAATCATGGAAAATTACACAGTCATAACTAAGCATGAAGCATGCTGATAAAATTACATTAATCATCTTTTTTGAATCTGTCCAAGCTTTTCCTGTAATTCAGCAAAACAAATAATCCACCAAAGAGCATCATTAAAGTATTAATTTGTAGTGACATGCCAAAGAGATGTTCTTTTCATACACAACACTTAGCAGTATATACTGTGTGTGTGTGTGTGTTTATATATATGTGTATATACATATATATATGTGTATGTATATATATATATATATATATATATATATATATATATATATATATATATATATATATATATATATATATAACATAACGTGTATAACGTCTCTTACAACGCATTTCAGCCAGTTTGTCCAAGTATAATTCAGTATCCTATCACATAATCCAATACTGTTGCACAAATTAGCGACTAGTTCTTCGACAGCCCTAATCTAAATCAATTAAGTCATTGAGTGACTGGATTTACCTTCGGGTCTTATAGTTGTCTAATCCATTATTAATTACATACTGCAAAGTATATTTAAAGCGACAGAAAACAATTCTGAAAATATGTGATAGTTGTTTTTGTTTCCGATAAATATAGCGAATACTCTGGGGGGCATGGAAAACATCATTCTCATAAATGAAATCAGGACCTGATACTGCTGTTATGATTACGACAATGATCCGCTGTAAACTAGCACTTGTAAACTCAGGTTCAAACACTGGCAGGTCAAAAGGAAATTGTTACTATTTTCCCATCCTTTCTTCATATATGGCACATTGCTTTGCTATGCTGGTGTCAATCTCAGTTAGAGGACACAATGCCTTTTGAGTGGGTGAATCTTTCGGCCAGATGGGCATTAGATTTCATGTCCCAAGTAATTCATCCCTCTGATGTTTTCCTACAAGCTGTGCTTTACATATTAAAGCCAACATATGGTACTGCTGAATCCCCGCCAAGGCCAGCGAGTTGACAAAGTGTTTGGCTGTCAAAATGTGCTGGTCCTGCCCTTCAACAACTGAATGAACACAGCAGACAGCAGGAACCCAATCCTTTGCTTTAGCAGGATTAGGCTGTGCTGGTGATGTCTCAGAATTTAATTGGCACATTTTATTTGATCTTTCAGAGGTTGAGTAACCAATATGTCATTTGGCAAGATGTAGTGAAATTGCATCATGCTATTCCTTTTGTTACTGGTGATGCATTGAGGTTTAAAAGTGAACGAAAATCTGTGCTGGAGTTTTCCGTTGTCAGAAATACCACTTAGACAAATTTAAACATCCTAGATTACTTCAGAACTTTTTTTTGTCACCAATAATAAATTAAAAATAGGATGTGATATTGACAAATCTCTGTATACTTAGTTCGATAATAAACACATTTCTATCAATGTCAAAAACACAATATTTTATGGAGAGTAATGCTTCCTTTTTTTCTTTGTGCGCCTGTAACAGCCAGATAATCAAACAGATAAAAACTTGATATAGGATTTTTACTGATCTGTCATTAATCTATTTGACATCAGCAACCAAAGAGAACATGTATCCAAACGTGTGAAGTAACATATTCAAAGACTATCCAACTTTCACTTCTCACTTTATGATGACAGTTTATCATGTTTATATTTCCTCATGTCTGGGCAACAGAGCTATGCGGAGATGTTTGGAAGGCCTGATATTTCCATAAGTCATATTTCCATAAAGGGTAAATCGTACTCTACCAACAAACAAATAGATTAATTTTTTACTGTTGGTTATATTTGCATTAGACTACTTTTATAACATGTACTTTTATATCCATGTGGTAAAAACAATACTATTTTTTAAAAAATGATTACGTATGTAAATGTGAACCGTGTCAAGCATGCATACTGTGACTGTGTTCAAGTTAGTACTATATTATTAGCACTAAATTGTGTGTATTATTGGTTGATCTGGACAAAAAACAGATAATAGATTTATAGAATTTCAAATATTTGAACTACTTCATTTGTACTGCCATTGCCATTCTCAGAATTAAAGACACAACTTCTGGTGTGATGAGTGGCCTGTCGTTACTTCACAGGTCCAAATGTGGCTCATGTTTGGCAACCTCAACCTTTGGCACATGTCATTCTCTCATTCAAATATATCACTTTCCATTGTATATTAAGTGTCATGAAAAAGTAGAAATGCAAGACAAATGAAGTGCTCCTCGTGGTGTTTTCTTTTCAAATATTTCAAATTAACTTATCTTGTATTTGTCCAGATTTTAGCAGTAAAAAGGCACTGAGCTGGGAATAACTTTTCAGTCCTAAACACTACCTGCGATGAAATGACTGGATTATTGTTGGTTATAGTTCACTGTGGCTTAGAAACAGAAACATTTCTAACTCATCAGCTTAGTAGTAGCATTTTTGGCATTTGTCTTTGAATGACCCCCTTTTCAAAACTATCTCCTTGTTTTGCCTCTCACTCGTCTGTCACCACACTGACCAACTGGTCCTAAGTTGTCGGATGGATGTAACAAACAGCAGATGTTAGACATATGTTTGGTGAAGCATGACATGATTTAGGGACAGTTGAAAGGGGAGGAAGGGGAGTTGTCTTGTTCTTCGGGAATGGTCTGTCTTGTACAAGAGGCCATGATGCACAGCAAACATTTGTGACAATGTTACCATCTTCTAAAAGTTCCTACGCTTTCATTCCTTTGCATCCACTTTGTTAATGGAAAGTGGAATGTTCTGTTTGCGCAATTCAATTGCTAATGAGTGCAACACTGGTCATGTGAATGGTCCCTCTCCAAGTTATCTTGGAGCATTGCCTCTAGTCCCACATTAGGGTACCGTTTTTGAGAAAAAAAAAACACTGGAGAGAACTAGAAACCAGGTATGGAGCTGAGGAATCCAGCTAGATCACTATGTTTTATATTAAGTTTTCTCTGCTAATTGACCCATCATTACACTTCCTTGTGAAAGGGTTCACATGAGACAAGGAAAATTGCTGTTCTTTTGAGCCATATCTTCTGCGAAATTGTTTTTTCAGGTTTCATTCATATAGGCCATCCGACAGGTCTGAATCCAAATTTTCACAGAATGCATTTGCATATCCAAAGATCTGTGTGATCTGTTTTCTGCATGTTCCACAGGTTTAAATCCAGCCTCTCGCATAATGAATATCTGCATATCCTAGTCTGTGTATGGGACCTACAAACTAGTTTCTCTTAGAAACATGGTCCCAATGCTGTAAGAGACTTTCCTCATAGAGGCTGGGGGAGCGGAGCGAGAGCTGGTCAGTGAGGCGTGGCTGTGAGATGTTCCAGCCTCCAAGAAGTAGCATGTCCCTGGGATCTCTTTGGGAAAATTGTCTGGCAGCTCCAGCCGTGAGCGAGGGATGAATGAAAAAGAACGGTCATCTTTCAGCAACCTGTTGAGAAGAAAAGTTCACATAAATTACCATTAAAACACATTTACAAGATCACATACTGTATATGTTTGTATACATGTACTGTATATCTGTTTTTACTGTTTTATATCTGTTGTTACTTACTGGTAAGTTGTGGGGCTAACATTGATGCACCTGGGCTGGCTTCCCGATTCAAACTTGCTGGCCAGTGTCACATTGTTCCCAAACAGGCAATAACGAGGCATTTTAACCCCGACCACACCTGCCAGCACCGAACCTGTGTGGATACCTATCCTTAGCTTAGAGGAAGAAGGTGATAGAAGAGAAAAAAAAACAGATAGAAGGAAGAGAGATTAAAATATCAACAAAACCAGCAGGGTTTTAAAAGTACAAACAGATTAAACTGTGCTTCATGTGGCCTGACAATGGAGGAAATTATTCCAAACTTAATATTTTTAGGGTTTGGGCTGTCGGTTGGATAAATTCAGCCACTTCAAAACAACAGTTTGGACTTTGAATGTATGAAAACAATGTGATCAAACACTTGACACCTGAAATGTCCATGTGCTGTCTATCCTGCAGCACAAATGCCATGTTGTTTTGAACCAGAAGTGCTGCATGCGCATTGATCCACTGAATGGAAATTGTACTGTGACATGCGTACTTCCATATTAGTGTAGCTGTTATCATCTAATCTGATAACCTGTGGCAGAAGATTTGATGAAAATCTTA
The DNA here is from genome assembly GCA_029721515.1 of Synanceia verrucosa. Classification (NCBI taxonomy): domain Eukaryota; kingdom Metazoa; phylum Chordata; class Actinopteri; order Perciformes; family Synanceiidae; genus Synanceia; species Synanceia verrucosa. Next base: position 12,859,742 of record CM056559.1, on the reverse strand, counting down.
AAATAGCAAGAATGAGTTTGGAAATTAATCAAATAATTAATTGCCTCCATCTCCTCTTGCTAGCAGATATAGGGCAGCAACATGGTGCTCATATTGTCATCTGGCTGACGTATGAATCTATAAATGGCTGGAGGCAGAGTGAAAGCTGTCCAGCCATCTTTCCAATTTGACCACAGCACTTCATGGCCACTCAACCAACCATTGATTTCCTCCATTTGGGAACAACAAGTCAACAAACATACAGCGCACGTGCATGCACGTGCACGCACACACACGCGAGCACACACACACACACACACACACACAGGTAGTGGAACCCAGTGGATGTCTCGTCATGATCTACTTGAGCATCTCACCACCTAGGTATCCAACGTTTCTGTGTGCATGTCAGCACACTGCATGGTAGTCATGGCAACAACAGGCAACGGGGTAGTGAGGTAGAAAGAGCACGGACAGACAGTAAGACAGAAAGAAAGACAATGGTGAAACAGAAATGCAAAAATAAACTTATAATTATATAGCTAAACCTTGACAGCACGGGAGAGATAAAGCAAGCAAGAGCGAGCTAGAGAGAGAGAGAGAGGGCTGGTAGGTGCACTACTGTGACACAAACAAATCTGCATCCAGCGCCCACTCTCCTCTTTATTTCTTAGTCTCAAAACACAGACACAGTAACACTCATATGCTCTTCCCCTCCTTTTTCGCTGTGAGTCAGCATCCACAGCACATGGCCCTCAACGAGCCAATGAGCAAGTGGTGCAGCAGCACAGGCAACCAATCACACTGTAGCCTCTGGCCAAGCTAATAGAAGGATACAGAGATACGGATGTTATGGAGTCATTTCATATACACTCAAGTTGATTAGGTACAACTAGCTGAAACTAATTTGGTCAGAAACAACAGTCCTGCAATGAATCCTACATTCAAGAAGGTTATAATATATAAAGCAATGTTCTTATGATCACTCTCCTCCAGCAGCTCCACTGGCTTCACACTGATTTCAAAGTCATCCTGTTAATATTCAAGACCCTCGAAAATCTTGCGTTCCATATCTGACCTCCTCCATGTTCCCACTCCCTCTCAATCCCTCAGATCTTCCTCCTCTATGCACCTGTCTGTCCCCTCCACCCGTCTCACCACCATGGAAAGCAGAGCAGCTGAAAGCTCTGGAACGCCGAAACATCATCATCATCACCTCATTCGCTCATTTTAAATCTGAAACCCAGCTGTTTCAACTTGCATATTCCACCTGACATCTACTGCACTGATTGATTTTACCCCGTTTTTAACATACATAATGTTTTTATTCTGCATGGTGTCCTTGTGCTGTTAAACTACAGAGAGGTGGTATTGTCATTGAGCCTACCCTCATCGTTATGAATGAGGTGGACAAAAACTGAACATTATAACCTTCATGATGGTGGAATTTACTGTCAGACTATTATATGAGACTGCATTCACCTTAGCTAGGTGTCCCCAGTAAAGTGGCAGATGACCTCACTTCATCTGCCGTCACGATGTTCAGATACTGCTGCCGTAATGTTAATGCCCATAAGTCCACATAAACACATTCTTTAATAATATTAGCAGTGACAAAATAAGCACTACATTCTTAACTTTTCGCACCCACTCATACAGACAAGCACACATACATAAAATCATATGGCAAACCTGAAACTGAAGCTGCAATATAGACGGTTCTCAGTATCCCTGGATCAGTCTCTCCATTTCTCTTTCACTAACGTTTTCTCACAGCTTTCCCATACTAGTTTGCGTAACAGTACAACATTGGCTGGAGTTGAGCGCACTCACTGAACAGCATTTATCATGCTGAAGTGTTGAGTATCTCTATAACTCTCCTTTATACCAGTATAAAGTAAGGAGGGATAAGAAAATGGAGAGCACAAAACAGAAAACATAACAAAAATACAAACTGAAGAGAAAAATGGAAGGAATGACTTCAAGAAAGGCTGAGAGAGAGAGGGAAAGAGCGGTGGGAGATAGAGATAAAAAGAGGGAAAGAGGAAAGACGGAGATAGAAAGTGGAAGAGTAAGAGAGTCGGCCAAAAATTCTTGGCAAGGCCTCTCTATTTTGGGACAAAGTTAGGAGCACAGCAGTTCACAGAACAGCGTCCTGTTTGTAACTCAGCAGCTATCTGTCTCAGCTTGTCTTTCCCACACACATTTTGTTCTCATCTTTGCCATTCTCTATGTGTATTTTTATAGTCAAAGGCAAAACCAATTGTGCTCTGTAACAAGAAAAAAAAAGAATGCTGCAGTCTTCTCAAAAATAGATAAAACAGATTCAATCATTTCAACCCGAGCTGTAGTGTTAAAGGATAACACTGCTGCTATTCTATACTTTTCTTTCTGTCAACAAATTCTAAGAAAAGAACAAAACCAGTATGTGAATCTGTGTCTCAATACTTCCCAGATTACCTACCAGGTCCTCGAGCTTATTTAATGATTCAAAATATAATACTGAGTGTCACTTTCACTGGAGTTGTTCACACAAAATATGGATGCCTTATCCTGTAATATGACTGAATACAGTTAAATAAAAGATGGAGTATGACAACAATGAAATTAGTCCTGTTTCACTGATGGACTGTGCCAAACCAGAAACTGCACATTGTTAGCACACTGGCCCACAAAGGCAGAAAAGGCAGCCTAAGGGGTGATGGCTGACCTTGACAGAGACTGGCCAGAGGATGGACATAAATAAATTATATCCTTTTCATTCTACTGAATTAACATGAGAGCTTTGAACTCAATCCCTCAATGTTGCCCCTTTCCTTCCCTCCCTACTTAATATACTGTCTTTATTCCTTCAAAAGAACAGCTTACCTTTCTTTATCAAACAGAATAAGCATATGAAATACTTTTAAATGCCATTCCAGAAGGCTACAATACATGGATTTATCATTAATCAGGTCTTAACAATGTATATGAGCAAAAGTACCTGAAAATTTTCCTAGGGTGGATCAACACTCACATCAATAGTTGCAGTTCTACCAAAACCAAACCAAAAGAACCATTTTATACTTCCTACTGTACATGTGTAATGTATTGCATGTGTATACTATTGTAAGTTTTACATAAAAATGGCAATCGAGCAAACTTTGGGAGGTGGTGTTGGTTGAATACACAGTAAACACAGCTAAGTAAGGGATAATGTGCCGTGAGCTTTGCATCACCCTGTCAGGCTTGATTTGACAACTATGATCCACTAGCTGCACATTATTCCAGGGCTGCTTACTAAGAAATCAATAATGTGACACAAAACTCAGAACTCTACCCATAGTAGTGGCCTGTTATACATAAAAACAGTCTGCTATATAGAAATAACAGACCGTAGAATGTCATGATTGACCAGAATTAAGTATTCAACAAAGCTGTGTAACAAATCAACGCTAAAACGATAAAATGGAGAAAGGATGAAAGAGAGATAGAGGGAGCGTAGACTAGAGTATCAAAGCTTAGACAGTTGAAAACCAACACACACACACCACATTCAGAAGCATATGGTACATAAATAGAACAAAACATCACATGCATACACCCACACAGCACACATATCATCTCCCACTGTAAACACAAATGCACTACAGACACTACAGTGCAGCATTTCACTTCACATCAGAATGGAAGAAAAAGTGTATGAATTTGAAAAAATATTTGGTTGCACCACTGGTGAACTAACACCTGGGTTGTAAAGATCCTCATTTTCAACAGTTAAAATTACAAAAGTCCTCAGATCGCTGGCAATTTGATTGGAACAGCCTTAACACACACACACACACACACACACACCCATACATATATCACACACAGCAGGCTGTTCATAGTCCTACACTGACAATTCTATAGTGATTTAAATGAATGACACTTGCAGCTGGCTGGGAGAGGTGCATCATGTCTCTTGTCTCATTTCATGAAACCACCCTCCACTGCACCATTAGCACCCAAGATTCATAACTACTCTGTTACACAGCTTCTCGCTCTCTCCATTATACTACCTCTTAAAGTTAAAATAAATGTCATGCAGATACTGTAATGACTGCACATAAATACCCTTGTCTCAAAAGACTTTGACCATCTTCATGTGTTCTATGTTCATGTGACTAGAACACAAACTAAGAACTCAGAGGGTGCAAACAGTGTTTTTTAAAACTGGATGTGGGTTTAATATCAATGTGGGAGTTAATTAAGTTAATAAATTCTTTAAAATATATTTCACCCATTCAGATCTCTTATACCTATATCACCCACCATCTGCACCACCAACACCAAAGTATAGTAAATGATGTCAATCATAGCATTGCATCTCTACAGTGCTGTGTCATCACGAAAGAGAAGTCTGGCTCCACACATCATCATTCTGCTACGGGGATAAATGCTCTGACTTGTTTGTATTTTCTCACAATACTGACAACATGTGTCAGGGTCTACATGATTCAGCTCAGCAGGTGGCTGATTGTGCGTTTGCTTCATGATAATCAGGAATGCCACAACATTAGGAAGAAAAATTAGGAATTAGGAATAGAATTAGGAAAAGTAGAGAAAAACAGCCCAAATCAGTCACAATTAGGTGCTGATTTGTGACAAAGAAAATGCACCCAGAACTGCTTTTCAGGCACCAGGTTGAAGTTAGTTTGATAATTAGCAGTTGAACACACAATTTACAATACTGGACCATACACACATTTTCATTAAGACTCAGTGTGCAAAATATACATCAACATCACATACCCAATATGGTTTATTTATGCACAGTTGGAGACAGAGTTCTGCCCCAGAAAAAGATGAATGGCAGATAAACAGTGAATACATTTAAATAATTTTAAATAATTTTTAAATAAAAATGTGAAAATAAATCAAATTTATGAACTGGCACACAGAGATAAAGTTATGGGTATATAAACAGACAAAGCAAACAAACATACCGATCACTGAACACTGCAAACGAGTCATTTATATTAAATTTATTAAAATTGATTTAAATATTAAATATTACATTTCTGCTGCAAATATTACATCTCTGCTGTAATTTTTTGCTGTAAATATCACATCTCCTTTGTGAATATGGTCGTTTTATATTTTATATTTATATTTTATATCTTCATTAGTATTTCTTTATTTATGTGTGCATTTAAGCCAAGTGACGAAACAAAATTTCATTATGGGTGCATAATGACAATAAAGATTCTTGAATCTTGAATGTAGTCATGTAGTACAGTAGCACCATTATGGGAGATGGAGAGACAGAAAAAAATTATACACGAAGCAAAAAATTAGTATGTAAAATATAGGACAGAGAGGACATGGGAATATGAAATATAATGAAGGAACAAATTTGCCTGGCTTCCGTGAGCTAGCATGTTACTAAAGATAAAAACTCACCTTAATGGGTTTGCCATCAGGTGTCAACACTTCCTCGGAAAGTTCCATCATCTTCAGAGCCATGTGCGCAATTGGCTTTGCATGACTATCAACCTTCTTGTGAAGTCCTCCTGCCACACAGTAGGCATCGCCTATTGTCTCGATCTGTGTAAGAAACGGAGGAGGAGGGGCAGAAACTGAAATGAATACACTGTGAATGTCTGTGCTGATGTGTGAAACTAAGAAGCCATTCAATCACTCATACCATCTCTGCTGAGTGGCAGCAATTAAGCAAACTTTTTTCACATTCCTCTTGTAATATAACAACTATATATCTGTCTGTTTCTCTCTCTTGGCCAACGTCACTCAGAATAAGAGTCGGTGAGCGTCACCCTGCCTCTTACAGCACCTGACAATACTTCTGAAAACACCCAAAATAATAAAACAAGCACTTCTATTCATTCTTGACATCACTGGTATTCATCCTGAAGATAACTGAAATGCAATCACCAAATAATTACAAAAGCTTAAATATGATAATGTTTATAGTGTTTAATGTTTTTAGAGTCAGATATATGTTTTACAATATTTTATAAAAGGCTACTTTGACCATTAAGAATTTTTAATATAAATCTTGACTTGTACACTAACCGAGTTAGCTAATTTATGCTCAATGACATAATTAATACATCATGATATAGATTTAAAAAAAAAAAAAGAAAAAAATATTTGGAGTAATGGGGAATCTTGAGTCTTATATACCAGGCAACCAGAGAGCTGTGAAGTGTTACTGATTTGGTATTTATTACAAAGTCATGACAAAATGTTTGTGGCCTGTTTGTATTTATAGTGAGAAAACATTGATCACTTGATCTATTAGTGCAGTACAGTGTTTGACTACGCTCACTATGCCAGAGATTGTAAGAAGGCCACTCTCTGCGATATATGGCCAGATTTCCAGGTGAGGGAGTGAGCTAGGTGTCAAAAAGAGCAAAGAGCAAACAAAAGAGTCAACTGGACTTGCTTGAAGCTAGGTGTCATTACAGTGGATACAGTCCTTGAAAAGAGAAAGAAATGGATGGCACAAGATGATAAAGAGGAGGGGAAAAGAAAACTAGGAGACAAACTGCTTTCATTTAGGCCTGCTACCAACGAAATCCTTTCGACAGTAACCATGACAATGGCAACATATGTGAGCCTCAATCTCCTCACCATGTCCTCCTGTTCCTGCTTTTGCTTTTCCACACACACACACACACACACACACACACACACACACACACACACACACTCTTCAACTGCTCTACCCATAAACCCTCTTGCATAAACTCAATTTCTTTGCTTTCCTCTCTGCATCTCTCCTTGCCTTTTGCCAAGCATCTGACACATGACATTTCTGAGAAATAACACACAGAGGAAAAGTGTGTTTTGTTTTATGCATAAGTGGCGAGTATATTTTGATGTCACAGGGAATGAGGTGGTATGACAGAGAGGAGATATGATGAAAATGGTGATGACGATGGAGAGAAGCAAAGGGGGAAAGAGTAGAAATGAAGAGAAATACTGATCTGATGATAGAAAGTAACGAAGCAAAGAGTGAAAGATGGCAGACTACAGTGAAGTAGGCACAAAGCCAGACTGTCAGATGGACAATATTGACACATCTTTGTTAAGCTCCCACAGACAGGCCATTAATCAGTTACTTTTTCCACAACACAAGCACAGCCACTCATGATAGTGCACACACATAGAGTACACATGCACACAAATATATACAGTACACACAGAAAATGACACACCCTAGATATTTAGCATTAGACACAACTGGTAACACTCCACAAAAGTCGGGGGGCTGTTACTCACCTTATACACATCCAGAATGCCGCACTGGTAGTCGAAGCGTGTGTAAAGCTCATTCAGCATGGAGATGACCTGCATGGGTGTGCACTGGGCACACACAGCAGTGAAACCCACAATGTCTGAGAACAGCATGGTCACGTCATCGAATTTGCGAGCGGGCACTGGCTGACCCTGCCACAGTTTCTGTGCCACATCACCAGGAAATATGGAATAAAGGAGATCCACAGTTCTCCTCTTTTCCTCCTCCAGCGCCTGGTGAGTCCGCTCTAATGTGGCCTGAGAGAGGAGGGAAGACAGGGGACATTAGCAGGTTTTATTCTGTGTGCTTTGCCCTGATGAAGGCACTAATGACAACGATGCAACAATGTGGGAGTACTGCACCAAATTAAAATTGCTTGTGCGTGTAAATGTATTTGTGTATTAATTTGATTTATTTTTGATTGTGTGTATCTGCATATGCGTAATTCTATCTGTGGGCGAGCCTCTTAATGCCAGATCTTTCTGAAGCAGTGCTGTACCATTGTTCAAACGGGTAAGTCAACTAAGATATAGCTATTTATAATAGTGGCCTGGGGGAGTAGTTGCAGTGAGAGAGTATTGCAGTGAGGAGATGCACAGGTTTGGTTCAGGATGTAGTGACTTGCTCAAGGGTACTTTGAAAGCAAATTATAAAAGCAAGTCCCAGGAGCCACGTTCTTCCAGCCGTTATGAATCAGTCAGTGCAGCCGATGCAGCCGTATTCGCTTCAGTGAGTTGTCTCACAACTCGCATGATGGAAAGCAACCTACCAGACATACTGAAACATACTGTTTATATTTTTTTTTCACTGTTTGAAGTGCCATGGCCACATGTCACCAATCACACGTTGCCAAAGGTCAAGTCAAGATGTCTGGTTGATCGCAACAAAAGGTGTTTAGTGTTAATGTTATGGTTTGTTAGTAGCTGGAAAACCCCCCAAACAAAAAATCATTTTACCAGTACTATCTGATGCCATGTGCTGAACGTACTGTAAAAAAAAATGTTTTATAGATAATATATGAAGAAGGATTGAAGAATCATCTTTATTGTCATGTATATATATAGCTACAGGTCACATATATATACGAAATTGGTCCTCTGCATTTAAACTTCCCTTAAGGGAGCAGTGCGCTGCTATGCAAAGTGCCTGGCAAACAACCTTGGGTTTAAGTGTCTCCCTCAAGGACACAACGACATAATAATAAATAATAGAATAATATTATACTATATACTAATGAGCCAATTTCTTCGTGATGGCAAACTGGTCCGATAAAGTGCCGTTTCCTCAGTTGTGCCGCGTTCTAAAAACAGACCCAGAGAAAACTAACAACAACTCTACCTTAAGTTTATCCATTCTCTTCTTCAAGCCATCCTGGGCTTTGGCCTGTTCCCCCACCAGGATAACGTCCCGTGTGGCATCATGGATGGGGATGTCTGACAGGTGGAGTCCTCTGCCCATCAGCTCCTCCAGTTTATCAACACGTGGTGAACCCAGAAACATTAGGGAGCAGGACTCGGGCACATGGATCATCTGACCCTTCAACTCCATGACCTGGAAGGCAGAGCAATGAAATAGGAAAGAAAAGGCACAATAATAAAGACAGGGCTTTTGTCAAGGCTTAAAGAAAGCAAAAATGTTACCGACAATGCTGAATATATACAGAGTGTAGAAATACAATGATCCAGAGAAGGGGAATGAAAGACATCTGGTGAGATTTGTGTCCATTATCAGCCTCCTGTTACTATGGATGTCATACAGTATACACCTGATGCTTGCTTTTCTTAAAGCTCTATGGAAACATCTCAAGGTCATGGCAACAACTTTCGCTTTGGAAATGCAATAACAAGAACACAAATAATAAACCTAATGAACACATATGCCTTTCTACGCATGCACGCACGCACACAAACACACATTATCCACATGTATATAATATTGCCCAATGGTGTACATACAACAGATATTATAATTACAGAAAGAGCTGATAACTGTGATTTAGAACAGTTAAGTAACAGTTGATTTCACTTAGTAAGGCAAGTTTTCATGCACAAAACATGCTGACCTGAAAGGAAAGAGCTGCTTCTAAAAACAGGGTAAATTACAATCCTATCATCACCATCCACACGGTCTATCAAAATGAACAATGATCATATACAGATAAGCAAACTTGTTAGATAAATACAGATATGTCTGTGAGAATACAGAAGCCATTTTGAAAACACTAGCAGCTAAAGCAGATCGACTAACAATTGCAGTATTATTGCCAGCATGATAAATACTGCAGTTGTTGGTGAATAAGTATGGGTTTTAGTAGCTTCTTGACATTTCACACACAAGCACTTAAACATGATGACAGCACACCTCAACGCCTCTTATTCACCGCAGATACAGAAGAAAGATACTGAAATGGGACATTGCACTTTGCTGCCCCTTTGAATGTGACTTTTGGCTGTTTCACAGTGTTAACTACATCTACACAAAGCCCTGTGGATAAGCCACTGTTTAAGCCCCTCTCTTTCTCTCCATCTTCACCTGTCGTCCATTCCTGCCTCACTCTTTTCCTCTATGCTCTTCCCTCTGTCTCTTCAATTACTTCTCTCGCTTTCTTTCTCCATAGTGTCAGATAGATTATTCCGCCAGTGAGCACACTGCAGCCCTGTTTTATTTATAGCACAAGGCTCTCCTAGGTCTGCATAATACATAGTCTACATCTACACACACAGACACACACACAAACACACAGAATACATCTTAAACGCACATACAGCCTCTGTCTGTTTCTCAGAAACACACACACACACACACATATATATATATATATATATATATATATATATATATATATATATATATATAAAACACATATGGAGCCTACAATCCACTGGGTCCAAGTTCAAGACACAACCATCCCCTGAAACAGAGCGTGATGTGTTCCAGTTAGTGGTGATTGAAAGACACATTTAGCAGTTTATCTGCACTATTGTTCTACATTATAGGAGCAAAGCATTATAGTCATGTGGGTACACTGACTCAAAAGCTCAAATTACACCTTGATCTCCCGCATTGAAGAATAATTTCAGTATATGAAAAAGTGTGATATTATTTTTACAGTTTTGGTCATCATTTCCGATTAACACTATTTAGGGAGCTAGAGATCTGTGAACACAGCAACAATAGTGGTATTACCAATGATAAGAATGATAGCATAGGCTGTGAAAACTCCATGTTGTCCTTAGAACTATATCAACCACAAAAGAGAGCATGGCAGTTTGGTTTGAAAGGATTTGTTCAGCTTTGAGATGACAACCAACATGAGAATTGTAGAAAATGGGTTGTAACTCAGTATCAGGAGCATGTCCCTGATATTTTGTACAATCAGTACTAGAATCAGTATAGAAATCCTCAATGTTAAAGCTAAGGGCACACTTAATCTCAGTACACTGAAGCCTATACTGAGTCACATCCTGTAAGCAGGGTAATGCCTTAAATGTGGATTGCCTTGTATCGCAGCATCAGGACCAGAACTTCATCAAGCTGTCCTGCAAGAGTGACATAACTTTTCAGAGATGACTGACAATAATGCTAAGTTGTTTAACTGTTTCGCTATTTAGTTTTGTTTCATTGAAATGTTGAAATATCAAACTGTTTTTTTTTTTAATCATGTACAGTAGGTATAATTATACTAGTGTCTCACCAGATTACACTCAGTGTCTGTCTACACTTCTCTGTCACTCTCATTTTTTGTCTTTGTCACAAACTCTTACACACACTGATGCACAGATACAAACACACATGGACACAGGCTCACACACACACACACACACTCACACACACACACACAGACACATCCCTGGAGGCAGTTGCGTTGGCCTAGTTGTGCGTCTGTGTTTAACTCAGCACTCTCCTCTCCTTCTGCCTGCATCTCTGTCATCATAGCACAGAGAAAGAGGAGGTGAGTGAATGAAGGAAGAAGGAAGGGCAAAATTAACATAGTGGTGAGGAAAGAAAGCAGCACAGAAAGAGGGGGAAGGGTAGGAGATGGGAAACAGAAAGTGGGGGAAGGTTAAACGAAAAGGAAGAAAAAAAGAAATAATATTAAAAGGGAAAAAACACAGTTCAACTTTAAGGAGACAACGTAAAAGGCAATATAATGGTAATGTAAAATGTATTTTACAACAGCAGATAAAAACTCTGCAAACTGTAAGAAAATGTCAGTGTGCTATGTCCTTGTCAGTATATAGTAGTGATTCTTCTTTGTAGCGGGTTATTACACATTCACACTGAGCCTCTGTTCAGGGTCACTCGCTGCCTTGTCACCACAAGGAAATAAGTTTTTTTTTTTGAAGGTAGTTCCTAACGTCTTCACAGATAAACTATGTTTGTCCGAATGCTTATAAAGTAATATATCAGGGCATGAAGGCAGATTATATGGAGCTGAAATTATGTTTTAATAGTCTGGTTAAAACATCAACAAATTAATTAACAAGTGGTCAACTCTTATTTCCTTATAAAGATGCACTGAAAGCAGAATTATCTCTCCTGTTTTACACAAATTTCTTCAGTAGTTCAGCAGGCATGATTATTCTACATTAATGCAGTTAATTAACAGTCATGTGAGTGCACCCACTCAAAAGCTCTCACATTGAAACATAATTCCTGTATATTAATCATGTTATACCATTTTTATACTTTTGGACATCATTTCTGATTGCAATTGACCGAAAGTAATTAGAGATCTGGGAACACAACATTGCCATCAGACAAGGCAAGAGCCTGGAAATAATTTTGTTTTCCATCTTCTTTCCACCTCCAGAGATCTCAGCAATTAACTTGGTGAGTATGATGTTATTACAAATGATGATCGCAGAGACTGCACAGATAAACTCCATGTTGACTTTTAAATCTATATCAATTACAGAGGAGAAAATGACAGTTTGGTTTGAAAAGATATTATTTCCTTTCAAAGGTGCACTGTAAGTGAACATGACATAGTTTTACAAATTATTCATGAGTCAATATTTGTCCTGCATAGAACCAAAAATGCACAATAATCAAATGCACATTTAAGATAAAAACTATGTTCACGCAAATATATGTCATACATATATTTATTTAAAAAAGACACAATAAGTTGCTGTAAATATTTACCTATTTTATAATTGACAATATTAGCAAGCATCCTGCTTTTCCAAACTAAGCAGTTGATTTGTTAGAAATCAAATGCCAAACTTTATTTTCTTTATAAAATGATGTTCTATTTTTTTTTAAATTTCATCTGTTTTTTTTCATTTTCATATTACCGTATGTTTCTTATTGTTCCATGTAGAATAATTTGCTCGAGTACTTTTCCTCTTTAATCTAGCATTCTAAAATTCAGAGCCAAAGAAAACATTTTTTAAAAAAATCCTGTTTTTGATCGCTGTCGCAGTTTTGCGTCTTGCTATTGACAGTCACCATTCCGTCACCTCACTGTCTGTGCTTATGAGTATATTTTGTGTTCATACATTTGTTGCATCTGAAATCCCATACTATGCACTACATACTCAATATGTGTACTATCATTCAACATACTTTTGAGTGAATTGCTGAGAGCCTCTTGCCAAATGGACTGGAGACGCGTAACCAGGGTAACCCACGTCAACTTCACCTCTACTGGCAATCTGCGATATTAATACATCTAATAATAATAATCTAATAATACACCCTTGCTTTGTTATTATTTTATATGTTAAAAACTGCCATTGTCCGTTGTGTTGTTGTTGTTGTCACCGCTTCATTGCATTGTGGGACATTTATGCCGGCGTAGTGTCCAGTGCTTGCATAATGTCATATTTACCGGAAATGGTATGCACCTCATACGCAATAGCATGTTAATATGGAATTTTGGATGCAGCCATAGTTTAGGTTTGTATTATATCACCATGGGAAACAAGGAGGTAGATGAAAAGGAAGGAAGAAAATAGAAAAAAAAAAAAAAAACAGGGACGGAACGGAATAGGGGCAGAAAGAGAGGGGGTTTGTGGAGAGAGGGGGACAAAAGAGAAAGACACATGGAGCACGAGCTGCACTGGACTTGAGGTAGGAGAGAGAGAATGGACAGCTAATGGATCATCTTTTGTGAGCAGATTGGCATGTCAACACACTCTCATTTGCATGAACAAGCACTGAGCAGCCAAGAGTCAATGAGTCAGCCTCTCTCTCTCTCTCTCTCTAACACACACACACACACACACACACACACACACACACACACACACACACACACAGCTTCAACGCTCTTATCTTGTCAGACACTGGCTATATGGTGTTGTACTCTCAAATCCCACACTCAGTCCTTGTTAAACAAACGCACACACACAGACAGCACACAGTTTAAACAAACCACACAACAAAAACAAAACACATACATTTGCATGGGCTATGCATTTACCTTGTTGATTCAGAGGCTAATATTTTTAAAACAAATTCTGAGTTTTTAGAGTTTGATAGAGTCTAAGTAAGTGTCACATTGCAGGATCTATACAAGCTATGGGGAGAAAGTGACAACGTTTAAATGCAAGTGACTAATCAGTCACTGTCACATACAAATGAAACCCACATCAATTCGTTTGGACCACATTTGTGATTAATTGCAGGATTTCAAAAGTCAATTACACAAGGTACATATTCTATTAAATTTGTGGAAGTTTTTTTTTTTTTATTAAAAGAACCATTCAGAATATTACATACTGCTTCGTTCAGCATGGTGCGTTGAAGAAACAAAATACCAGCACATAATTCCAAAAAATAACACGTATGCTTTAATGAAATATTGTGATTAACTCACTGACACTGGCAGCCCTGTTTTAAACCCACTGATGCAGATATAATGAATCCATTTCTGCACCGTACCTTTTTCACCTTGAGAAAATGTTAACATACTGATACGCATTGGTTCACTGTTAGAGCATAACTTCCTTTGACAATTAATAAGTGAGATGTGCTGATCAAACCTATGATGGAGATGTGTCACAATCTAACAAAAAACACGTGTAACAAGACTTTATTGGCTTTACGCTGCTCACTAAATATGCTCAGTGCTTATCGGCTACAGTGATGACCTAACCAAAGGAAGATGATGTCATTAGTGATAATATATGGTTCGTAGACTATCCACTCTTCTGGTGTCTGAATACTGTGATCTTCTCATAACTTGTACTGGGTTATTGATGTAAAGTTTAAACCACCTCAACATCTAATAATGAGGTATACTTTACTATCTATTTAGCAATCCATTGAGCGTTATGCCAATTAATATAGTGGCAATTTTAGGACATCTCATATCAGGGACAGTGTAGAGTGCAAAAAAGGGGTGTCTAAAAAGAGGATAAAAACACTAAATCTGAGGGAAAAACTACCCAAAACAAGATGACAATGTAAAGTTGAACACTTAAAATAAGAAATTAACTAAAACAAGATAAACTATAGGGCGGCACGTGGTGTAGTGGTTAGCACTATCACCTCACAGCAAGAAGGTAACCGGTTCAAATCCCTTTCTGTGTGGAGTTTGCATGTTGTCTGTGTGGGTTCTCTCCAGGTACTCCGGCTTCCTCCCACCATCCAAAAATATGCATGGGGATTAGGTGAACTGGCTAATTTAAATTGTCCGTAGGTGTGAATGTGAGTGTGCCCTGTGATGAACTGAACTGACGACTTATCCAGGGTGTACCCTGCCGTCCGCCCTAAGACAGCTGGGATAGGCTCCAGCCCCCCCGCGACCCTATGAGGATAAGCGGTAGAAAATGGATGGATAGAAGATAAATTAACTAACATGTCTAAATGTAAGTTTTTTTTATATCTTGGTGAGATCCAAATAATTTGCAGTGCATTGATCAATGTGCACCCCTGTTTCAGTTGTTTGTATACCCAACACTGAAGTGGATTTTTGTGACACAGCAGAAAGTGATTCCTTCTTTTGTTTCAGGCTCACAATGTTAATACAACTGAAGTGGTAAATCTGAGAGAGTACAGCATAAAAGAAAAGTATCAAGATTGTCTCTTCATCTTTGTTTCAACTATCTGGAATCAAGACCGCTGTCATTGTCGTGTTCGTTACATATGGTGTTTTCTGCTTGTCTCTGTTTCCTCCTCCTTTATGTTTTCTGTTTTGTAAATTTATAAAGAGCAGACAGAGACAAAGAAGCAGTGATTTTCAAAGCACTCTCCACTGAACACACAAACCAGTGATTTATCTAGAAACAGATCAAAGGTGATGCTAACGTCAAGATGGTCTTTGTACTCAGACAAGCAGGTGCACACACAAACAAACCTCATTCAGCAACCCCTACAAATGCGACGCAGAGGCATTTGTTTGGTAAGAAGTATGACACTTCAAATTTTAATACCCTGATGGTTCCTCCAGCAAATGCTCACAAATCTTCCTTGTCCTCAGTCTCCACTTAGCCTACAGTAGTGGGTACAAACGTCATAGAACAGAGCACGATTCAAAAACATGCCATGCAACACCTCCATGCATACTCTTCACTTCGACTTTCAGGCCCTTAAAAAAGCACTGACTCATCCTGACTAGAATTTCTACTCTATGACCCAAAAAGTCTGGGAGCTTTTTGGATGTTTACAGCAATGTCATCACTACTGTGGAGGCAGGTGTGATTCATGGATTCTCTGTCGTATACAACCTGATATTTTTAAGATAAAGAAAATATCAGCATCCAAGGAAATCTACAGCCACATCTTAGCCCCAAACAAAGGGCAACATTTACATTTTCCCTGCCATGAATCAAGTAGGCTGAAAAAGTGAGGGTGTTACCTTGTGTATTACATCGGCTAACCAAGTGAACACTAATCCCTGAACTTAACAAGTACAATGTATTTCTTAACCTTATAAGACCTACAGGAGCGCCGGTGCTTCCATTTGCATAGCGACTTTCAAATGTCGGTAGAATTGCAGCCACATAAGATAAAGCAAAAATTATTTTTGCATATAAAAACCAGCCTTTCTGTGTGGAGTTTGCATGTTCTCCCCGTGTCTGCGTGGGTTCTCTCCGGGTACTCCGGCTTCCTCCCACCATCCAAAAACATGCATGGGGATTAGGTTAATTGGCTAATTTAAATTGACCGTAGGTGTGAATGTGAGTGTGAGTGGTTGTCTGTCTCTATGTGTCCTGCGATGAGGTGGCGACTTGTCCAGGGTGTACCCTGCCTTCCGCCCTAAGACAGCTGGGATAGGCTCCAGCCCCCCGCGACCCGATGAGGATAAGCGGTAGATAATGGATGGATGGATATAAAAACCAGAGGAGTTGCACTTACATACATTATTTTCTGTTCGCTGTTGTTTATTGCACTTTTATGGAGGAACATGTTCTTCTACCAAGATAAACATGCCCATAAGTATCTGACACACTTAGAGAGCTTAGAGATTACACTATTGTAAATTGCTTTTTGTACATGTACATAGCTCTTTTTGTATAATGTAAAGAATGCTGTGGCAGTCTTGCTCTATGAGGGGTTATAAAGATGCCATGTGTTGAAAACCTGCTCTGTTGACAGCAATACTGTGCACGGAGGATTCATTAAGGACACAGGAATCTGTGGTGAGAAACGATGAACGAGATGATGTCACTGGTTAAAGGAGAGCTTTTGACAGTGCAACCTGTGTACACTCCTCTGTGTGCTGAACACAGTGTTCACAGCAAGCGCAGAGACAGACAGAGAGATGCCATTTGACCTTTTCAGTAGGTCTTTGGATGTCTCTTGCACTGCCCATGTCCCTGGGCGAAGAGAGGGAAGAAGTCAAACTGAAAATCCACTACAGGCCACTCAAATACACACACACGGTGCAGCACAGGGGAGTGCTCTTTTGTGGCCTCTTTACCTTGGCCTGTCGCCTTCTCTCTGTGCCCTTTCTTGTGAAAATGTCAGCCCATCTTTCCCTTTCTCGCTCCCTTTGTTCTGCTTCTGTGCCCAGGTGAAACAAGATTCATGTGGCAAAAATGAAGAAAAACAATGTCTGCCCCTCTGCTCCATGAACACAAACTGCAAAAAAGTGTCTCTTGGTGGTGTTTGGAGCATGGTGATGCTAGGTCTGATCACTGGTGACACACACAAACATGAATAGAAAAGGCAATTACACTGACTCACCGATACCAGCATAAACGTGCTGAAGTACACTTTTTCAACAGGAGGGATGAGAAAGAAAGACTATAAAGCCACCACACAGAACCACAGCACTGACATGCTATCGTTGCTAAATGAACATTTTATCAATAATCCATGTACATTACCAATCCGAAAAAAAAAACTATGATTGTTGTGTATCAACAGGCATGAAAATATACTGTTTCCATTAGTGAGCCAACAGCGATATACAATCTGATCAAAACGACTGAAGTTAAGATCTTGTTCTGTAAATTTGTACATATAATAAAAGCAAGACTACAAGTTCACATCACTATGCACTCGTCTTCCTGAAATACAGGAGGATTACACTAAAATTACAACTTCTAAGGAAAATCCTATAGATGTCAGTAAAATCTAAAATATGTTTGAGATACTGTTGTATCATAGCCTGCCCCACTATCATAAAATGTAATCCAACCAATGTCACAAGGTGAACCAGAAAAAACAGATTAAAGTATGTCTAGTCAGGGAGCTCTAATAGAGGAATGAACACAGAAGAAAGAGGAAGACTGAGGAAAGAGAAAGCATCATTTGAACAATTGCCGGTGCTCTGCCATTTTTGGCAGCTGTAATCCCATTTAAAAATTAGTTCCTGTCTGAATGCAGAAGAGGGAGAAAATTAAAAAGCTGAGAATATGAAAGAGGAGTAACAGGAAAGCATTGTGACCAAAAAAGACAGAAATTGGGAAGCAGCAGAGAGAGAGAAAGATAATGATAGTGACTTTATTTGAGAGTGGATGACAGCTAGAGAGATTATTGGATTATTTGGCCAAAGCAACACCAAGGTCTCCCAATTAGAGCTCTGTGTATACAAAACTGAAACACTAGCCTTGTCAGATAACTTTTCTGAGAGGAGCCCATATGAATGATGAATGAAGCACACAGAAATGTTCACAAGTTGTGACACACCACTTACCAAAACAACTAATTATATTAACAACTGTGGGAAATTCATTTTTAAAATATGTTGGTTAATTATAAAAACTGGAGCAGCAATGATTAGTCAACTGAACCATGAAAAATGAATTAGCAGCTTTTTTGATAATAACATTTCAGCAATTATCCAAGCAAAAATGCCAAAGATTTGCTGGGTTCAGATGCTTCTCCGTGTCATGAATGACAATAAATCGAATATCTTTGGGCTTTGGATTGTGTGATGTATGAAACCAGACATTTGAAGGCATCATCTCGCACTGTGTAAAACTGACTTTTCATGGACAAAACAATTAATTGAAAAATCACAAAAATAACCAATA
This sequence comes from Synanceia verrucosa, assembly GCA_029721515.1. Classification (NCBI taxonomy): domain Eukaryota; kingdom Metazoa; phylum Chordata; class Actinopteri; order Perciformes; family Synanceiidae; genus Synanceia; species Synanceia verrucosa. Next base: position 12,841,046 of record CM056559.1, on the reverse strand, counting down.
CTGAAAATAATCATTGGCCAAAAAAATAGTTTTGGGCAGTAGTCCTACAACTCAGGTCTTACAGCATGTCTTGCAGTAAACTAAAAAATGTTACTTAAAGTAATCTGCCAATACAAACTAACTCTATCTTGGTTGTTTACAAATGTATTATTTGTATGCCATGTGAGAATACTAGCTGTCTGTGGGCTCCATTTACATACCAGCGCAAAGACATGAACAGAAAAACATGACATGACAGGACTCTTAACTGCACCATCTGCCCTTGACTGCAAAGATATGGTACTATTTATTGGATCTTGTCACAAAAAATAGTGTGGTTAAAAAGTATAAGACAAGTAAATTAACTCACTAACAAGGATAATGACGTACCTTCACACACTCAAAATCACATACCATTTAAATTCACCTTCCTTTTTGCTCACAGTGCTGCTTTGGCTACATGAGCAAAAAACAGCAGGTGTTCTTAGAAACGCCCAAACAGTGCATATGCGTAAGAGAGAAGCGTGTGCAGGTCACTCTCAAAGAAATCCTTATCTCATCTGGTTCATTCACAGAATCAGCACCCAGCTAGTAAAGATACCACTGAAAAGCACAGCACAAAAAGAAAAAAAAATGTTTAAACGCTTCAACAACTAGCGAATACTACTGGGAGGAATTGTGCTCTAATAAAGCTGCTTCAGAACCAGTAGCATGATGAGTACTCCTTGTTAAAACAAAATTTTGCCTCCCAAAATTGCAATCATGTACCCAAAGAGACCAAAACATTGAAACAACGATGAAGAAACCAATTTTGATAGCTTGTTTGTTTTGTTTTTCTTGGCCTGAGGACATGATGAGATGAGGAGATGCTTCCCAACCACCAACGTTTGAAACTGTCTCTAAAAAAGTAGACAGGTTTTCCCCCGTACCATCAGTTTGCCTCAATCAGTGTCTTTCCGCAGTGTACCCTTTAATTCAGGGTTATTAGTACAAATTTGTGATCACAACTGTGAGAAACTAGTTCATACCGTTTGTGATGGATCAATGGGTGCATATTTGCATTCAAGGAGGCCCATTATCTGTGCATACTTTTCAATACAAATATACAGACTCTCTAATATTTGAGTGTACAACTTAAAGACAAGCCAAACTCCCCCACTCACGCACAAACATAAGCACACAGTACAAAGTGTGGCTGGACTGATCTGTCTCGTCTCTGTCAAGGCTGTTTAGAATCAGGGTGTCTGATGCCGACACTGACAGCCTGCAGAGACTATCCAATCAATAATGAACTCGATATAGCATACAGCTCTTGATTGATTAATTGTTTCTGGCAATTTGGAACCAATTCAAACCTGATTCTTGCCATGGAAAAAAGTCACAGGCTTGCGGGTGTCATGTGGTGGATTGGCATTCAGTACAGTGCCATCACCTTTTTTTAATGGCACACCCAAACTTTGACACAAGGATACCACTATCTGTCTATCTGCCTTGACATTTATCCTTCTGGGAAGAACACTCTTGAAACAGTGTGTAAGCATCCAGTGGAAACATATGAACAAACTGGAACCTGAATTGCACTAAAAAAAAAGAAACACTGAAATCTCGTTTGACAACATAAGTGAGTGAGTATTTAAAAGAATGTGTTATTGTAAACCAAATTATCAATCAATATATATATAGATATATATGTGTGTCTGTCTGTGTGTGTGTGTGTGTTTATATATATATATATATATATATATATATATATATATATATATGTATGTATATATGTATATTTATATACATCCACACACACACACACACACACACATATATACATACATATATATGTATATACATACATATATATATATATGTATGTATATACATATATATATATGCTAATAAATGGGTATATTTTTATCACAAAGCTTTCTGTGAGACTGTAAATTACAGCTGTACATCTTAGAGAGTATGGCTGGTGATACCTTCTTACTACCAACAGTTAGTAAAAAAAAAACTGTTCATTTAAATAAGAAAATATGTCAACTAGCGCAGCACGGTGGTGTAGTGGTTAGCACTGTCGCCTCACAGCAAGAAGGTACCGGGTTCGAATCCCGGGGCCTTTCTGTGTGGAGTTTGCATGTTTTCCCCGTGTCTGCGTGGATTCTCTCTGGGTACTCCGGCTTTCTCCCACCATCCAAAAACATGTATGGAGATTAGGTTAATTGGCTAATTTCAATTGACTGTAGGTGTGAATGTGAGTGGTTGTCTGTCTCTTTGTGTCCTGTGATGAGGTGGAGACTTGTCCAGGGTTTACCGTGCCTTTCACCCTAAGACAGTTGGGATAGACACCAGCCCCCCCGCGACCCTAAGCGGATAAGCGGTAGATAATGGATGGATGGATGTCAACTACTGCATGAATTTACTCTTTGGGTCAGATCTACTAATGGTTTGCTTGTACAAAAACTCGTTGCACAAAAATGATTTTCTAACAGTGCACACAAAGGGTTGCATCCTTTAAGGGTGCAAAATAGAGCACCTGCATCCAGTTAGTAAGTTTGCCGCATTGAATATGCAATATGGGGCGTTTACATACAATGGCTGTGATTATTGTTGCAAAAAGAGACATCTAAACGATGAAAGAATACACAGAGAATGCATTTTTCACCCTTGTGTGAACATTTTTGGAATGAATGAGGAAACACTCATTAAAACATATCGCCTATCCAGCCTTGCCATTTTGGAGCTGCTGGAGGAACTCAGAGTGGATCTGGAGCCACACAATACCTGCAATGACAAAATTCCTTGCAAGTTTAATTTTTTATGCATCTTGCTCATCCCAGCATACGGTACAGCTAGGATCCCCCAATCCCATTTTTCAGTCGCATTGGATGGCCAGGCTTGTTAGGTTTCCATGCACTCGAGGTTTCTTGAATGAGACCAAACAGTCTTTGCTGCATCTCATTTATGTGTTATTGACTTCATCTATCAGCACCTCTAATTCTATAGGGTCGAATTTCATTTTGCACTTTTGTCTCTCCAAACTCACCATGCTGCACACCATGAAACATGCAAACCCCTCATTTAAATAGGCACATCTCCAACACGTTTGTGCCTGTTGTCATTTACTATCATCTATTTCTTGAGCTCTACTGTCTTAAGTTATGTCTATCTGTGGCTACAGTCAGTGCTTGTTTTCTAGGATAAACATTGCTGGTTTTGGTACGTTCAACGGATTTGCTGATTTGATGAAAAGATGTAACATATGTGTAGCCATGTTACTTTGAAACTGGATTTTTTTTCACCAAGCACTTACTAAAACTGCAATATTTGTCTCAAATATGTAGTGAGAAGTAGGATTTGAGTAACGGTGTCATCTGCTGTGTGTGATATCTTTACCTTCTCCTTGGTGCCAGACTGTGCGGTATCAGGCCTGGTGCGTATGGTAAATGGGGATGCGAGCCTCAGCAGGATGCCCTGGAACGAAGGCTCCATCTTGGGTGAGACAATCTCAAAACAGTCCCTGAACGAGAGGTTCCGGTGAGGCTCAATGCGAGCCTGTCTCCTCAGTCCTTCGCCAAGCTGCAATAGCTCCATGCGAGGCCCCAGGACAAGGTGAAACGGAAAGGCACGGCAAAACGTGGCCAGGCCAATGCGCAGATCACTGGGGTTGGTGGAGAGTGAGAGAGGGGGGCGTTTAGTGCTCACCGAGGCGGCATTTGGGAGGGAGGAGAGGGAAGAAGGGCATGTCTCCTGGATTTGGAAGGACAAGCAAACGGTAGGAACAGAGGTTGGGAAAGGAGAGGGAGGGGACGGGGATGAGGAGGGCGAGGCAGTGGGGGACACAGTCGGCGTGGGGGTTGTAGAGTCACCATCTGTGTGCTCTGTATCTTCATTGGGCAATAAAGGAGTTAGAGGTGGCACCTCTTCCACCTCAACTTCCGAATGAAAGATCCGCCTAGCAACAGCTCTTATCAACCCCGGCATGACCAATCCAACAACAGGAGCCGGGTTGAAACAATGAAGAAGGAACACCTTCCCTCTTCCGTCTCCTCGCTCTCCAACTTTGTCCAATTTTCTTCTCCCTTTCTCCTCCTCGTAGGGATCCTTGCACTGGAAGGAGGGGCTCTCAGATGATGCACGGCGCCCTGTTGAGGTGCGAATGTGTTCCAAAATTGCATCAAATCCATTGAAGAAGTCCTGGAGGTTGCCGCCTACAGCACGAAGCACTCGTTCATTTTCTTCAAAGCAGAGGCCAAAGAACTCCTCTCCGAAATGCTCCCGCAGCTCACAGAATGGTACTCCTGCCAGAGAGAGGATGGAAAACACAGATGTCAGCGATACAGAACATCACTCTTTTGAGGATACACTCAAATTATCAGCATCATAGATTGATACACAACAACATAACTTACCTGCCCACATGCACACAATCAAACATCCAGACAGAAAAGAGCAACATATGGATATAAGCAATATGATTTAGATGACATGTCAGTAAACATTAAGCAGACATCTTGGGTCACTGTTTTTCGGTATCATTACTCAATGCAGAAAGGTGCAGTTGGAACACTTTCTGTGTATAATAAATTCAGCTGCCTTTGAAACCTCACATTATTTCTGCTTCGTGAAATGTTTTGACCAATATTTAAATTTAGCAAATACAGAGAAAAACAATGTTTAAAGTAATCAAACATCAAAGCCTTTGGAAAACCAAATATTGATAAGCTCAAATAATCATGTCACATGCCTACTAAATGAATAATGACTAGGATTAGAGGATTATAGCAAAATTAAAACTGACGTTAAATATAACTAAAAAATAGAAGACCACAAAAATCCCCAAAATTTCAAAAATACATGACATTTGGAAAGCATTAATAATGACTAATAATGCAATGTGTCTGCTGAGCTAATCCACATCAGTTAACCATGACATATAGAGTGCAGAAAAACACAGATGAGAAAGATGGGAGCTTGATATTGACAGCCAGATTGCAAAGTATTGGGTAAAGAGGGTGCTAATCCTTATCGTGAAGTTTAAGGGTTTTCTTTGCATAATGGCTGGACTCAACCTGCAAGACAAATACAGGACACTGGATTGAGTTCAGAGAAGAACCATTAATGTAATGGTAAAAGACTGTTGAGGTGGTTTGGGCACAGACGCATTCATTGGCAGCAAGGCCTCCTCTCTGTGGTAGTATTCCAGGCATATCCAACTGGGAGGAGATCCCTGGGCAGATATAGAACGTGCTGCTGGGATTATATATCCCATCTGGCCAGGGAACACACCGGGATCCCACAGGAAGAACAAGATGACGTGGCTGAGGAGAAGGATGTCTGGGCTACTTGCTTAGCCTGATGGCACCATGACTCACATCCAGTGTCAGAAAATGGATGGATAAATGGATAAACTGCAACTAGAGATCTCTGCTTTAGTCGCAGAATGTTCCTGGAGAGCTGTATCAGGTAAAGATGGTGTACCAACCCACTGACTTTCTAAAACAGGCAGTCTAACTGCTGTGATTGAGATAAACAGACGAGAAGATGACTCAAGGACAGATAAGTTAGCGAATGCAACGGCAGAGAAGGAAGTAAAATACTGTAGATAAGAGGCAGGAAGAGATATACAGAGGGAGGACAAAGACGTACTGAGTGACTCATCAGGACAATGTGTGTTTGTGTCTGCATGCACACTACACAGGCCATGACACCGTACTGTACTTCTCTTTTTCATCAAAAGTGTCTACAGTGTGTTTCAGAGGTCTAGCCTCTGGGGGGTTAGCTTTGTTTAATTGTGTAAGTGTCCTCACACACACACACACAAATAAACAAACAGTACTAATACTGAGGGACATGCATGGGAAAAAGAGAAGCATTACGAAGGAGTGTCTTGACGTGTAATAAAAATAACACAATGCAGTACAATCAATCGAAAGCAACAACATAAAAAGACACGGAGAGTAAGAAAAGGATGAAAACTGAATACGAAATACACACACACTCATTACCATATCAACACTTAAGTCTCACTGTCAAGCACAATAATACCAACACATTTTACTTTACTTCATAGACTTACCCAGTATGGTGGCCATGTACTGTAGGATTTGTAGGACATCTTCTTCTGAGCCAGAATTTTCTAGAAATGGGCACTTCTCCTCTCTCTTCTCTATTTGCCTCTCCTCACTGCCAACTTCCTGACACCTGTCAAAGACACAAACCACGTGCTTAATGGTTATCCATGGGGTTGCAGTTATGCTTTTCTGCAGTTTGGAAAAAAAGTTTCAGTATGGTGAGCTATATAAATACAATTCCATTTTGGAGTGTACTGTAAGAAGTAGTAAGTGGTGGCAAAATTCTCAGAGACACAATCTTTATGGATAGATACCAGAAAATTTCAGTCTGAGAATTAGGTCATAAGGTTCATTTCTAACCTTTATGCCACTTCTACATGTACCATCCAACAGAGGGAATATAATTTGCTCTCAGGTTGTTTATAGTTGCTTATATGCCTTTATCGCAAAACGGATCAATGTGTGCTAATATATGATTTGTTTGAGGGGTGAGTTCTAGTATAAATAAATCAAGCAGAGGCCATTAGGGTGACAAGTGAAAAGTAAGGCCAAAATGGACAGGACAGAAAAACAAAATTGACAAAGAAAAAAGAAAAATCTATAGAGATCCCCATCTGGTGTCTGTATTTGTATTCAATATGTGCTCCATGGACAATGTTAGCATGTGTTGTGCCTGACTGAATCTTCCCCACTGCCTTTTACTGTTTTGACAGGGAGGGACAGTGAGAGACGCACAGACAAGATGAGGAGTGTGTGTGTGTGTGTGTGTGTGTGTGTGTGTGTGTGTGTGTGTACATGTCTCTGATCGAAAAAGGAGACTGGGAAAATGAGAGGTAGCGGAGAGAGAGAGAAGCTCACGGAGACTGAACAGGTGTGTGACAGACAGGAAAAATAAAGGCAAAATGAGAGACAGACAGCAGGTGAGTCTTGGAGACTGACAAGAAGAGGATGAGAGACGGAAAGAGAACCAGCCAGAGACCGACAGCAAGTGAGACAGTCTTACCTGATCTCTTGTTGTCTGTAGAATTGTAGAGTTCGCTGTAGAGCTTCCTGAACAGTCTGTGTCTGTAAAAAGAAGTGAAAATGTTACACAAACTTAATTGTATGTGTGCATTTTTGCATGCATTTAAGCATCAACACTGCACACATTCAGTAATTCCCATAAAATTACTGAAACTGGTGGCTTCCTTTCTTAGTGTTCGAAATAATCAACATCAAAAAACTCATAGATAAGGACACTTTCTAAATAAATCAGCATATACCTATTTGGTTATGGATCCAGGTTTATAGCTGTAGTGGCTTTAGACAGCATGACACACAGATGTGGTCAGACTTCATGCACACCTGGATCTGAGCAAAGAAAAACCCTGCCAAAGTACCTGCATCTAACAGGCCTTTGACACGTCATAGTAGGGATGCACCGATCGCGTATCGTGACGATGGGCCGAATCCATACGGGCAGATCTGTTCAGTGTAATTCTGTGCTGTGCATTGTAAGTGACACCATGTGCTAGCGACGCACCGTGCAGAGGCTCACATTTGTTTTTAAAATGAGGCAAGCAAAGATTTGTTATATTTTTTATAGGGCTTACAACCACACAGTCACAACTAACGATCAAATGTGCTGATAAAATTAGATGAACCATCTTTTTTGAATCTATCCAATCTTCTGTAATTCAGCAAACAAATAATCCATTGAAGAGCACATCTCTGGCAACGCATTTCGGGCAGTTTGTCCAAGTAGATAAGTATAAGTACTTCAGTACATTGACATCTGTTTATTTGCTGTTTGTTAAAAAAATAGGGAAGAAATGTTTTGGTAAAGTCTGATGTTGCCTTACAAAAGAATGATCCCTGTCTTTTCCACACAATGAGACATAGTTTGTGTGGTGATTCAGTGCTGTATTTCTGTATCGATATCAGATCAGTATTGGATAATCCTAAACCACAGATATTGGTATCATATCGGTACCGGAAATACCGATATGATATATGGCCTATATCATAGCAGGAACACAGATGTAACATTATCTAATTAATGATGGCTGAATTCCATGTAGCTGCTTTAGTTTCAGGATCCTGGTCTTGTGAATTGAGTGTGAGCCTACATGTCATTCCTGAACATTGCATAATTATTGGCAAAATATATTGCGTTTTTTTAAGAGCATTGACCATGCTATTGTTGAGAAAAACTATGATTACTGTGATTACTTTCATTTTATATTTGAGAGTGTCTTTCCAAAAGGCCATAATCTCAGTTGTCTGTGTGTGTGTGTGTGTGTGTGTGTGCGTGTCGCTGACGTATTTTGTGTTACTGACAGCCTAAGCTTTAGGAGGCGGGTCCAATGTGATTATCTGTGATACGGCTCAAATGCATGGCCGTAGTGACAATACTAGAACACAGTGTGCCAGCTGGGGAGGTCATACTGAGGCCTCCACCCACGGCGGACAAATACAGGAGTGATTTTGTGTGTGCATGTGTGTGTGCGTGTGTGTGTTTATAGAAAGAAAGAGACACAGTGTGTGTTCAGTAAGATAATAAATCTACATACGTGTAAGGCAGCCAGTGTTTAAAAAAGGTGGATACAGAAGAATTAGATATATAGCAAACCGATGTACCAACTTATGTCCATATCCTCAACGACAGACAACAGTCACTTCTCCATTCCCCACTTGCACATTTGCATCCTTTTGTAGAACAGAAAGGTGTTTTCCATGTCTTACTGCGTCCTTGATCCAGCTACTCATTTACCACAGAACATGCACATCATAGTGCATGTGGACAATATTCCTCCATCATGACCAAACACAGAGGCACTAACTGTTATCAGCCACACATGTGCAAACATGCTGTACACATACATCATCATTAGTCTGCATTGTTGCAATCGCTGGTATGTTTACTGTACACACAATTCGATACCCCATTGCACATTAATCTTACTCAGACACACACACACACACACACACACACACACACACACACACACACACACTTAGATGGCTAACAGCTAGTGGATTGCTGGGCTCTTTGGACAGTCAGTGTTAACCTGCTCCTCCTGCTTTGTAATGTTAACATGTTGTGAAATGGCTTCAGTGGAATCAGAAGCAGTGTTAGGGGATTTAATCTCCAAGAAAAACAACACGGCAGTCATTTGGGAGTATTTCGGGTTTGAGGCTGCAGACGTGCACCAGAAACAGGTACTATGGGCAAAACCTGTCGCGCTTAAGTTGTAACATCTAGCGGAAACACAACTAACGTTTACCAGCAGTGGAAAAACCACCATGAGCATTAGCATGAGGAGTGCATGACAAAAAAGATACTCAGACCCACTGTAGTAAACAGACTACAATTGCAGCATCTTTTTCCTTTATTAGAATTTGTTGAATTTTGTTGTTCTTGTTGTTCTCACTACATTTTTAAGTTAATACAGTCAAAGATGGCTCTTTTAGTTCTTCATTTGCCATTTGTCAAGGACTGACGTTTCATTTGAAGAAAATCTTGAATCAAATTGAAATCGTAGCCTAATATCTGCCAGAAAAGTCGCAATTAAATCTAGTGGTTCAGCCCCATGAGCAACTAATTTCAGGTTGACGGTTTAAATTTTCTTTCTTTTAAGACACACTCGTCTCTCCTTCTGTTTCTCTAGTTCCCTGCAGTCTTTATCCAAACCACTCTGCCTCTTTTGTTTGTTCTGTTTCTTTACCTTGGGAGGGCAGCTGAATCTCACCAGTACTCTCTCCATTCCTCTTGCTCTGTTGCTCTGCATTGCTTTTTTTTCCCCCAGTGAGGTTCAGTCGTACTCTTCTCTACTATACGTGATCCTGTCTCTCCTGTCTGTCATTGTGACTGATTGCTTCCCTCCTTTTATTGCATCTTCCTCCTCCAAACTTCCATTAACATGAGCTGGTGTAGCCCGTGATCACAGAGCAGCGGGTACTGGTGCTTCAGCACAGTTGGAAAGCTGCCAGCACTACTAAAGAAAATAGAAACTTGTACACAAGATGAGACTGAGCGCAAGATAAATCCCAGCATGAGACACATCAAGCCTCTCTGTCTAGGAGGAAACAAGTAATAAAGCAGGTACAAAGAAAACAATTCTCTTGCAATCTGCTTTTGTATTAGGAATTAATATGACTATGATGCACAAGACAGCCAATATGGAAGCAGTGAATAGGTATCTAGCTGTTCCTAAGGTTGAATACAGTTAATATAAATCACAAACAGACAAAAGTACCTGCCAAATTAATGTATTATAACAGGGGTGCAGCAGAACCCAGTGATCACAACAACTGTGCTAAGATGCTAACAAAGTAGCAGGGAGTAGGAGTGATGTCGGCTGTGTGGCAGGATTTTTCGTTTAAGACAGAAAAAGACGTTGCAGTGCAAAAGTTGTCTTCCACAAGTTTCCCGTGGTGGCACAGAACCGGGAAGTTTAATACGACCAAGCTCATCACGCATTTGAAGCCGCATCGCAAAAAAAACAGCACGAGGATTTTCAGGGTCTTCTAAATTATTTGATATTTATTCTATTCAATTGTAGAATATGCTTATGTTTACGTTAAACTAGTGGTTATTTTGCACAAAAATATAGTTTTTGTTCTTATTATTGATTATTGATATTATATTGATTTATTCAGTTTTTTTTCAGTCTTCTAATTTATGTTTTATTTTATTCAATTGTAGAATATTCTTATTTTAAGGTTAAAAGTTATGTAACCCACTGGTTAATAATAAATGGGTGAGATTTTCTCATACCTACTGTTGCTGACCATTGTTCTCTGTTTGAGTAATGTCATGGGATCAAGATTTTTCTAACATTCCAAACTACAAAATAAGTAACAAAAGTATGAATGACTCATGTTGATATCATAATGGATCGATAATACTCAAGGCTGCAATATTGGTATCGCATCAGAAGGGACTACTCCAAGCCTTGGCTACTCAAAACCCTATTAGTCATGTATATCTAAAGGATAAAAAATAAGAAGAAATCTTCAACTACAAACTAAATGTTTCACAATATTTTCATCATATTGATTGTTTTAGTTAAAATGTGTGGGTCATGTCACTTTACAACAGCTATACTCATGTGTTGTTTTCAAGATTTTAATGAATATTCTCTGCTGGTAGGAATTAAACCAGGTGATCAGTCCATCAGGACCAGAACCTCATGCCATAAGAAAAGTTTCTTCTCCACAGCAGCTGGCCTTGTCTCTGTTTAACTGCCATATTGGACTGTTTTTGCCTTTTGTTTTTTTTTATCATATAATCAGAGTTTTTGTACCCCATATTTATTCTAAGTAACTTAACTTTCTTTTAGTTCTTATCTCTTTACTGCACTATGTTTATATGTTTATATGTCATGCACCAAAATACCAAGTGAAATTCCTAGTTTGTCGCAAAATTACTTGGTAATAAACTTGTTTCTGATTCTGAAATCAACTCAAAATGTCAACTCATACAGCCAATGACCTAACTATACATTCAACTAAAAGCAGGATAGATATACACCTAAATAACACTGGTCCCTGATAGACAACATGGGATATGGATTTACTGGATTTACAAATTAACACACTCACGCGTTTCATATTTGTGGCCAACACTCATGGCCTTTTGATCAGCGCCATGGGTCACTAAGCTAACGGCCACCATGCATGTGTACACACGAAACTGAGAGAGGGAGGGAGACAGAAAATTAATGTTTGCACACATGTAAATGTGTGTGTGTGTGTGTGTGTGTGTGTGTGTTATTGCTTCTGGGTCAGAGTGGTCAGGGTGAAGACAACCACAGAGAGCTTGCTCTGTTCTCTCTGTCACGGTCCATTGCCGTCAACAACAGACACTGCCACTGCACGCAGCCACTGTGTGTGTGTGTGTGTGTGTGTGTGTGTGTGTGTGTGTGTGTGTGTGTGTGTGTGAGAGAGAGAGAGAGAGAGAACAAAAAACTGTGTTTGGAGTGAATGACTGGATGAGTGGGTGATTGAGTGAATCAGTGTCTCTACTAGCTAATTTGCTGTTCCTACTTATTATTTTTCTCTTATGCCACAATCGATATAAATGTTTTTCAAAAGTGGACACACATTAAAAATGCACACACACACACACACACACTTCAGACACTCAAAAAAGACCTTGGACATTTACCCTTTGCCTGTATCTGTGGACAAAACACAATAAAAGCCCTTACATATTTAGATTAAAAGGTTGAATTGATGTCTGTGATTGCACTTATAGGCAAACAAAAACATACTTGCACTCAGGCACACCGTTGCACAATGCTACATATTATCACCATTGAGTATTATACAAATGTGTCTTTAAGTGTCCCCTCTGTCCTATTCTTTCACAGATATATTAAAGATCAGGGCCAATAAGAGCCTACAGTTGAGAGCTGAAGTTAACTCTTAGTGGTCCTCTTCAATATACACCAACTTCAGATTTTTAGCTGTTTTTAGCTTTTGAATGTCATTATTGTCTGGGTAGTAAAAATGGCTGATAAACACTGCTCTTCTTTATCAACTTCATTGCAACACCAACAGTATTTCTCTCAGGACTGGGACCACAGGATCTGAGCAATTGCAATATGGAGAAACCGTCTCCCACAATCTGCTGAAATCTGATGGAAACACAGCACCGTACTTAATGTGTGGGGAACCAACATGAACAAAACTGGAACCCATTGTGAGCACAAAACTCTGAGATTAGAAGCAATGAGTAGAGCACAAAACCATTTTATCTATACGCCTATCTATTATTAATCCATCTACCTATCCATCAATCCATTTTAATTTGACATTAAGCAAACTAATGACAGATATTCTTCTCAGGAGTGGACACACCAAATAAAACATCTGAAAATATCGTTCTTTCTAAATGAGGCCAGTGTGAAGGTTACACTGAGATTCTCATCATCGCCCTGTTTGGATGCATAAGGAAACAGTTGTTGGCTAAAATGTTACTAATAAAAAATGATAATAAATGCAAAAAAAAATCTGTTGAAAGTATGTACCTAACTTTTGTAACACTGCAGTTGTCTGCAAAAAAAAAAAAAAAAACATTAAGAAGAATTTGCTCAGAAAGAAAGAATAAAGAAGTTTGGACTAAAGTGGATCAAATCTTTATCCTCTGTCACATCTGTGGTGTGTTTAATACCATCAAGCAGTCACACAATGTCAGAATTGGAACAAATTGATTTGCTCCATCAGTCAATTTACATTGCATCACATTTTAAATGAAAATTACTAATGCGAAGCCACCTAAGTGCAACACTTCCTGATGTAGATTCACATTATGGAGCTCATACTAGAATTTGACTTGGCTTCTTACTAACAGTACATGTGAATGTTATGCATTGTTATTATGCAACATTACAGGGAACACAAAAGAGACGTAACCAAACCTCAAACTGATAAAGCCTACCGTGACAAAGGGCCGTGCTCCAGCATTAGCCCTAATCACATATCATCTATTACAATTGCACTCAGTTCTAATAGACATTTTATTACATTACAGCCTGTAATACAACGGAGACACACAGAAAAAGGCTCATTCCACATACTCCTTGCATCATTACATACACACAGACAGTGCATGAGCCTATCTCTCTCTCACCATAACATATTTATTATATAATCTGCCAGATGATTCAGACTATCAGAAGTGAGGATTAAAAGAGGCTTTTTTTCCCACAGACAGCACAGCACACGTCACACCATGGTACGAGCAAAGACATTGTCTGGGATTTTGGACTATCACAGACTACATTGGTGGATTAGCTTGAATGATGTCTTTTCCTGGTCTGATGTTCCTCCTCAACTTTGGAGACAGCTGTGTGGGATGAATAAATGCCTCTGGCTGTTTGGTCATCATATTGGCTGTTCCTCCAAAAAATAACTGTCTTCTGAAGACCAGCAGTAATTGATTTGGTCTATAATATCCATCTCTATCTGCACACAGAATGACAACCACATTGGACCTAATGTATTTTAAGAGATCTAAGGAGAATGATAGAAATCCATGGTAAAAACTAATGTAGTTAGGCTATAATGCACAGGATTCACAGGACCCTTGTTGATCATTAAAGTAGTTACGTAGGAGACACGATGTCTTTATGAATATGTCCCTATAACTCAGAGGATATGTAATGATATTTCGTGAAGAAACAGTACAGCAGAACGAGCTGCAGGCTTACCGTAGGTGAGGTCAGTCGCCTCAGGCTCTCCCCCAGCGAGTCCAGGTTCACCCGTCTCCTCCTGGTGACCCTCTTATGGGGTCCTTGCTGCTCTTCGCCCGCCGGGCACACCGGCCTCTCTGCGGGGCTGCGGCCGTTCCAGAGCACCGCTCTGTGGGATGAGTGGAAAGAGGAGAAGGGACATCCTCGGCTCTCCTCCGCCGGCTCCAAAGCGCCGTCCCCTCCGTCTCCTCCGGGGCTTTCGAGCCCACAGTCTGAGCCCACCGAGCTGCTGAAAGACTCCGAGGAGATTTTGCGCGACGATGAGGACATGGTGGTGAGGAAGAGGAAGCGGAGGAGGATGGTGATGGTGACAGTGGCGGTGTTGACGATGATGATGATGATGATGCTACAGTCGGTTCGGTACCACGTCCACCTCTACGCCGGGGAGTCATCAGATAGTGGGGGGTGAGGAGGTGGTGGTGGGGGGGGGGGTGTTATGGTCTGTCTGTATGCTGTATAATTACTTATGCATATGAGATGTGTGTTTGCGTGCGCGTGAGACAATGCCCAGGTCTGTCTGTGTCTAGGTGTGCGTGCGAGATGCGTCTGCGTGAGACTCTGCAACCTATTCAGAGCCAGAGGGGGGTCGACCGAGAACGAGAGCACTAACGGCACGCAAACATTTATGTAAGGAGGAGGAGGAGGTGGGGGTGTCGCTGCTTATAAACAATCCTCCTTTACCCCCAAAAAACTAGTCTCCCTGGGAAGCCAAACACTCCCCAATGATGCTTCCAATAACAGGAAATGTAATAACAGCGCAACCCTAGTCACAGAGGACTATTCTAATTAAAAGCTTACAAAGGGTGCACCGTTGACCTGCGACCTAACTGTGTTAACGCAGACATTCGCCTACCTTAACTGAGGAAAATACAAAAGAGAAAAACGATAAAAGGTCGACACGTTGCTCCACGACGACAATTCCGACACATGTTCGTCATTCCTTTCACACACGGTGATTCTGTGGCATCCTATGGATGTGGTGTCTCCCTCTTTTCTCCCCACTTTGCCAGAGAGAAATCCCCAAAGTCGCGGCAGATGTGACGGCGTGCCTGTCTCCTCTGTCCCTCTCTCCTCCTCCTCCTTCTCTTACTTGTCCTCTGCGACAGCGGTTCTCCTGTTTGTCCACCAACTAACCGTCCTCTCATCATTCCTCCATCTTTCACTTGTAGTCCGTTACCGCTGCTCTGGGCTTTAGAGTAAAGAAGTGCGCAAAGAGGTGGAGAGGAGAGAGAGAGAGAGAGAGAGAGAGAGCGCGAGAGAGAGAGAGAGAGAGGTGATGTTTAGGGCAGTTCAGCATCCTGACGAGCTTGCGCTGGGATGGACAGACAGACAGACAGACAGATAGATAGATAGATAGAGAGATAGATAGATAGATAGACAGACTTCCGAGTGCAAATATTTACTGACTGACATGACTTACTGCCCTTTATGTCTCATGGCATGTAGGGCAGCACCTGACATGACTTTTAGTATATAGTGTGAAGACATGGTTATTATTCATATTACGATTGCTCAAGTTGGCTGAAAGCTCTAAAGAAACTAAGAGAGTGGACCATGAGTCAGGAGTATTTTGACTTTATTGTTTCCAAGGTCTAAAATTCACTTTCATGGAGCATGTTAAAATCCTAACAGCTCACATGCAAACACCTCTATCTCCATGGAAACTGAGCTAACTCCATCAGTGGATGAAGACAGTGTAATATGGTTAAAAGCTCATATAAAGCAGAGTAGGCCTTCATGAGGGACTGTTATGTCATAAACATTATTCTAGCATAGGAGCACTGGTTGGTCTCTTATCTGCACATAATGAAGATGCCATGACATGAATTTATAATGCAAACATGTAGTGGGCAAGGGGCACAACAGTTAATGTCGCCACGGGGCCAACTAACACGTTAATCCGGCCATCACGGTTTGCTATTTAAAATAATAGAAACTAAATTGTAGCAGTTTGTTACAATGTTGAGTTTGCCTATTGTTTCTCTTGATTTCTACATAGTGCTATTTACAGTTTACTATCTTTTCCACATCTTATGGGGCTACATACACGTGATTATTCCTCAATGAGCTAAAAAAGTTAATGGCAATCAAGCAACATCAACAACACAATGAAAAACAGTCACGGTCAATAAGCTAAGTTCATGGCAATGTGCCATATGTGTTCAGCATGGGTATTCAAGGACATGTATGGCTTTACAGGCAGGTAAAGGGGCTGGCAGTGGTGGCACAAGCTTGTTGCCTCCCATCAGAGAACAGAGTGATGCTCATGTCTGCCACTAATCACAGCCATGACCTTGACCTTGATTGGCAGAGCATGTCTGTTTATTGAGGGCCCCAAAGGGACAAGCAGACAGAGAGAGAGAGAGAGAGAGAGACAGACAGACAATGAAACAGACATGATGCATCATGGATGTGCACACACAACCACAGTGTAATTTCCTGGAGGTGCCTACTAATTCAGTTGACTTTCTGGAGCAGCATGACCCCAATACATTGCATAGAATTTAGCTCTTCTCTCTCTCTAACACACACCCCCACACACTCTCGTTCTCTCCTGCACTGACACACTGTATGCACACTGTAACACACAGACTCTCTTTCCTTATCTGGTCGCTTTCTCTCAGCAATCAGTCTGCCATCCATCAGTAATAATGCAGGCATTTAATAAAGCCAACACAGTGATGGAATAAAATACGGTTACGGCAAAGATATGCCCACCAACAGCCAGCCATACTTAGCAGAGTGCAGACAGGCCTGCAGTCCAGTAACTGTGCAGTCATGGATGTAAAATAAAGGGCACCTCCTGGGGTATCATGGGAATCTCATTAAATATAAGGTACAATATACACTATATTGCCAAAAGTATTCGTTCACCCATCCAAATAATCAGAATCAGGTGTTCCAGTCACTTCCATGGCCACAGGTGTATAAAATCAAGCACCTAGGCTGCTTTTACAAACATTTGTGAAAGAATGGGTCGCTCTCAGGAGCTCAGTGAATTCCAGCGTTGAACTGTGATAGGATGCCACCTGTGCATCGTGAAATTTCCTCGCTCCTAAATATTCCACAGTCAACTGTCAGCTGTATTATAAGAACGTGGAAGTGTTTGGGAACGACAGCAACTCAGCCACGAAGTGGTAGACCACGTAAACTGAGGGAGCGGGGTCAGCGGATGCTGAGGCGCATAGTGTGAAGAGTCAAAGTGTCAATCGCTACAGACCTCCAAACTTCATGTGGCCTTCAGATTAGCTCAAGAACAATGTGCAGAGAGCTTCATGGAATGGGTTTCCATGACCAAGCAGCTGCATCCAAACCATACATCACCAAGTGCAATGCAAGGCGTCGGATGCAGTGGTGTAAAGCACGCTGCCACTGGACTCTAGAGCAGTGGAGACACGTTCCCTGGAGTGACGAATCACGCTTCTCCATCTGGCAATCTGATGGACGAGTCTGGGTTTGGCGGTATACAGGAGAACGATACTTGTCGGATTACATTGTGCCAAGTGTAAAGTTTGGTGGAGGGGGGATTATGGTGTGGGGTTGTTTTTCAGGAGCTGGGCTTGGCCCCTTTCCACGCTCCCAACTTTGTGGGAACAGTTTGGAGCTGGCTCCTTCCTCTTCCAACATGACTGTGCACCAGTGTACAAAGCAAGGTCCATAAAGACATGGATGACAGAGTCTGGTGTGGATGAACTTGACAGAGTCCTGACCTCAACCTGATAGAACACCTTTAGGATGAATTAGAGCAGAGACTGAGAGCCAGGCCTTCTGGTCCAACATCAGTGTGTGACCTCACAAATACACTTCTGGAAGAAGGTTTCCCATAACACACTCCTAAACCTCGTGGACAGCCTTCCCAGGAGAGTTGAAGCGTTATAGCTGCAAAGGGTGGACCAACGTCATATTGAACCCTATGGATTAGGAATGGGATGTCACTTAAGTTCATATGTGAGTCAAGGCAGGTGAGCGAATACTTTTGGCAATATAGTGTATCTAACATGGATGACATCAAATTTTAACAACATTACCATGGAAATGAAGCATGGAGCAGTCCAACCCTAAGTGGCACTGCTCTTTATAACTGAAGTGCATTGATCAAAACATTTAGCATATTATAGTAACCTCAATGCATTGTCCTTTGTGTTTATGTCATAATAGACACAATGATTAGTATTTATGATGATTGTCAATAATTTAGAATTGTCTATATATTTTTGCTGCAATAACATTCATAATTTACATTTTATGACATTATATCAAAAGTCTACTTTGAATGCAAACAAGTAATGTAAAATTACAAGAATTTTCTTCTGCAATTAAAATAAATTCAATACAAAGCGACAATAGTTTAAAGTATGTTTAAAAATATTAACCATTAAATTTGACAGTGCTGAAGTAAATAAGACTGTGTATACATGAGAGGAGAGGGATGAAATGCCTTGAATGTTCTGCTGACAGATTTAGTGTCATCTCAGGTATAACCCTGCATATTTACACACACGAAAAAAAAACAGAGAAATCCAGGCAAAAAAAGGTACAGAAACCATATATAGACAAACCCAGAAGCCAGAAGCTAACACATACTGAGCAGAGTTTAAGCCTGTAAAATCTGAAAAAAAAAGTGTAGCGGTGGAATGCAGGAAGATAAGAGGTTCAGCCTGGTGACACACACCAGTGAGTCAAAACCAGGTTTTCCCCAGAGATAAGCAGACACTCACAGACACACTCAAACATAAAATACAACTGTACGTGCATCCTTTGTCTGCCACACCACACACACAGAGACATGCACAACTTTAGAATTTTAATGCAGCATACCACTCACTGGAGCTTTTAGACATTTTAGTTCTTCTCTATATTAACAATAATATCAGTTTCAATGTTGTGACACAGAAGGCTTTCCATTACTGCCCCATTTTTCTGTTATACATGTCTCCTGTCTACTAGTCATGCAGAACGACTGCGTGAAATATAAAAAAAGAATGTGAAAGAACAAAAATTAGAGAACCTGAGACGGTGCAAGCAAATGAAGACAAAAAAAGCTGCAGAGGATGAAAGACCACGGTGCGTGGAGGTCACAAAATAACTCTAGAAAGGACATAATGTGGAAGTGTGTGTGCGCGGCGGAGACAGGGACAGAGAAATGGCTGTCTCGTCCATAAATCTGTCCCCAGCCAATCTAATTGGCCATAACCATATATCACTCCACGCCACTCTACTGCTATTAACCATGAACCTGGGCCTCTCTGTCACTTATGTGATATAAATAACCTGCTGTAATGTCCCAAGGGATGGTTTTAAATGGTACAAATCGGGTTAAAAAGCAAATTGTATGTTGTGGCATTACACTAAAACAGTTGAATTTCCAGGAAATTATCACATTACAATCTGACCTTTGAAAACACATTTTGATTGTGGGATGTTTTTTTGGCGATAATGTCATATTCAAGAAACAGGTGACAGAGGTGGCCAACAAACTGAATTATTGCTGATTTATGATGAAACCATCCCTCTGATGCACACATAAACAGACCATTGAGTGCCAAGCAGCCGAAAAAAATATGGACACCATGGCTTGCTATTCTTTACAGTGAATTCCAAAATGATGGTATAATAAACACAAAATACAATAAAATAGGAGCAATAAAATACAATAGGAGCCTGGATCCAGCAAGTAAAGTACATATGTACAAGGAGTGCAATAATAAGGAAAAAAAAAAAAATCACAATCCTTAGTGATTCACACAAATTCAGCACAAACTCCTGGTGTCTGAGATGACACCTGGAAATAAGGTGGGTCTCTGAAGTGATGAGTTAATCAAAAAGCCAATAGCTGAAAAAAGATGAGGTCACAGAGCGGGGCAAGATGACTGATTGCTCTTGTATACACTTACACATATGGCTGTGATGACACAGAGACCTCTTAGAATTAAGCATCAGCTAGCAAAGGATCATGGGGCCAGAGAAAGAAATTAAATGCTAGGGTTGGACATGAAGACATGCCTCCAGTTCTGCTACATAGATCTTTTCCACATGACAAATAGAAAAAAAAAACACTTGAATTCATCTCATAATTGGGTTTAATTAACAGTTCATTTTGCAATTAAAATATATATTTTTATTCCTCTGCATTTAGTATATAATTTAAATATTTATTCTATTATTATTACTTATTCTGTCATCGCTGTCGTCTATTGTATATCTACTACTGTAATTTGTCTGTGATTTGTCTATGCTGCTGTGGCGAGTGAATTTCCCCCAGTGGGGGATAAATAAAAAATGATTCTATTCTATTCTATTCTAGATGTTCCCCAATCCACCAATCTGGCTATGGCTTTGTAATAAATTGATTTAGACAACAACAGTAAGTCACAACATATTTGAAATGCAAAAGTGAAATGCAAACCCTAAAACAACCCCTAGAGTCTTATTCCAAGATATCTGCAAATATGACACATAAATCAGTGTTTATGTCTTGGGGACCTTTTTAAAGTAAAAAAATGGTGATATGAAACAGTTTCTGGCATGAGAAGGTAGCAAAAATAACAATAAATTCATAAATCAAGGTAGTTTTAATTATTTTTTTATTTGAGTAAAAATGTTTTCACAATCCTTTTAATAGATTTTTTAAAATCAAATGTTAAATCAATGTGTTTGTCTGTGTGTGTAATCTTCATTAAGCTGCAAAGTGTACACCTATCTGTGAACATGTCCAACTAGCCCTCAGTCTTGGTGCAGTCATACGGCTTCCACCACTGTGCGAACTGTAGGACCTTTTTCCTCTGGTCGTCAAAGTTCTCTCTGATCAGCTTTCTCCAACGTCGTGGTTCCAAGTCCATCATGCCTCCTACCACTTCCTGAAAGGGAGGAAAAAGAGATCTGGTCATGTAGTGCTGTAAAATTAACAAACTGGTTTGCTATGGCAGAAAGCGATCATGCAAATGACTGGATTTATCACAAATATTGGCACATCTGTACAGACCCCACTGTAGCCGTGGTCCATACACACACGCACAGTAACCGTTTTTTTTTTCTTTTTTGTGGCACGAGCTTAAAAAAATGTTTTTTTTTTGTTGTTTTTTTTGTTTTTTTATTATATTTTAAGATCCACAGAATATTTTGTACTATGACCCTGAAAATACAGAACAGTTACAAGAAGAGACTCTTTATTTGATCATGAAAAAAACATTTGTTTGCACCTTGTTCCATTCTTGTGTTATCTGAAGTAAAGTAGAGGCTAGTTTCCGCATGCCGCCAAATAAACAATTTGACATATATATACACATCAATGGCACCCAAGCGTTGGCTTTTAATTGACATATATATACGTCAATGGCAAGCTGTGGTGTTGTGCAAGTGATGGTTCTCTCTGACCAGTCAGTGATCTGCAGTATTTTAAGTCGACCTCTTCTAGCAATGGCTCAGCTCAATTGGAAGGTGGTCAAATCGACTCAAACTTTATTTGTATGGCACTTTTCCTACATTGCACAATTCAAAGTCCCTCACAGAGACTAAAAACAACAATAGAGAAAAAAAAAACAACCAATGATAAATACACACGCGCACACGCACACACACACACACTTAGGCATGACATGGCATGCCAAAAACATTTTTAAATTGGTATCTTTTTCAACTTTTGCGACAGAAAACACAAAAATAACAGCTCTAATGCGTCTAAAACTGTACTGACTGCTCGGTGGAAACGCGCAACCACAAACCTTAAAGCACACACTGACCTTGCCGAAGTAATGAGGGAACTTCTGTTCATTTTCAATGACATGAGCAAACCCTCCCTGGAGTCCAAAGTCTACAGCAAAGTAGGGCAGACCTCGAGGAACCTAAGAGGTAGTAAACCAACAATTAACAAGGATGGGAGGGTACAAAAACCAGGAAAAAAACAGAGTTATTAGAGTAATGAAAGACAGAAATAAAAGAGGGCATACAGCGTGGCGGATGTCTTTCGAAGACAGGTCAACGACCTTCTTGTTTATGGCCCATTCCTCATCACACTCCATGATAGCTTTCTGAAGACACACAGAAACGTCCACACAACTCAAACCTGTTCCCACGATACTTTTCAGGTATAAAACACAATTACATGAACTTAATCAGAATTATGAGAGTCAATACCCACATCCACCCACACAAGAACAGACACATACAGACCTTAAAGTATATGGGTGCCATGTCGCCCAGTTCTCGGGGTAGCGGGATACACTCTAGGACCATGTGTCGTCTTTTGCGTGGGTTCATGTGAGTTTCCATGAACACACAGTCCAGCTCCTGGGACTCAAACATTCGCACCAAAGTACGGCGGAACAGCTGAGGGCAGCAAAGCAGCACGGAAGTGAATTCAATTAAATTTTAATAATTACTGTTGTTTGAAGTAAACAATGAAAATGTACACAGTAAGCTGTCTTGATTAGCTCTTCCACTGCTGTGGAGTTGTCAGTGTAGGTCACCTGGAGCACTGATTGGCTAACCTGCATTTCTGACCAGATGTCCTCATCCAATCCTGTGGCAGAGCAGTGATGCTGGAGAGGACAGATGTGACAGTGTCCCTCTGTCATCGACACCCCTGCAGGTAGGCTCAGGTAGACCTGGACACAACACATACACAACATTTAGAAATTGATTTTTTTTTCCAGACCAACAGCCTACAACCTAAAAAAAATGTATTAGCGCAGTACCTTCGACAGCCCTAATTTTAATTAGTAGTATTACATATTTACACATACAAATTAATAGTCTAACAATGCTCTTTGGTGGATTATTTGTTTACAAAATTACAGGAGAAGTTTGGATAGATTCAGAAAAGATGGTTAACCTAATTTTATCAGCATGTTTGCTCATTAATTACGATTGCGCTGTAAGTTCCCTTGATTTTTTGTTCTGCTTCATGTCTCTGGAAACACATTCTTCCATGTTTGTAAATTGAATATATTTGGGGTTTGAGTAAAGACCGATCTTTTAGGCGACAATTAATTTTTTGACATCATCCAACATTTTATAGACCAAACAATCAATCAATCAATCAATCAAGTAAATACAGAGATTAGGTGAAAATAAATATTGTTTTTGCAGCTCAATTTCAGGAGAGACCAGTGAATAATTTTTACTTTATAAAAAAGTGATTATCAAAGTTGTTGATAAATCAATAAAGCGATGAATGAATGATTTCAAAATCACACATCCTAAAACATCCTACATTCAGATCCCTTACCTTGCTCCCTATTGCCACTATGAGGTGCTTCTGGAGCGCTTGGCTGCTGAAGCACTGCTGGCATTTCTCCATAGAGGCAGCCAGCATCCTAGTCTCCCCGATGGCTCTGCTCCTCATCCTCTCCTCCTCTCTCCCCTCGCCCTCCCTCTGCGCTGCACTCGACACAAACATGTCATCCAGCGTGTAGTTGTCACCGTCTGTCTTCCCCATCATCTGGAGAGTCAAGTGGAGTACAAGTGGTGGTGGTGGTGGAGAGGACGGAAACAACAGAGGAGATGAGGAACAGAAGGGGGAGGGGAAACAGTGAGGCGGGGAAGAAGAGAGAAATGGTTAAAACAGTTTAACAGGTGTGATCATTCTTGGCCAAACCTGGCAAATTTTCTCCGACAAAAGTGATGTGGGAACACGCTAAATTATACATGTGGTGTAAGAAATTCTGTTTACCAGTGTTCGATATTGACAAAATGTAGCTTTCACTTTTCATTTCAGACTTAAAACAGATTCCACACTGAAAGTCATGACAGTCACACGGCAGAGATATCTACTGTCCTTAGAAACTGGTATTGGTGTATGTGGGCGCTGACGCAATATTACCGTCTGTGCCGTTTCCACGGCATATTGCGTGTGTGTGCGTGTGTGCGTGTGTGTGTGAGTGTGATGTGCCTGGACTGCCCTGTCTGTAAGTTGGTTTCTGGTGTGAGGCAGGATGAAGAGTATTGACTCTGGTGTTTCTATGTATGAGTCTTGTCACCATGGCAACCACGCAACAGGTTGGAATCCGTGTGCATGTGGGAAAGCGAGAGGCGAGCATGGCCGAAGTGTGTGTGTGTGTGCGCGCACGCGTGTGTGTGTGTGCATGCATGCATGCATGTGTGTGTGCATGACTCGCTGTGTAGGAGTGAATGTCTGAGTGAGAGTGAAAATTGGATTAGTTTAGTGACAGTGTGGGAGGGAGGGAGGGAGTGAGTGTGTGTGTGTGTGTGTGTGTGTGTGTGTGTGTGTGTGTGTGTGTGTATGTGTGTAGGAGTGAGTGTGTGCAAAGGACTGCACCTAAGTGTACAGCGTCAAATGCTACATTTGTCCAAGAGAGACATTTATTTTCTTACTCTCCCACATCCACATGATTAATCAGACATAATAGTAATTAATCTTTATGTCTTAGCTAATGATGAGATATTCTTAGTGAGATTTAAATGTTATGTTTCTGGATTCAGCATGGAGCAGGAGAGTGGACAGGATTGACATATGTCTAGCATACTACTCATGCTTTATTAAAAACAAAAAAAAAAAAAATCCCGCCACATTACATCTCCAGATATTGCTAGTCTGCAAAAACACTTTGTCTCTGACCAATGGATAAAACTGGTATTTATAGAAGCCCTGCCATGGTAACTGTAGATGTATTTTTAGTGTCAGTCTTTGTAGGTGCAGAATGTGTGTGTATTTTTATACACAAGCATGTGTAATGAATATATGAGCGAAGGCAAGTGGCTGTGTGTGTGCGTGCATGTGTTGGTGTGTGCACGTGTGTGCTTGTGGGTGCATGAAAGTGAATGAATGAGGCCAGAGGAAGTAAAAGCATGGATAAAACTAAAGCATTTATCTTTTGCCATAGAAACTCTTTCAAACCCTTTTGTTAATTAATGATTCCTTTTCTCACAATCACACACACGTCAGTGGGAATACTTGTTGTTATATTTCTACCTATACCTACAGGGAGAGAAAAAGTAAACAATAAGGAAAGAGGGAAATTGAGTCTCCACTCATGGAAAAGTGTGGCCTGTAAAACTGCTGATAGATTGACACACACACCACAACCTGCCAGCACCCATCTGCTGCTGTACGTCTATTTCAAGCACAGAGTGGAGGGGAGAGAGAGAGAGCAAGAGCAAGACAAGCAGGTGTAAGAGTAGTAACGGATGGAGAAGAATGGCTGACGACACAGAACCAAATGCATACCAATCTGACAGAACAAATCCTTTCAAAATCCAATTTCCTCTTGCTGTTCTTAAAAGCATCAATTAATCCAGGTGATCCTCCATATAAGCACACATACATATAGGACCTACGTACATTTGTACCTTTATTGTGCCAAGAAAATAGTTCCTACATTTAGATTGATAAATATTTTTGATTTCGGAGTGAACTGCTCCTTTAAATTCTTCTTTTTTCCTTCATAGTTCTCTGACTGACTGAGGTGGCATCCAATCTGATGGGTCAAATTAAGCACAACAGAGGAAAAAAAAACAGCCCCTTTGACAAGTCTCCAGTTCATGACAGGCGACATAGAGACAGACAACCACGCACACTCACATTCACACCTACGGGCAGACACGGGGAGAACATGCAAACTCCACACAGAAAGGCCCCGGGCCGGGAATCAAACCCCGTACCTTCTTGCTGCGAGGCAACAGTGCTAACCACTGCACCACCATGCCGCCCTTTGACACATTTGATAAAAAAAATAGTTACATAAAATGTTTAATCATCGAACCAAGTGATGCCATATGGCTGCTTAGATTATGTTGGCTCATAGTTGCGTGTTGTGTAGACATTTTTTAACTATATATAATTGCAGTTTAAAGTTGCAGTCTTGTGAAACATTGTGAAAAAAACTTGATGCCAGGCTTGGGAATAAGTAATCTAAACCCAACAGTGCTTATTTCTCTGGGTAACCTGTGGCATTTTAGCACCAGTTGCGCTATTACGCCGTTTTTATGAGTGAATGAATAATGATTTCTTACCTTGGAAGCCATGCGAGAATAGAGGGCATTCTGATCCTGTGCCGAGCTCATCTTCTCCCTCCTCACCATCTCTTTCAGTCCCACGTTGTCATCATCCTGGAAGTAGCGCACCCGCTCCCCTTCGACATGGGTCTCAATCTGGAAAAAAAATGCAAGGAGAGGGGAGTGCGAAAAAAACATAAGAGTCAAGGGTGAACAGGAAAAGAATACAGACACAATCTTAAAAGCTATTCAAGTCACATCCTTGAAAGGGAGGGATGAGAAAGTGAAAGACAAAGGACGGGGGAGCGAAGCGAGAGGTAGAAGAAGATGACAACCTTAAACTCAGACAGACAGAAATAGACAGAGTGAGGGACTGATCATGAGGGAAACAGAGGACGAGACAGACAGTAAAGGAGACTGCGCCACTTTATAAATTTATAATAGCTATAAACAGAGAGTGGACTGGAGAGCTTTATTTACATTACACACGTTTCAACTCAGAGTCAGGTGGAGTCCTTGTTCTCATTACGCACTCTGATGAATACCAAACGGCATGGAACCAAAAGCAGGGGATAAATTTTCGAGTTGCAACAGTGTGCAGACTCCTCTGTCTTTATCCTATGTGATGGCTTTATGATGCAGTTCAACCTTTCTTTATACCATCGAAACACCGCCCCTCCTTGCTGTGTTGTCATTTTTTTAAATTTCACTTCACTCGTCACCCCTCTTTCATTACCGGTTTCTTCTTCCGTCGTCCTCTGTGGAGTTCCTGGGGTCCTGAGGGGGCACTGACTGGCCAGGCGCGCCCTGATTGGTCAGTTCTGAACAGCAGGACTTCCTGGTCTTCACTGGAGCGATCTGTGACCTAAAAATAAAAAAATAAAAATGAGCCAGGTAATTTTCACATTTGTTTGATGTTGCAAACAGTGTTCCCAAAGAATATAAATACTTATATGTATTTGCTTTTGGCTTTTGACAGATGACGTGAAAAAAAGGATAATACCTCAACACTAATGCAACCAGTGCCAGGTCAATTATTTTTTAACATGACTGCATTAGTAAAGGTCTAATACATAGACTGTACATAAGAGGTGGATGTGAACACTTTGACATCGCCTATTGGGTTGTGGGCTACGTTTGTTGAGGTCTTGAGGTTTGCATTTTGGGCTTTGCCATCCTGGTATTTAGCTGTCGCTATCTTGTTTTTTTGGAACCAGAAGTGACATGAGAGGGTGGAGCTAAGTGCAACTGAACACTTTAGATAAGCAAAATATAACAATTTACTTTTATGAACAGAAAACAAGCCCTAAAGCTACATGTTTAATTATGAAAACTCTCTCATTTGTGTATTATAGATAGAGCAATTTGTAATTGTCATGCTGGACTCTGGAGGCACATGCACCACTGATTTGAAAAGACACTGTGGTGTGTTTAAATGTTACAAAACCTGACTTTTGTTCAAAAACTTCAATGGTAGAATGATGTGATAAAACCGCTGCTTCAGTGCCAATTTTTTTTGTTAATACAGATCTGTGTTGTGTTTTTTTTTTTTTAACAAAGATCAAAGTTTGCTTGTTATAAGGAGTTGGAAGTCTAAGTTGTACAAAGACTAAAATTTGACCTGACAGGTACAACCAGACAGCCAAGAAATAACGAAGGTGGGAGTAGCAGATGGGATAGGAGGCAGTCCGGAACAAAATGATAGAAGAGAATATTTCCCCTCAACCGTCGACACAGTTAGGCCTTTCAAGGCTCCACACGCAGTGAAAATATGAGCCAGACAGACAGCAAGAGTCAAAACACTGAATGGTGAAGACAAGCCAAAAGTCTTCTGTAACAAGACAGATTAGAAGGATCTCCAAAGAGTGCAAATCAACAGCACTCCATCTCTAGTGCTGAAGTACCTCTCAGCCGATGAGTGCACTAAAACCTAAGAATTATGACATTTTCTCAGAAAAAGGATTTCAACGCAGTCATCTTAATTTGGACAGAACAGCCTTAGTGGGAATGAATCTGGCCTAAGTTCCAAAATGCTGATGTGCTGTAGAGGTTAGATAAACAATCACAGCCTGCTTTTCTGTGTGTTTATTAAGTTGTCTGGAGTATTCTCATGTCGGAAACAGGCTTCCATTTATCACTGCGCGTGTGTGTGTGTGTGTGTGTGTGTGTGTGTGTGTGTGTGTGTGAGAGAGAGAGAGAAGCCAATGAAGGCAGTGCCAAAGAGAGGAGCTAAAACAGTGCTGATGTGTCAGGGCGCTGCCGTTGATCTCTGTTAATTGCTTACACTACAGTCACAGACAGAATGGCATATATGATTTCATCTGTCTGCCTGCTTGCCTCTCAATCTGTTTCTTTCTCGTTCTCTCACATAAACACACGGGGGGCACACTCTGTATGACCCCCGGTAAGAGACTGTCGTCATCACTCTGAAAGACATTTGTTTCCCATTAGGGTCTGCTAAATTGCCAAACGGGAGCCGTTTTTCCATACAGGCAGCAAAATACGCAAGAGCCGAGCAGCAAAGAGACTTCAAACAAACAAAGTCCTTTTAAAAGCGGTCAGATGTAACAGCAGAGAGTTTAGTTCATCCGAAGACAAGTACGTGTGAGGCACTTTTCTTCCCCGCGCAGTGAGGGAGATGGATGCTGCCGCAACCTGCTGCTTGTGTGTGTGTGTGTGTGTGCGTGTGTGTGTGTGCATGACACACGCAAGTTTAGAAAAGATAAAGCCCTGAGTGTTTGGATTAGCATTTACGGGAGAAAAAAAGAAGATACAGTGTGTGTGTGTGTGTGTCTATGTATTCCTGTGTGTGCATGTGTTTACATGGATGCATGTTTTGAGAGTGGGCGTATAAATCCATATTCAACTTAGAAGTTATGTCTGCATGTGATAATTTATGCAATTAAACGTGAAACTGCAGTGCGTCTAAATGTGTGTTTTGGATACAAAGTAAATCTGGAAACTCTGTTTCCATTTTCAGGTGGGGTGAATGTATAGGATGTACACATGATATTTACACACCTGCTTTGAATTAGCAGTTTCCCGGAGCTTCTTTTGGGCGGAGTGGCTCTCTTTGGCTCTGTGTGCTGCATCTAGCTGTGATTTCAGCTTCTCAACCATTGCCTGAAACAGACATACACACATATATTTAAACACAAAAGTTGATATTCAATATTTTTTTTATTCACCCTCCATTTGGGGAATTAAACAAATAATTAGATAAATAAAATGGACCACAGATATGACTTAAGTATAAAAATAAAATACAAATCAGGGAAAGTTTGTTGTGCCAATTAATGCAAATTAGATATTGTTGTATTTCGAGTTTGCTCTTATGATAACATACACATTGTCTTTACAGTGTTAAAGGAAACACAGGAATGATGATGCCTTCATGTATCTCAACTGACATAATGCCTGCAAAAGTGACATATACAGTAGGATACATTTGAAAGTTCATATTGACATTTTTTTATTATTATATCAATATCTGGGCAAATATCTAAACAGAGATTTCCATCTATAAATGATACAATATAACTCACTACTTTCTGAATCCAATTCTACCTCATAAGACTGTTTTTGACAGTAGCAAAGAGGCTTTGAACACTGTGGAACTACAGAGGACAGAAAAAAAAAGGTTTGTCTGAAGCCCACAGAACCTCTTAAGCCATACTGCTGTGACAGATATTAATACCTTTATGTACAAGACATAAAAGACGAGTGCACTGACTGTTAAAGGCACTGAACACACACGCGCACGCACGCACGGACACACACACACAAAGTGGTTTGGGAATATTGGTTTGATTGTTTTGTCATGTAGGGAGATACTGGATGTCAGGTTGGTAACACTTCACATTATAGGTGTGTGTGTTTGCAGTAACAGTTAGCTCTGTAACACTCCCACTAAAAGATCCAAATAGCACAGTATTGATATGCAATGTGTCATTAAATCTAATATACTATATATGCTATACACACACAACTACCAAATACTGTGTTGGTCTTCCTTCTGCGGCCAAAACAGCCCTGAAGTGAGTCCTGAAGGCGTGCTGACACCTTTCTAACACAGCCAGCGTTTACTATTTGGTCCTTGTCAAACTCACTCAAATAATTACATTTTCCATTTTTTTCTGCTTCAAACACATCAACTTCAAGGATAAAAATGTCCATTTGTTTCCTTATAAATCCCAGATGCCATAATGGAGAGATAACCAGTGTTGTACACTTCATAATGTTCAGCCTGACTAGTGTAAACCACAGTGAGTAACAGTTCAATCAACACTTTTCTTTATTCTAGGTCTTTACATTGACAAATAAATATAGTGTTTATTCTGTTTTTGGTGTTATATAGAATCATTGTACATGTTATCTGTGATACATGTGTGATTACTAACTGTAAATGTTTAACATGTGATTACCAAATATAATATAACCCAACACTGCTTTGTGTTAAAATGGTTTTAATACAGTATTGGTCCATACAGTTGCTGAGCTAGCAAATTATTTTCATTTAAGCTTTACAGTGTCTTTTTATAGTGTCTTTATCACTCCTATAAGTGCTTATTTAGCCCAGGAGATTGTGAAGGCATGTCTACTGTGGAAAAGATTCCTGATGAGTGAAAATGACTTTGACCGTTTGCAAGAGCAGGACTGAGCGTATATAACTGATATAACTGACAAGATACACAAATGTGGGATTTATGTTCTGCTTTAAAGGAAGTAATTTATGTTTTACTTTTAGGAATGATTGGATTAACAGTATCTCAGGGACACTTTCTCAACAGGACTAGGCTGATACAGGGTTCGTACAGCTCCCGACAAACAACATAGAGACTTGACCTCTTGAAAAAAGTAACTACACTGACCAAAACTTCCAACGCAACACTCACATGGTTTATGCATATTGTACCAAATTCAAGTGACATGCTAACAACACGTATCAGATATGAAGTTTTAATTTGAATGCAATGTAATAGCACTCTTGCCCATTGCAGACGGACATGGCGATGTGCTGGGGTCAACAGTAGACCACGGCGGGAACGTCGGCTGTGCAAACCGGCCTCACGCAAGCGGTTGCGTACCGTTTAGTCGCTGATTCTGTTCTGATGTCGACCTCTGGTCTGTGCTGCAGTTACTGTAGCTGGCAGGAAACGGTTTCTCAGATGTTGAAGACTAATATGGCGATCCTGCCGAGGGGTGGTGACACGTGGCCTGGGAGCTTGTGGTCGGTCGTTAGAGCACGCTGTCTCATTATACTGGTTCCATAGGCGCGAAATGGTCGACACGTGAACACCCAAGGCCCTGGCAGCACGTCTCTGTGCCATTCCAGCTGTCAGCATACCAATGGCCCTTTCTCTCTGATTTTGATGTAGTCATGCCATGGACGAACGTTCCAGGACAATGCAAAAGAGTACTAAAGATTACCTTTGTACGGCTACTTATTGACCAGGTTTTAAAAGGATTGGTGATTAAGATCATCAGCGGTGACAAATTCTAAGGATGTGCAATCAAGTGGAACAACATGTAGGCACACAGCAAACAAAAGCAAATCCTTTGAGATTTCATGTGATATTTCGTATGTAATAACTCAAATTCATTGTTTGGTTTTGTGTGCCCAAAGTTTCTCAATGATGGGAGTGTTGTGTTAGAAGTATTGGTCAGTATAGTTGGAGTTACTAGGTCCTCCATTCAAAAAGTAACTCAGTTACTTAAAAAAAAACATGCATCAAATTGTACTTCCCATATCTCAGAATTTCAAAAGATTGATTATTATTTAATCAATGCCTTATTCCGAGGATCTGCAGGAACCTTGTCATAAATTGTTTCGCCGGTGGGCGATCTTATAGTCAGGGATGTCTTATTAATATGAGTAGAGACAAACTGCAATGTAACGATAACCTACTTACCGTGTTGCCCATGAGCTCCGCCTTCACCAGTTTGGCACCTAGTTTGTTCATCTCCTCCTCGGACAACAGTGGAAGCTCCTCTTCCTCTTCTTCTTCTTCTTCACTGTCACTCTCATTCCTAAGTAAAACAAGAAGATGAGAGCTTGAAGGTTAGACTAAGACCCAAGAGGTAGAATGAGAAATTTAAAAAATGAAGACTACCAAGTATATCCTCATTTCACCCACAATGCACCAAGTATGCCTTTTAGATTAAACTGTCCACTTGGTCTATGATGAACCAGATTATAATACGAGTAATACACAAACATCTCATCACATAATGTCCTTGTTGAGGACTTTTTTTTCCCTCCAGATTTCCCCTTGAACCGGATTTAATGGCTCCGTTATTCAACCACCATAATAGTCCTAAACCCTCTAATAGGGAAACTTATTTGTTAAGTTTTTTTTAATTTAACCATTTAGTTGTTTTCTTGTGAGCTCTCATGCTGTTTATCTGCTATGATTCATTTGAGTTTTTATGCCCCCCCCCCAGAGAGATCATTACAGCCTTCCCTGGTAGGATCTGAACTGCAGCCTGTGAAGCTTCGTTCTAGGCTATTACACATCTCATAGCCTCATTTCATTCTGCTGCCACGCTGCAGACTCATTTCATGCTGCAGGGGTTCTGGGTGCTAGTTTACCCAAACAACTTAGGCTAATGAGGCAAAACACAGAACAACTAAAAAGGCATTACGCAGCAGTGATGCTCTGACAGCTGGCCTACAACAGTGTGCACTATACATTGGCCTGCCATGAAAGGAGGAAAACATATATGATGCAGTCATTTGACACAGTTTAAGAGTGCCACTATTTCTTGTAGCAGTTCAGTCCCATAAAATTAGATAGAATACTCATGTATGTTGCAGATATGGCATATGGAAACGGATGAGATTAACATGAAATTCAAATTTAGTATAGTAAATACTGTGTGAGGGAACTGATAACTGCTGCTTTTTAATGGCTGGAAATCATCCATCCATCCACTGACTGATAGTTGATGATTTTAACCAACTCTCAAGACAAAAATAGTACAGATGACATATGAGTTATGGAGTTCAGAGGCCTAGGGAGTTTTCGGGGAATGTCAAGACTAATGTTCAAAAGAAGATAAGAACTTCAACAGCTCTTGTAGATCCCTTCAAACTAATCACGAACATATGTGAAGACAGTCGTGTTTTATGGAAGGGATTACTTTGAGAAGGTCTCTGAGGAGGTTGGCAATATAAAGACATTAACATGAACCAAGACTGATGCTTTTATGTGCTGGGTCTTTAAGTTCCACTAGTAGTTTTTATTTTGGGTGTGTGTGTGTGTGTGTGTGTGTAAGATAGAGACCCCGTTACAAAACAAAAGGATATAATCATTAAATATCCCATGTACTTTTCTTATGCATGGAATGAGGAATTTATTCCCATTCCATAAAGATGATTTGTTTTACTTTGGGCTTTGAACTGGAAATACGTACATACGTACATACATATGTGATAAAACCTGGAAATGTATTAGGCTTTGTAAAGATTTGAAGATGTTTAATAATCAGTCCATCATTTCGATGTAGTACTGAAACCCAAAGGAATAGTGGCATAGTGTGTGTTGGTATACGCAACAGCAAAGCTACTCATGTCATGACTGTGACATCCTGTCTGATGTGAGTGGACAGTGGGAGGAGGGAATGTTTTCAAGGTGACAAAATAAAAAGCTTTGAACCTTGATGTCGTCGCAGCAGCTTTATCGCCACTCTGACCATCTTGAGGAGCAGTTCCAGTTTTCACAGGATCCTGCTGTGGTTTTTCAGAGTTGGTAGATTCATGAGCAGGATTGCTACTCTTCTTCCAGGCTGGCATGCTTGTGTTACGTGGACCAGCATCTTCATCGTCAGAGCTGGGTTTCAGGAACCCTGAGGACGGCCGTATTGGAGGAGGCCGACGCTCTGGAGCTGCACAGATATAAATAAAGTAATTATTAAGCACACTAAGGCTTCCAAGGCTCTTGATGTGTTAGTGTGTTTCCTGATTTGACAGATATGTGATCTATGCTGTTGCTCTTTTTACAGAATTCAAAAAAGAAAAGCACAAGGTTTAACCAATGTGTGTGTGCAAAACTTGACTCAGACATCTTTAGCAAAGGCCTTGACATCAACCCACCTCCACTGCTGTCATCGTCCTCCGAGGGTTTGAGAAAACGATTTTTAAGGGACCCAAGAGAGGAAGAACGTTGACTCCAACTTTGCCCAGAAGATGATGCATCACTTTCTCTATTTCTTTCACCATCCCTATCTCTTTCTCCATCCCTGTCCCCACGTCTGTCTCTTCCTCTGTCCCCGTCTCTTCCTCTATCCCTGTCTCTTTCTCTATCCCTCTCTCTAAACCGGTCTCCATCTTGACCTCTCTCTTCCTCTCTGCCTCGATATCCTCCCCTCCCCTCTCCCCTCCCTGCTCGGTATGTGTCTCTGTCTGTGGGTGCTGAATCTCTATCCGTTTCATTTCTTCTCCCCCGATCTCTTTCTGCTCCATCTCCATCTCTTCTCCTCCATCTCTCTCTTGCCTCGTCATCTCCTTTCCTCCACCCGCCTCTTGCCGCTCTGTCTCCTTCTCCTCCTCCTCTGCTCTGTCCATAAACTGCTTTCTCAGCATCAGCGAGTCTTTGCTGAAACTCTTCCATTGACTGTAAAAGGAGAAATAAAGACATACTAAAATAATTGAACCCTTTTTCCAGGTTTTGTAGTTTAGGTTTTTACAAATGTCCAAACTGTACACCTGTGGCTCTTTGGAAAGTGGAAAAGGTGTAAAAGGCTAAAAAAAAATTATATATCTATCTAATGGCTGTAGTCTGTCAACTCTAGGTAGATTCCCAGCAGGTTACTATGACATGTTAAAAAGGTTTTATGCTCATCCTCTGTTGTGATTTACTCTAAAGATGCTGACAGTAGTTCATATTTAGGACTCTGCTAAATTAGCTTCTTTTCAAAGAAATTGTTATGTTACAGCTAGCCATGTAGCATTAGCTGATAAGTTTAAAAAAAAAAAAAAAAAACAATAGGTCACAACAAGTCTCTGGGATTTTCACAAAAGCATACAAACATACACACCATCAAGACAGTATTGTGCTGCCCATACACAACAAATGTATTTGTATATTTAATATAAGGCATAATGACAGCATAGAAAGTTTCTGAAAGTCTGCTTTGCTAAGAGAAGTACAAATGAGGTGGACTGCTGTGGCTGGCTGAGCTCTGACAAAGGAAATAGAAAACACGCACGCAAGCACACTTTCTCCTGACAGTTTCTATGCTGTCAACTGAAGGCACAAATGTCGACACTGTTCAAAGTGACTTAAAGGACACTGCATCGTGTGTGTGTGTGTGTGTGTGTGTGTGTGCCTGTGAGCCTGTGATGTTAGACAGCAAGGACACATGAATAATAAAACAAGGTACCTAGACACATTCCCCCCCACAATAGTGAGCAAGCATGTGTCAGTGTGGTGTGTTTATCTTTGACTTCTGAGTGTATTAACTTGAAATCAATATCTTTATGCACAAAACTCAATTTACAATGCAAAAAGTGTGCATGGGAATATGTGAGCACTGCCGGTATGCCGTCAGGTCTTACTCCGTATCTCTCAGCCACCACATCATTGAGGCTGCGTTGCTGCCTCTCTGCCTGCTCCTTCATCCTTTGGTAGCTCTTCCTCAGCCAGCTCAGACCTCCATCATTCACGACTGGGCCTTCTGAGAACAAGGAGATAAAAACTGTCGTTAGGAGGCACATAAGAAGAAACAACTTGTTTGTGTCGTTTAACTAATTCTTAGTAAGTAATGTCTTCCATATTGTCACTTGTCTCTCAAATCAAGTTTACAAAATTAGACAAATTCAAGTGATGCTATTCATCTAATATTAGATGCCACTTCACCAGTGAGATTACTGGACACACCAGCTCAAGACCAACGGAGATGATGAGTAATAGCCAGAGGGATGTGACAAAATCAAGAATGTAAATGAGGAAGCTACTTGAAATGTTCTTCCTTGAAGAAAATGAAAAATCTGAAAATTTTCAGAAAAAAATCAGATTAGTATTATTGTAGTATAATATAGTATGATTGCTAAATATAGTATAATTGCTAAAAATGTTAGTTAAGAAGGAGTTAATTGTTTATTGTTGCTTATTGTCTGAAGAAAAAATCCCCTAAAAAATTATGCCAATGAAATAAAGAGGAAAGGCAGATCCAGGATAGAAACAAGATACAAGAACGAGAGGAGAAACGAAGGTCGGGATGGGAAAGGTGGGGAAGAGATATCGTCTTAAAATCCATGGGAAATAAAATGTTCCCCAACAGAAAATAGAAATGCCAAGAGATAAAATGTGACAAACGTACTGCCCAAAGCCTCTGGTCAAGGTCAACAGTAAATAGCGGTGTCTGACTCAGTGACAACATGGCAATGCCGTTCCTCAAAGAAAATTTGACCAGCGATGATAAAACGCTCCTACCATCATCAAACTGGAGCTGGATTTTGAACTACATCATTCTTGTTAAACCACTTCAATCTGTACATCAGCACTTCTACAAACATTTTTGTGTATCCAATGCTGTTTGTTGTAAGCTTTATTTTTACGGCAAGGCCAACTAAGCTGATGCAGAGAGGCCATGCCAACTCCAGAGGGAACTGCACTTCATGGGTAGAGAGATAAGCGACACAGGCACACACACACACACCTGCATTTGCTTGTCAGCATAATACAGTTTAGTTTCTGACTCTCTCTCTCTCTGACTCTCTCATGTCACACTATCAAGCATTTTCAGTGTACCCCCTCCATCTGCTTCCCATGGGAAATTTGCATCCCCAAATTTCAGAAGCTCCCTTGTGACATACAAGCACATTTATCTTTTATGCCAATATGGGTGAGAAGTCCTTAAAATGTGCAGAAAATTGAAATTTAAACATATTCACTTCCATGATCTGAATAATCTATGAAAAATAGTTCCATCTTGGACAGTGATAGCTCAGCCTTGTCTTCAATAAATGTATGTACTTGAACGTTGAAAAATAATATTGATCCGTGAAATCTGGAGTGAATTTCATTCTGAGGAGCTGGACCAAAAGATGTTCACAGTACAATTTATATGACTGGAAAATATTCTGCTATCGAATGATAGTATATATAGATCAGACAGTCATTACCTTTCTTTGCTGCAGTTCCAGCCATCTCCTCTGGGGGCAGACCAGTTCCTCCATCTTTCCAGTACGGGTTCAGCTCCAATTTATGCAAACCAGCCTGTGGGATTCACAAACACTTCCATCAACAGGGATATAAATGCGAACATCTTGCAGATAACTAAAAGAACATGAACACCATAGGACCATGCTGTCAGTGTTTTCATACAGTATGCAAGACATAATCATTCACACTCTTTATCTCCCTCTTGTACGTACATGTTCAAGTCATTTTTGCTTCAGGATTGAAATAGCAGAGAAATGTGAATCTGCTGACCAAGGACACCAAATTGAATGGGAAAAGGGTATAAACAATACGCACACACACGCACGCACACACACACATACGCACACACACACCTGTTCAATGGCCTGAGCCTTCGCCCTCTCCTCCGCTTTCAGTCGCTCTTTCTCAGCCCTCTTCTCTGCTGTGGATGTGGTTCTCATTGCCAGGAAGTCAAAGGTCATCCATTGGTCTCTCTATGAGCCAGACACAGAAAGTGTGAGGGGTTAAACAAAAACAAAATATGTACATATTGTGTGGATGGTGCCATGAGTAAGTTCGGTACTAAAGCAGACAGACAAACAAATGTAAAAACATTGTCATATGTCTAGACACAGTTTTATCTCTAGACACATATGCTCTGTTTAGCTTCTGTATTAATCTCCATGGAAGAAAGAGCACTTTACAATTGTCTTATTTTGATTTTTTTGTATTTAGAGAAACATCAAGAGTGAAAATAAAACATTATGTCGCAGCAGGTAAGGAAGTTACCTCAATATTCTGTGCTGGACTGAGGTTGCTCTCTGAAGACTTGGACTCATCAGGAACCTGCCAGGCTTTCGGAGCTTGTGTCTGAGGCTGAGCCTCAACCCACCCATCCTCTGAGTCCTGACACACAGACAGAGAGAGGAGAGGAGGAAACTATGACAACATGAGAGATTACCATAGTAAAACAAACAAACTTTTGTAAAGGCTTTAAATTTAAAGGTTTTATGAACACGTAATATATTGACTACTCTCAGGATGGAAGGATCATTTTACCGAGTATAACAAAAAGTGTTTCTGAACAAGATTACCAACTATAACTTAACTTTCCAGCTCACCAGGGATGGTGGATTGCTATTACATTTTCACCTGCCAGGAATAACTTTCATTCAATTGTAATCCACCATTTGAACTAGCAGATTTTTTTAAATTATTGTAGTTATTAACCAGTGCAACAACACTGTTCAGTCATATTATTCAGGGATTAACTTGGAGGAAAGTAATTAATATAATAACCCACCTCTGAGCTGTCATTAGAGGCATCGTCTGCTTCTTTTGTCTTCTTCTCCTTCTTGGCCTTCTTTTTTTTCTCCTTTTTCTTTTTAGATTTCTTCTCTTTCTTCTTCTTGCTCTTTCCAGAGCCCTCCTGTAGATTCAGTGTTTTGTTTTTCCAATTGTTTGTTATTATTATTATTTGTTAATGCAATGCAATGTATTCACAAGGCAAGCATTCAATTACAATTACTCAGGGATAACCATTTGTTTCCACCTGTTTGCTTCATGCATCTCCATCTGGAGGCGTGTTTCACAATAGTACGATTGAGTGCGCCATCATAGTTGTTAACATAGCAATCAATATCATGAATATCTTCCTGTTTCTCCTCTGGATAGGTCATTTACTATAATGTATAGGCAGTGAAAGCAATAGCATACATAAATGTTTGATACTTATATAACAGGAACTACTGTATCATACTCACTACTACTTTGAGGTACTGTACAGTTGTGACTTGGCATGGAAATAGTCAATAGTCAAGAAATGACTTTAAGTGGTTAAGATGTGAAATAACTTTGTATCTTACTTCCTCTAACTCCTGCAGTCTCTGGTTGATCTCAGGAAGCATCCAAGTGTCCTCCCCTCTCTGCCTCTTCAGCTCCTTCCTCCTCTCTTCCTTCTCATGTTGCGCCTTGGCCTGAATGGCATAATAGAAATAAGAGAGATTATTCAAAAGGTGAATTAGTAAAACAGTTAAGAGTGCACCAACGATGCAGTCTTCACATTGTCATCACTTTGTGTAATATGTACTCTTTCTGGGTTGCAGGGTGGAGAGGAGGTTATGTGGCTCAGGTTCCAGCCGTTTGGTGACACCAGGAAGTTGCATGATACAATCCTGGAGCCATCATTTTCAGGGGTTCACAGATTGTCTGTATTATAATTATAATAATTGTAATTATGTTGGTCTATTTTGTACATATCTCATATATAACACACATATGTCAACCACAGAAAAAGAATTGCTCCTGAGTTGTACATCCCAAGATTTCTCATTATATTTTTCCCCCAATAAAGTTTATTTTTTTACATATCCAAATTGAAGGTTGAAAGGGACAGATATACTTACACATATACATATATACGCATTTGTTTCCTCTTCAAATTCAAAGCACAATGAATCATACCCAGCTACACACTTTGCTTTGGCCAGTTCAAACACAGTTGAACCGGGTAGATAATGTGATTAAAACCTTTAGTGCTCATCTACAGGAAACACTATTTGCCTGCATCATCTGCTCTGTGTATCATGCAAACACAGCTGCACAGCAAAAAGATAAGGCGCAATTAA
This sequence comes from Synanceia verrucosa, assembly GCA_029721515.1. Taxonomy (NCBI): domain Eukaryota; kingdom Metazoa; phylum Chordata; class Actinopteri; order Perciformes; family Synanceiidae; genus Synanceia; species Synanceia verrucosa. The sequence goes on along the minus strand of CM056559.1, from coordinate 12,801,036 downwards.
ATACCTGTGTACATGTGCGATTACTACAACGAGGCTGTCCTAATCGTTACGCTGCCTGGCACTATTTATAGCAAAATACAAAATACAGCTACAGGTCTCCTATCTGCCCCTGCAGTGTTTGACCTGTAATTTCCTGCCTGCAGTATCAGTCTGTCGTCCAGACATACAGGCTAGTGTGAAGACACACGGGTACTGATAACTTCCCAACAGATGGAGAGAGAGACAGAGATGCCAATTTATACAACGGTTGAACGCAAAAAACACACAGTTGAGCCGAAGAGCTCATTCGTACCTAACGTTTACAAGCTAGCTGTTAGCCACTTTAGCTTATTTTTCGGACTAAACGGCTGTTTAAACTATACCTGGCTCCAACAAACTAACGTCAGATTATGTCTGTTCATTTCAAAGCTTACAATCCATACCTTTTCTATGGCCTCTTTCCGTGCCTGTCGTATACTGTCCTTTCTTTCTTGAATGCTGCTCGAGCTCTCAAATCCCACTCCGTATGCCGCCATGACACTGTCGTCAATGTTTTTGTCAAGTGTCGTAAAAAGCGCCGCCGTTGACGTCAACCACTGATTTGTGGTTCTTGTAGTGTAAAAAGACTGAACCATAAACTCATCCATTTCTGACACAACAAATACGACCACTTCTATGAGTAAATAGCAGATTCATTGTAGCAAGTCCGGAAATCTTGTTGTTTATTAATGGTTTAAAATTATTTTTCTCTGTAGGCAACTGGTAGAATAACAAGAAAGATCTATAATTGCTTGATGTTGTTTAGATTTATGTCCTTTATTCTTGAGGTCCATGTCTGCATGCCATGCTGTTCTTTTTTGTTCTGATCTATACCTGTTATATACAGCATTTTGTTTGCATTTATTTATGCTTTCTGTAGTCTATGTTTTTTACAAATCCCATTTATTTTTTATCCAGCACATTCAATTGTTTCATCTATACCAGTGTAACTGGCTGCATTTACACAATAAAAACAGACTGTTTACATAGATGGTATCACATTCTTCCATGAAATTATTCCCTTTTCGGCGCTGCACAATCAGTTTCACTAATGCATGAGGGAAGTACATATTGTTTCTGTCTAAATGTCTCCTGAATCCTGTAAGGTGAGGATTATAAATTATAAATGTATTCTATGCTGTTAAATCAATGCATCCACTATACCTGGGGGAGGAATACCTTTATATTATAATTATCACTCCAAATGTCAGGCAACAGACTCAACAACAACAATAAATGCACTACAACACACACATCAGACTGCTTCACCTTAATCAATAAATCACTGTCAATAAAGGACACCAAGCTCTCTCTCTGCACCAGCGTGTTTGTTCGTGTGGGTCCTGGAGGATTGAGGAGCCACAGGGGTAATTTACTTGGAGCCGCAGACCATTTACCCACCTGCCACAGAGGGACTACAACAAATAACCGTGGTACACCTCGCCGCCATCAATACCCCATTATCCTACAATACAATGTGTCTTTACAGCCGTCTGGAAAAAACTTGTCTTGTTAGTGTTATGTAGTGTAAAGGCGTGTGAGTGCCAGACAGAAAGAGTGATGAAGGTTTACTATAGTGTTCTGAATCTGAATTGAAATACAGTATACATAAATCATCAGGTGATGCAATGTAACATTTCACAATGAATTCTGACCTGAGATGCATCTTTTCAATAAAAATGTATGGGTGAATGGTTCAAGGCTGGCAAAAATATGTCTGTGAGAAGCAAAGGTGATAAGTCCCTTAAAAAGAGTTTCAACTTTAAATCTATATTCCCTTTTCAGTGTGATTGATATATAAAATGCATTTACACTGACTATGATTAAGTACTCCACAGAGGAAAACATAACTTCTGCTTCTTGACCGTGAACAAAACGCCCCACAGCCTGAAATGCCATGTTACACATTGGCCCTTTAACTTGAAAAGGTCATTCGCACAAGCCGTTTACAGCTTAGTCGCAGCTCAGTGAATTCAGAGCAGACGCTGAGGTCAAAGACAGTGAAAGAAGCAAAATAGTGAGATAAAGAGTACTGTTGGCAAATCACTGCCATGTTAGTACCACTGAGTTACACAAAACCAGGCAGGGCTTTTTTTTTTGAACATCCTCCTCAAACTACCTCAGGTTTGCTCCGATAATTCTGCATTTATTCTCTGCAAAAGTGGACTGCGGTACTGTTGAGGCCACATAACTGTCAAACCTGTCTTGGAATTATACAAAAAGTAATAACACAACAAAGGCAAGTGTTTTGTAAAATTGTTGTTTAATTTTTTGTTTTTAATTTTAAGTTTCTGTCTTTAAACAAATTAAGTATTTTTTTTAATTTATTCTTTGTGTACATTGCATTATCTTTCCTGATCAAATATGCGTTCATGGTTACTATAAATTACGAGTTCATCTCCCTGAGTCCTTCTCCAATATAACACACCAGTTTCCCTGATCATGGTAGCTGCTCTGCACTGTGACTCCAGCCTCCTGAGCACACAGCTGCTCCAGCTCTCCCTGCTGGAACACATGGTAATAGCGGTGAAACACAGGTGCTGGGTGGACCTCAGACTTCAGAGAAGAACTGGACATCTGACTGGCATCTGAACTGGGAGCGGGTTTAGAGTCTGGGCTGTGACTGGAACTCAAACTAGAGTCGGAGCAGGCGTTACCTGAAGTCTTAATGGACTTCTCATTCCTTTTATCCTTCTTCTTGCCCTCTCCTGATGCTTCCTCCCCTTGTTTTTTCCCCTCTTTCAGATGCCAGGGAACCAAAAGGTCCTGGGTGTTGAAGGCTGTGCGGTTGGTGTGCACACTAAGTTTGCCATCAGTCACATTTTGCATGCTGTCTGCAGGCCTGCAGTTGTCATCTAAATGTCGACCGGTACAGCTACTCGATTTCCCGTCAGGTTCCTGTCTGTCTTCAACAGGGATGTGGTTTTCAGGCTGCTCTTTGTTCTGGTCTTTGAGGTACTTGGACCTCTGCTTGTTGTACTCTTGTTCAAAAGCCCAAACATAGATGAGTGCTCGACCTCCTGGCTTCAGAAGTCTCACCAGCTCCTTCACTGCTGCCAGCCGACGCTCCTACAACACAAACATGATTGACCATTCCTATCACACTCTCCTAAGTAAACCTCATCATAAACCAACACAGGGACCAGAAATTTGCCTAAAAAGGCAAATGCTCGTCAAATCAGTCTATAAAGGATAATAAACAACTGAGACATAATAATATGAATACAACAAATTGATGAGATCAGATCCTAACCCATTCAACTGCACATCTGAGGGCATGTCGATATTTCTTGTTGTTTTAATATAGAAATGATGATGTCACCAGGGTGTGTACCTGTGTGGAGAAGTGGTGTATGACGGCTATAGAGATGCAGGCATCGCAGGAGGCTGTTCGCAGAGGAACACTGAGAGCATCTGACACAAACGCCTGGAAGCCCCTCTCTGCACAGATTTGGACAAGAGCACTGCTCCGGTCACATCCAACCTGAAACAGGACAACAAAAAAAAAACCCCACACACACTTATTTTCAGTTTCAGTTCAATGTAAGCATGCATTTTTCTGCATTTTAATTGAACCCTATTAATACTATACTAACTAGAAAAGCACTCAGACAGTGAAGACCTCTGGCAACTTTTTTTTATTTAAAGTTACCCCCACCGCCAAGGAGGTTATGTTTTCACCTGGGCTTGTTTATTTGTTTGTATGTATGTTGGTTTGTCGGATTGCAAAGTAACTCAAAAAGTTACGGACAGTTTTTGACAAAATTTTCAGGATTGGCAGCAAGTGGAACTTAACACTGATCAAGTTTGGTGGTGCCATTGAATCAGATCCGATCACTACCAAAAAATGAATCAGTTTTAAGTTAGGCTACTTCGGACCAACCCTGAAAATTTAGTAAAAATCCATCCACAACTTTTTGACTTATTTTGCAAACCAACAAACAAACAAACAAATAAACAAACCCAGGTGAAAACATAACCTCCTTGGCTGAGGTAAAAAGCAGGAACAAGCCTTAAGCCAATGAGACGAGAAAAGCCCAGAGACAGAATGAGAAAATAATAAACAAGGAACATGAGCTCTTTGTAGCACATTTTGTCTTAGGGACCAATTTAATCAAGCTTCTTCTGACGGTCTCCCAAAAGATAGAGGTGATAAGAAATGGTGAGAAAACACCACACTCATACTTAATCTCTTACTGACATGCAAACACACAGAGGTCAGGCTTTTTCATTTCAATTGAAACCCGGAAGGTTAATAGTGTTACTCTGTGATGGGTGAGAGAGTAAGAAGAGAAGAGGCAGAGAGAGGAGACAAAAAGAAAGTGCAGATGGTATTAAATACATTTAAAAGGGAGAAAACAGCAAGATTCAACCAAGAAAGTTGGCGTATGGCGACTTGCATGATTATAGTGTTCTCAGTAATGATTTATCACGGTGGTGTTCTGAGTCAAGATAAGCTGCTTACATGCACCTCCAAATCCCAAACATGAATATCCCAGTGTGCATACGTAAAGAGAAAATGTAGGATATTGCCATGGAAACTGAGCTAACACATACAATGGTAACCACCAGAAATCAGATTGAGCACACCGAGGATAACATCCCCTTGGTGAATTATTTTACTTTTTTTTTTTTTTTTTTTTTTTTAAATGAGACGTTTACATTTGAGACAACTTAAAAAAAAAACAAAAAAAACAAAGTAGCTCACTGATTGTTCCCTTCATGTGAACAATATCACTTGAATTGGAACCAAAGCATTAACCACACGATCAAGGAGGTAAATAAGGGAATAGCAGCTTCTTGCCCGAGGAAAGAAATAATGATGCAAACCTTTGAAACTGTTTTTTTTTTTGTTTTTTTTAACATTTCTTTTGTTTATATCTTAGAATACAGGATTAAAACTGAATATGGACTCCTCCATCTAACAAAGGCATAATGTCAGTTATAGATGTATGAAATGCTCATCTTTACGGCATCACATGATGCATTAAGGGAAACATGGCAGGCTGATCTGAATTTACAAATTACAGATACTAAAGATAAATTTTCAAGAATTCACTCCTCATCAATTTGTGCCAGACATGGCCTACGTCAGTTTAAAGTAGCACACAGACTGCACTTGTCTAAAGCCAGGATCGCAAACATGTATCCAATAAACACAGTTCGTGCAATAGATGCAATTTTTCACCTGCAACATTAGTTCATACATTCTGGTTTTGTCCAATACTCTCAGGTTACTTTGTCACCCTCTGAGCGAAAAGAATAATTTCTCGAAATTGTAAACAAGCTAGCCACCTACCTACAAACATTTGGTTAGAGATACAGTTCAACTCCTGAAGTCAGAAAAGATCAGACTGGCTGTACGATGTCCTTTGTAAAGAGGAACTTAAATATATTTGGGGAAAGTATATTTGTCATAATAAGATGCTCTCTTATGACAAATCACAATGTTTTATATTTATGTTTGGATGTGACAGTTTGTTTAAATTTACAGTTGACAAATCATAAAGTCCCATACTATCACATAACATGACATCATGTTTCCAAAATTCCACAGCTTAACACCCCATGGAAAGTTTCTGGAAGTTTACTAGGAATGAACAAGAATTGTCCACCCCTTTCCAATCCTACTCACATGTCTATGAATTAAATTAAGAAGATACACAAAGTTCATTAGCGATGGGCAGTTAGCTGCAAAAATGCTGACTGTCAAAATGCCATACATTAAGAGGTTCTGTAAATGGTTCTTATTGATTAGTGTGTGTTTACTGTGTATTTGCTATCTTCTGATTATCTATTAAATTTTCTTGTGTAACTCGTAATTATTCAATAACATGTAATATAGCTTTGGTAGTAATGTAATGGAAATGTATGCCAATAAAGATTCATTTAATTGAATTAACCTAAAAGGGTATTTTTTCTCTTGGGATTCGCATCAGTCTTTTCATCTAAGTCTCGGAAAGTAACCAAAAAATCATACTTCCCAAAATGTTTGACTATTCTGAAAGCCTTATCAAAATATGTTTCAACTTTTGCACTGAAGTGCACTTTGCTACACAGTACAGCCTTGTGACCTTGTCCAAACATTATGATGTTTGGCTTATTGGATGAGTCTCGCTCCATCGGCGACCCTCCTTGTATCTCTGCAGCAGAAGAGGATTTTTCATTCAGTTCATCTGCTGTCGCAGCTCTACCTGATTTGCTGACTGTATGTGAACTAGCCCCTGCAGTTATGACATGTTTCTGCACATAAATGACTTCTTTCCAGTGGGAATAATCTAAAAAGCAGTAGCAATAAAAACAGAATGGAAAAGGCCATTTCCCCGCAGAATTATGACCATTATGTTAACACATGATGACACTCACTGCAATCACCTCTGGGTTGACACCCAGATATTTCCCGTTTCCACAGCCCACATCAGCCAGCACGCTGCCAGGAGGGAGCGACGACAGGAAGTGGCAAACACGAGGCCAGGGGGAGTGTCGAGTGCTGCTGAAGTGGGAGGCGATCGCGTCGTACACCCGGTGCACATACGCCTCCTCCAGAAGAGCAGCGTCGGCATGGCAACAGGGAAGTGAGGGAGGAGACGGTGGTGAGGTTGCTGGGGGAGCTCCCTGGCTGTCACAGGCAGAGGGGAAGGCTGGAGAGAGAGAGAGAGAGAGAGAGAGAGAAAAGAGAGGGTCCAGTGACAACTTTAGCCTGAAGATGCCTCTAAAATTTGGTTGTCTGACATCTCTCGTTCTTCTAGTTTTATTGTGATTCTCACCACACCAGCAAGGTTCATGTCTGATCTTGCGGAAAGTGAAAGAAGTGCGGGTCCCCCTCTTGCTCAAGGTGAGATTACCATGAGTCCCGTGGTCAGGCATTGTGTGAGCAGGGGATTGTGGGTTGCAGGCTGGCACCACGTCAAACTTGCGAGGAGTTATCCTAAGAGAAGAGACAGCAGTAATAGTGGTTGACTGGCTTAAACAAACTGACATAGCAGTGAATTGGTCACTCTATAAATGAACCTAAAGCTAATTTCAAAATAAACTGAGTCCAGAATGATCCATCAGACAGTATCAATTACACATGCTCACCCATGCGTCCAGAGATATCTGCTCTCTCCCTTCATTACCAGGAGGCTGCGTCCCGGCAACATCACAGCAACGACACGACCGTCGGGATGACGGAACTCCATCACCGTCTGCATTTAAAACAAGAGCATTCAGAGCACTCACATTAACATTGAGGAAATCAATCACTCTCACACCTCCTTCGATATCTCATAAAAGGAGCCATCCCAGCAGTGTGAGACACGGACCAAGTTAATTACTGCAACACTAATAAATTATACAATGAGAAGAAGGTAAGCTTCATAGAAAAAGACAGAAATCTATTTTTGCACAAAATATAGAAATTCAAGCAATTTCTATGACCCATGTTCTTTCTTTTCTTCCCACATGAAATCTTTCAACCATGCAAACAGCGGCAGGATACAACTATCAATTTCTCCATACGTACAGGACAGTAGCTGTAGTTGCTTCAGCCATAGACTTAGCACTTATATTCTCCAAAAGGATATCAGCCTGATTAAATTACTTGTTTTATAGAGTAGAACAGAACAGAATAGAACAGAATTACTTTATTTATCACAACCTAGGAAATTACATTGTAGCAACAGCAAGTACAAAAAAGCAATATAAAGAAGAGAAACATATTATTATTTACAATTAAAGTATGATACAGAAGCACAGTATTAAAAGTATAAAATGTATATGCTGATCAATAATTATGACTCGTGGTGATAGTCATAGTGCAAATAAACAAACAAACAGGTGCAGTGAAATAAAGATGAACAGTAGGTAATGATATAACAGTTAAGACTAGAAATAGTGCAAATAAACAGTAAGGTGCAGTGAACTGAAGATGAACTGTATGTTATGATATGATATAGCAATTAAAACTCTATTAACAGTGCAAATAAACAGTCAGGTGCAGTGAAATAAAGATGAACGGTAGGTTATAGTACAGTTATGACTATTAATAGTGCAAATAAACAAATAAACAGTAAGGTGCAGTGAACTGAAGATGATCATATTGTTCATGTAATATTACTGTGCTGTTTCTTATAACAAACCATTCTTACATGACCACTGAACTGTAACATCAATGAATAAAAGAATAAAAAAAATTCTTTCCATACATGAAACCTTCTTTCCTTTAACTCAACAGTTTTGAGTGACGTCACCCGGAGAGAAGGAAAAACACACGCGCACACACACAGACACATCTGTGCTCGCCTTGTCAGTAACGACCAACACAAGCATCTCCACCCAAAGCGTTGGCGTTTGATCCTGATGTTTCCTTACAGCGCATAACAGCATGAGCTCTGCTGGGAAATTACATCTATTTCAAACTACATCCCCCCAACTTCTGACAGCAGGAAAATTGGATTCTGTGAAGTAGAGACGTGTGTGTGTGTGTGTTTGCGTTTGTGTGTGAGACTGAGAGAGCGATGTACATGCAAAACCAGCAAATAATCTGATCTTTGCCTGAAACCACTGAAATCTCTCTCACACACAAACACATGCGACAAGCAGGACAGCGCAGGAGCATTGGTCGATCAATGAAACCAGTGGAATGCAACTAAATCAATGGTAACGCTGCCAGCTACACTTTACTGTAAGGCTATTCGTCATTCTCACACCAACACGCACACACTTATAGACAGCCCACTATTTATTTTCTTTCTCTCTCTGAAAATACAAACAAGCCCAATAAACATGTAAAAAGTGACACTGTTTCACATATGTAACTGCAGACGTGTTTACTCAGCAATGAGTGGGGATGTTTAGTAACTTTTTAGATGGAAACTAAATCAAATTATCTGATAGATGGAAGGGAGATTTTATCCGCAGTTGGATCAACTTATTGCACAAACACATAATAAATAAAATCACAGTAAATAAGACGAAAAGTCAAAATCATATGCACGAGTGTGGTTGTTTTTTCCATTTTATTATATAACTCTTTTTTTTGGGGAGAAAAATAACAGGCCCTCCCTTTGTGTAAAAAGGTTTCCCCTTTTTTGTTATATTCTCTGTGATCATCATATCACTATATTAATATCAATGAAGACAACATTTAATTTTTGACTTACTTAATTACATTGTGGAAATACACTGTATGTTTCATGCACATATTTTTGTTCTATTTGTCATATAATATAATCATATTATAATATAAATTGCATACTCTTCCATTTGTTTATATTTCTTGATGTTGTATATAAGAGGACGGTAACATCCCAATTTCGCCAGTAAGGTATTTATGACTCTGATTTCTAATTCTGATATGAATTTTGTTTTTGTGGTATGAAATTTAGAATTCCATTCTACTGATCCATATGTAATTGATACGGAGTATTGTCTTGTAAATATTGCAAATAATTTGATGTGTACATGTTGAAGTACAGAGACAAATATACTCAATAAATCTTTCCTTCTTCTGTTTAGTGTTTGGACGCCCTTCTTCTCGATACTGTGTCTACCTTTTCCCCCAAATCACCTGATACAATACGACTGAATATCATTATCATTGCTGAAAATCTCCACTGAAGAGCTGGGACGAAGAACACAATGCAATACACATATATGTTGCCTGTCAGTCTGTGGACAGATGACAGCTGACCAATAATAGAGCTCCTGCTTTCTCGACGAGCAGGGGCAGATGGGTGTTCATCCAGTCCAGCAATCACCCTGCAGAGACTAAACCAGCATCCTGTACACACCAGGAAAAAACACTTTATGGATGGAAATGGAAACAATAAGTTAGGGATAGTGTGAGGTCCTCAGTGGATTTCATACATATGGTGTTTGTTTCACTTCAGTGATTTTTGGGATAGGGAGGCCATTGTATTAGGGTGATAGACAAACCTCATTTTGTGTTTTCCACGTAATGGTCTCACTGTTTACAGTCCACCTTACACGTTGGGGCCAATACCAAAAAATACAAAAAGACAACTCTTTTTAATGTGGCATCAATTTCAACATTATGGAGGTATAAAAAGCTGGTATCAGTAAGTCATTCCTAGTTCATCATTCAAACAGCCATGAACACACAATGTCACTTAACGGACGAGCAGCTCCATCTGACTGTAGTGCTCCTTCAGGTCGGTAGCAGGCGGTCAGATGTTGCTCATGAATTTGGTGTGTCTCAAAGTGTCATCAGCAGACTTACAGCAAGACACAGAACTGCTGGCAGTGTTCATGACAGACCCAGGAGTGGAGCCCCACCAGTGAAGGGCCGCAATGATGACCAGTGCCTAAGGACCTATCTACTCAGACACCATTATGCAACCGCCACACAGTTGCAGGCCTGTTTCGGAGAAGTGAGGGGTACTAGGGTTTCCAGACAAACAATTCACAAATGACTCTACCGCTTTGGCTTGAGTGCCAGCAGACCATTGCCAGTAACTCCACTGACACTAAGACACCACCGTGACCATTTGCAGTGGGCACAAGACCATGTGACCTGGACAATGCAGCAGTGGTCTACCGTCCTGTTAACTGATGAGTGTCGGGTCACGGTGTTGCGTTGTTGTAGAAGGCAATGTGAGCGATACGCCAACGTCAACATGGTCCCCAGGGTTCGCTTTGGTGGAGGAGGTACAAAAGTCTGGGCAGGCATCACCAGTCAACACAAAACAGATGTGGTGACTGTTGATGGCTCAGTCACTGCACATTCTCACCTCAGAGACATCATAGAACCATCATCATACCCCAATTCCACCGGCACACCCCCAACTTCCTGTTCATGGATGATATGGTGCCAGAATTGTCACAGCTCGATTTCAGGAAGTCAGAGTGCCCCTGAACCCCATAGAGCAGGTCTGGGACCAACTGAAGCAGCGACTCATACTTGTACCCCACCCCCACCTGACCTGGCTGAACTAGGTATAATGCTTGTGGAGGAGTAGAGCGCATTGCATCATGAGGATAGTGAGGAGCAGGAGACATTGCTATCAAGCTGTCATTGCAGCAAATGGTGGAAACACCTGCTACTGACTTTGTCAGTTTAATAATAATAATAATAATAACATTGAACTAATAAAAATGGTGTTTCTTCTCATTCATTATTAGTAATATCAAAGGGAGGTATTACTTATTTCATTAAAACTCAGACCAAATAGGAAAAGCACTTATGTAAATAACAATAACCCAGACTTATTATGAGTAGCGTAAGTGTGTCAGAGAGAGGGAGAGAAATGAATGATACGTAGCGAGCAAGATGACAAAATGTTCTCAGGAAAGTCACAAGGACATCAAATCCAAACACACTGCTGCACACACACACACACACACACACACACACACACTCATCCCTGACAGTTGTGCCCCCCTGAGACAGATGAATCATACTGGTCAGTGAAGTGGCATTAACTTGATTGATCAAACCCAAATGCTGAAACGTGGATAAACAGCAAGACAAATGTCTGATAGCACTGTATTTCCATTTACATCCACCTTTTAACTTTGCTGTTTCATGCTAAAAATATGGAAACCAACAAGGTTTATCGTTAAATGTGTGAGTTTAATTTGAATTATTAATGAAGGTTTGCACCTTGGGCACAGCTGATCAATACTGGTCACACATGCTGATTGATGAATTGCACGGTTGGCTAATTTACCAACACAGTGGGACTCTATGGCGTGTCTGTGAGTGTTTTTCTGGACAGAATGTTAACTGGAGTTTGTGGAAATGTATACATCATAAAATGATGGACTGACTTCCTACCTTTGCCCCTAGGCTCAGTGAGAGGATGGTGTCCTCAAAGGCAGAGTGTGTGTCCACGTGAGGAGGAATACCTGAAAATATTATGAAACACACATGTAGATTTAAAATAGACCAGTCTAAATGCACTGTGTCTTTAAAATATACAAGTACTTATTTTCATTTCATGTTTGTTCAGTTCCTGATAAGTGGCACTTGAATCATCCTGACACATAGCCAAGTAATAAATTTGAGTTCATGCACGTGAGTTTAACAAAAGAGCAGAATAAATAACCACTCCTTTAAAGCCTAAAATGTTTGCCAGGACTGTAAATCTATTAACTGAAAGCAAGCAGAGACTTCCATCATCCCTCATCAATGCATGCTGCAAAGGTTCTGCTGCCACCTTGTGGAAAAGCCATCCATCCATTCTCTACCGGTTATCCTCACATAGGGTCGCCGGGGGGGTAACATAAAGTTTGAGGTTTGAGAGTTTGAGGTAACATAAAGGTAAATTATTACACATGACTTGAATAACTCACCCTGTCCAGATTCATACTGGTTGACAGTCAGCTGGTCTGGCATAATTTTGATGTGTTTGTCCTTCACACACCTCTCCAGAACAGGTACGCACTCCTGAGGAATACCTGGAAATACACACAAACAGAAGCAGACATAATGTACCATCTTATGGCACCATGTCCAATAGATGAATCATTGGTAAAAATGGAAATATTGGCATATTGTTCTATTGTATAGTTTCTATATAAAATAAACAAGCTCAGCAAAATATTCATAATTCTCTGCTTGACAATAAGAAGTGTAGGATTTGAAGACACAGCTGAGGAAAGCATTTTAATCAAAGAGCAAAATGTGACTGTAAGTGATAGGAACAACATATATATATTAAAAAAAAACAACAACAACCCATAAACCCTGACTGTAATAACATATATTTAGATAAAAGAAAAACAAGCTTACCTGCAGCCAGCGGCTTGTCCTTATCCACATTGTTGTTGTCGTAGCGAAACTCAAACCCATAATGTTTCACTCTTCGATGCTTCAGAGCTTTTTGAGCTGGAGTGAAGTTTGTGAATCAAGTTAAAATTTCTAGAATTTCTTGTATAATTTTGTAGAGTTAAAATGAGTAATAAAAAAGAACATATTTATGATTCACTAGGACTGTCATCTATTATGAGTGTATTGGGACACAATTCTACTTGACATTACTACATTTTAACTTTACTGTTAACAAACGATGCATTATAGCCTTATAAACACAAGTAGATCTTTTGCGATTACCATTCTATTCTGCCTAATCATTACATTAACAGTGATGCTAGATTCAATGTTAAAGATTAAGACTTAGGATTATGATCAAGCTCCTGGGTGACAACAAGAATTACCACACTGCAACTTTAGCCAGAACTTAAGAACCAAACAGACAGACAAAACACATTATGCAACCCCCCCCTCACCAGTGAAATTATCATTAGTGGACGACCAGTCTATAGCAGCAAGCAGCAAAGCCTCTTCCTCCAGAGACACAAAGTCCTCCACCACGACTAATCCCTCCGGCAAAGGAACGGGTGCCTCCTCTTCACAGGTTACTGCATACACAAAAATACAACATATGAAATTATATACAAAAAAAAATTAAAAAGCACAGAAATAAATCAAATGCTTGTCTTTAGTTGGCCAAATCACTGTTAAATTGTAAGCAATATTTTGACTACAGCAGATCTGACAGTAATTTATATTGCATCTGTGAGTGTCAGGTGAGTACCTGAGTCGACATAACTGAGGTAGAGTGTGACACTGTTCTCTCCACATTGAAGCCTCTTCCCATTGAGGTGGATGTGAGCTTTCCGAGCACTCTCTTCAGATCTGAAAATAACAACGGTGTGAGTTTTAAACCAAAATCTTTCAGAGTGGTGTTCCTAGTGTGAAACAGTAGTGTCCACACTGTATCTGTACCTGTATGTGACAAAAGCATATGGCTTGTGAGGATGCATGATCAGTGTCTCCAGTTCTCCCATCTCTTTCAGAGCTGCAGACAGTTCCTCTCGACTAACGCCGTTCCCCAGGCCGCCATTAGCCACCACCAAGCACTGTAGAAGAGAGAGACTGGTTGATTTTATATGGACTAGATGACATCAAAATTGACTGATTACTGTTTGAGATATCACCGCATTAAATCCTACACAACCTACATAAGCAGTGAATCATTCTGCTAAACACATCACAGCATTCAACACATATCTTAGTCAAAATAACCATATTTTTTACAGTTGAAAACACAACAAAAGATAATTTTTGCTGTAATTAGACTGATATTTCATATTGTTACTTAATACAGTCCAATACCCACATACACATGCTTGTTTTCCCCTGCTTCTTTGTTCAATTATCACTCATTTGAGATTTATTAATTTCCTTTCTTCACTATGACACCCATTTCGAAATTTACCGTGCTATAATCTGATTTATGTTATGTGTTATGACACACATTCTGTCAGGTTAAACAGTAATGGCAGTTGCGAGACAAGTCAATTACCCTTACATAGTCTAATCTGCTATTATATATATATTTATATGCCTGAAACCGGAGTGTCACACCAGCTATTAACGTGCCTTCTTTCATTAAACTCACATGAGCTGAAAATCAACATTGAATTGGAATTAACAGCTATAAATCAGTGTATTTGAAAGAAGATACAAGCAGAAGTTGGACAAAACTTGCTGTTAGCATGTTAGCTATCCCTCTCTTCGCTGCCACTTCCCGTTTATAAATGTTTATTTTCACTTACCTTGGTAGGCTGCGACACTGTACTAATTCCTTCATGTTTCAGCAACGTGTGACTGGCTTTTAACTGTTTACGAAGAACTTTCTTGTCCTCTTTACTCCTCCGGACGGCTTTCAGGTTGTTTTCAACACTAGCATCCATGGTACGTTATTTTTCTGGTCCGGGTGCAACATGAATCAAACACTGAACGTTCCTCGCCGGAGAGCAGCACCGGGACGGTTCCCGTGCCTCCTTCTTCTTCTTGTGGGGTTTTATTGGCGGTTGGCAAACAACGTATTGGTGCATTACCGCCACCAACTGGTAAGGAGTGTGAATCAGGATGACTACTAATACCCCTTAAAAAAAAAAAAAAAAAAAAAAATTATATTCTATCAAGCAGCCTCGTTGCTTCCCCGTGCCTCCTTTTCTCCTTCCTGAGGTTTTATGGCTACAGAGTTCCTCCTTATGGCTAAAAGTATTCATGCACTTTATTCGAACAACATTTTTGAGAAAAATCAAGACACTATCATTATAAAAATTAGGTAAGATGGTTTTAATTGAGCAAGTGTGTGCCATATGGTGACACACTGTGTGTGGTTAAATTGAAAATGAGCCCTGTTTCAAAATTGCTCTCTCAGTAGGCTGAGGAATCATAAAAAAAAAATAAAATACTGTAATAGCGTTCATGGCTCCTTTGAAACCAGTTATTATAACCAGTTATTTTGACACATGAATGCAGGAAAAGCACACAGAATTAATAACATGGACAATGGCTGTGTTCCACAAGGTCAGTTGGCAATGTAAAATGTTAAGTGAGAAAAAAAAAACTGTTCAACTTCGGCTTCACTCTACATTTTCCCCTGATCCTGGTTGTGTGTACCCCTAATGAGATTAATATATAAGGAAAGGGAGTCTATCTCAATGCAGTAGCATTTGCCCATGGGTGACACTGCTATTTGTACAATACCCCAGTACACATTGTTCTGTTTTGGTATACAGTATATCTAGGCTATAATACCAAGCTAATGCAAGGATTACTCTTGTTCTTTTGTGTAATGTGGTTGTTCCTTTTCCTCTTCTGAGCTTCAACTTTGTATCCAAGTCTTACTGACATTGTGTTTTGCCCTGCAGTTCCATTATATAGGATCTAAAACCTGATGGCAAATCCATGCTGCATGCCTTCCTAATCTCCCAACAAAAGAGAGACCAAAATGCTCCAGGGGTCATTCTATTCTCACTTGATACTAAGGGATACAAATGTAAATACATAGAATGACTATCCTGGCAAGACTTAGTTATTCCATTTTCATCCTTCTACCATCAGAACGCACTCAAATTCTGGCAGCTGATCCTGTGATACCCAAGGGTGAAAGATTATTTGATTGAGCTATCTTCTTCTTGTGCATCCTTTTCAAAAAAGAAACACAATACCCTATTCATTTAGACAGATGCAAACATGCATTCACATTTAGACATGTTGCGAAATTGTAATTGATGTAGTCTATGTTGTTGTTGTTTCTGCCCTGGTTGCAGTTCTGTGTCCACTTCCTCCCTCAAAGGATGTAATTAGCTCTGATCCAGCGAATGAATTCCTCTACAGCCAGATTAATGACTCTACAGGGCCCTTTTGGTGTGAGCGTATGTTCCAGGCTGGATGTGGTTTTGAGTCCATGAAACATTTGCACGTCACTGTGTGGGATTATACACGGGTGGGTTGTGTAATGAAGCCTTCACCTGTCCTAAGTCATCTCTGTAATTACAGCGCTGAGCTGAGCTGCCGGCCAGTGGGAACCCTTTCGTAGTCTTAACAGCACGCTCAGATTAGTCTACAAAACAACAGCTGGTCAGAATGGCTGCCCTTACCAACATCATAACAACATTTTCTTCATCTTGCCTTTCAAAACAGTCCAATAAATAAGAAATACATATGATGATAGCAAGAGATATCAGTCAGGTACACTGGAATTAATCAGGGCCAATACCAGCGAGGGGTAGCCTAAAGCTTTTTTTTTAAGCTATTCTTTTGTAATCACAATACAATTTTTTTTTTTTAACCCAGTGTCCACAATGATATTAAAGCAGAGACAGGTGGATTGACTTCTGCTTCTGTTTTGTTCATTTTTCTGTCTTTGATTTTGTTGCAATCCATTCAATTTGACTTCCTAAATGCCTTCTGTGTTTAAAAAAAACAACCTCTCCACCAGCTCCATTTAGCAGCTGCTAAACCACTTTGAGCAGTTGCTTGTATTTGAAAACGTATGATCATTTTCAGGGCTTCTCATGCAAGCTGATGATGGAGATGTGATATTAATTTTTGACCTTGGAAACAGTTGTTGAAAATAAAATCCCACCGCAAAGTTCATTTAGTTGGTGACGAGAGAACCATCTGCAAATGAGGATCAAGTGACATCATCAAAAGCAGAACCTCACAGTGAAATTTGTTTCTCAACTGCTGTTTCCAGGAGACTTTGAACCTCATCTAGCTCATTAAATTCAACAATATATTAGATAATGAAACATGAACATTTATGTAAACATCCATCCGTTGCATGTTATGAACAGGAGATTAGCAGGTTATTTCACTTGCCAATACTCAAGGGCAGCTTCACCTCACACATCAGCCAAGCTCTGAAAAGGCAGCCAAATGGTGAGAACTCGAGTAGAGACACTTGTGTACACTTGGCATGCCATCACCCCTTTGATATGCAGAGCCAGTAGCTGGAGCCCAAACTCCTGTTGCTGGCTTCTATGTATTCTAATTAGCTGGAGACTGTTGGCATGAGGGGGTGGATAACGAAACCAGATACCACTTTTTAAAATAGTGATTTTGATCTCTTGGGGCTAAATACAGATAGATTTCTGCCTGGAGAGAAGAGCATCATAAAAACTGAAGTGATGAAATAAAAGTGCAGAAATATATCAGCTACATGTTTTGTTACAAGGTCATCACAGCATTTTAAATGTTTTTATGACATACATAACGTGCACAGACAAAGGTTTGTCTTGCATTAGCCCTTTGTTTGGTGCATGTATTATCTCAGCTGAAATGAAGTCCTGACTCCCTTCCAATCAAAGCTGCTGTAATGGAAAATATTTAGACACAGAGCAATGCCGTGGCCTAAATAATTTTTCAGTGCCAGCTATTTGTATACCAGCATGCATGCAGACTAAATCACCAGGCATTAAGTGTTTATTGAATAATGAGCAGTAGTTTTATACACTGATGTATATGCACGCACACACACACACACACACACACACACGCACGCGCGCGCACACACACACACATACACACTCCTGAGGCTTTGTTGACACTGCTTTAGAGGGTAACCCTGCCAGTGCTTTTCTATCTTAGACACACACACCTGACACACCTGTCAGAGTGGGCCGTGGTCCACCACCCACAGAGATGCCTGCACACCTCAGTCACCCCAGTGCTGGATCTCCGTGACAATGGGAATCCCTGGGTCAAATAGCAATTGGTTCGACGCTGACAGGGCAGGGTGATAAAACGGCAGCCGTTCTGATCTGTTAAATCCTTTGGGAATGACCTTGGAATCCCGTGATGGAAAGGTTCAAGGGAACCAAGCTCATACACAGTTTGTCCTGCACTGAGTCTGTGTGTACAGAAGAAGGTGTGTGTGTCAGTGGGTTTTAACATAAGTTTAAAGATAACACTGTTTAAAGCAGCTGCCAAGTGTGAGATGAACTGAGAGGTTTGCAGTGGTGCACTGTCAAAATCCCTTTCTTAGTACTCCTAACATAGAGGAGGAAGAATGTAAAAGTACAATGGGTGCACACAACCACTAGAGAGAGAAACCTCTTCGTAATCAGACTGATGGCACTCAGACGAGCAGCTTAGTTAGCTTAGCTTAGCACAAAGTCTGGAAGCAGGGTGAAGCATGTAGCTTGGCTCTGTCTATAGGTAATGATGTCTGCCTTCCAATACCTACAAAGCTCACTCATTAACACATTAAGATCTCCACAAAATGGGTCAAAATGGCTAAATGGTAGCTCAAATCTTTTGCTACCATCAGTCCAGTTTATTTTAGACTCACCCTCTTCAGAACTGTGACCAATCAATGGCACATGACAATGTGGCTTTGATAGGCCAAAAATCCAAACTACAGTTTTATAATTGTGATATATACTGTAAAATTTTCTGGCACGAGTCATGGTGGAGAAACAAACTCATCAATAATATCAAGTCCACCGCCAACTAACTTTGGAGTTAGTTACATACAAGGAATTTGGCTTGGTTTGTTGTTGTAAATAGTGTGAATAAAAAACGTACACCAAGTAAAAAAAACAATAATAATGAGCAATAAGAGTAAATGAAAAAGACAAAAGACCATACAGTGCAGCGTGGTTGTTAACTGGATAAGTACAAATTTTACAGATTTATCCAGGAATGTGCAATTAAGTGAAAGTTCCAGACATTTTTAAGATGACATTCCAGTGCAGTGGAGGGATGTGTTAAATAGTGAGTTCATAAAAAAGTTGTTAATAAAAAATATGTTCTTTATATTTTAGTTCTAGCATGATCATATTTTTAAAGACCTTACATTATTATGCGAAATTTGGTGTTTTGTTTGATGATGCTGTGAACATGTGATGAATATAAATTAAGCCAAAAAATAAAACATTTAAGTTGCTTCTCGTGAGGAATGATGAGAAACAACTAATTTGAGTTAAAAATGCCATCAAGACACTTAATATCTGTATGTTTAAGGATATTCTTGTCTAGTATGACATACTTTTGGCTTTTTGTTCTATTTCTATTTGGCTTCCATCTCCTGTAACATGTTGTTTTTCTTTCATAAACAAAAAAAGTAGTGATTAGTGTAGTGCCAACTAGTGTAAAATAACATGGGTTGGTTTTCCTCATTCTGCTTATGCAGTACATTGGTGCCTCAGCCGGTCTGCAGTTCACTGAAGGGAGCAAAATCTGATTTAGCTCAGCTGCCTGTTTCTGTCGATCCATCAGTAAAGAAGAACTCATTTAGGAAGCATGCCAGCCACATGACTTACACATCTTTTTATTGTCTTTACTAGCTGGTAGTTGTCATCCAGAAATCAAAAAATATTGTAACTGAAGTACAGTGGCAGGAAGGACTGAATACATCATGATATGAGACGTTTTAGTACCTGAATAACTATGGGAGTAATTAACCTTTCCCCAGACATCGTGATGAATTGTGGTCTCAACTGGATTTAAACCTACATGCCTCCAGTGTTGCATTTTGAAGAGGTCGCTATGTTATTCCTCTCTCCCCCTGTACATAGTTCGTACGCACATACTGAGTGATACTGTTACAGTTTCCTAAATCCATCAGAAGACGTGAGCATTGTGTTTGGAACAACTATAATCCACCTTGTATCTACAATAATGTTTTATAAATAACCCTGAGTCCCTCCTCTGTTGTGTGTGTGAGAGAGAGAGAGACTCTGTATGGTTATAGATGGGAAACACACCAGTGGATGAGATGTGTGGATAACACACTCTATTGGTTGTTTAGTTGCTGTGTGACATCAGTCTGTGTGTATGTGAAACATGGGCGGTCCGCTGAAGGGGCTACTTTAGGAGCGGGACCTTCCCCTGTTGACCAGAGAGAGCTGGGCACCGGCAAGAAGATCAGCTGCTGGCAGATGGTGTGTGCAACAACAGAAACATTACCAGGGGTCAAGTGCTACTGCTTTCTCCTTCTTCCTGTTGGTAGTGAGATCACTGCCAAAAGACAAAAGGTAACAGGCAAATGTCTCCATCTGATTTTGTGTACTATTGTTGATGAAAGAAACAAATCGATGACTTTGCCCTGAAGTGCTTTCTAACCAGATAGTATGTGTGTTATGCTTTGTAGGTGTGTGCGTCATGCCCTATGTGTGCATATGAGGGGATATTATGGTCCCTCTCTCTGTTGAGTGATGGTAGAGATGAAATATACTTTCTTAATCCCTAGAGGGAAATTCAATTAGATATTTCTGCAATGTAACTGTGTAACTGTGAACAGATAGTTTTTAAAAAACATCTTATTTGCCATGGTCATATATGTATTACATATTTGATCCATATCTCTGTGAACTGCAGGTCCAAGACCAGCCATACCTCTATATCAACATACAAAACATCTGCATCCTTCATTCTATCCTTCCCTCCTCCTCCTCTTCCTCTCCTTGACTGTGACATCACCATGGACCGCTCGGTGCAGGAGCTGTTCCTCAACTTCATGATCGTCTTAATCACTGTGCTGCTAATGTGGCTGCTGGTGAAAACATACCAGGACTGAACCATGGAGCAATGAGAGGGGAGATAAATGAGAGGTAGTGCAGATGGAGAGTTGTGTGTGGAGGGAAGAAGCAAGCATGGTTACTGTAGAACTTTGCTGCTGATTGATTCTCGTCCAGACGCAGTGTTTACATATTTTCATTAATTTGGTTCGTGGGCACTGGTCTGGTCCAGAGCTCAGTTACTACTCATATGAGGTCTAAAACCATGTGATTGCTATGAACAGGCAGACTGTGTTGGATCAGAATTTGTATTCTGTGGGAAAAGCCAAAGTGTTGGTGGGAGGGTGAATAAAAAATATACAGTAATGTCATTATAAAGAGTAATTTATGTGGTAGCCCAGGTGTCATTCACATGACCTTTGATACAATGAAATGTCGTGGTGTCTACTGATCTGTTTTTATTATGTGATGAAGGTGTCAGATGCATATGTTGTATCTACTCAAACAAGAAGACAACAACACACATAATGAAGCATTATATTTATATTCACTTCTTACCATTAAACAGTCTTTAATTTGTTGGATTTTGTTGGACACAAACAAACTTTGCATTCATGATTGATACCGTGAAGCCCATATTTTTTTCTCCTTACAATTTCTGAAACTTTAAGTTTTTGTTCTTTGTAGTTGCACATTTCCATCAAACAAGCAGTTGCTGGAGAATAACAGTTGATCACATGTACTATTATGTATCATGAGAGGAGAAGCAGGGCATGCATGGATACATGGCAGTCTAAAAAACTGAATAAAGGCAAGTAGTTTAAAGTGAAAATCCACCCAGATAATTTTCACAACATTACCAATAAATTATTTTCATTGAGTTTCAAATAGTGTAATGTATACGAGCAGGTCTCCATCAACTAGAAAAAAAACAACTGTCACAGAAAAATTTGTAAAATAACATGGAGTCCCAATGAAGTTATATAACATCACAAATTATAGGACCATTTTTTTTTAAATATATTACTCAATAATGTGTATTTATTAGTCTAATCTACTAATCAATTAAACTGAAAGAAAGTTCTGTTTAAGATGAAAAAAAATCTTCAAATGCAGGAAAAGAGCATTGAATTCCTCTGGAAGGCTTCAAAAATGGAGCCTCAACATAGCAAAGTGTCTTTTTACATATTCTACCTGTAGGAGAACTGATAAATGTGCAGATACTGTGTGTTCTTATGTGGGTGAATTACCATTTTAAAAAAAGCAGAATTAAAAAAAACAGTTATTGAATTAGGATTTCTAAAATAGCTGACTGCTCAGTAGGTTACCTCCATGGGAGGGGCTGCATTTTAACTGACACAACAAAAATCCGACGACATCAGGCGCTTCACAAATACAAAGTTAAGGAACTCTTTCAATAAAAAAATAAAAATAATAATTTGGCTCAGGTGCTCCTGTGTTAAGATGATGTGCTGGAGACATGGGGTTTGTTGAAGTTAGCAAAGACGTTTGAAAGCCCCATGGAAGACTCATGGTTGACATCAGTGCAACAAGTAACACACACGTGTCCATCTATGCGCATTGTGTTCATGAGCGTGCGTCTGCTGCGTCAGCCCATGGGTCTTTGTATCTGTTGAAGCTGATGAGCTGGCAGTGGAACTCAGTGAGAGCTCTGGGCATGGGAGTTACTTCCTCCCACTGGTTTCTTCCACTGTGGTAAACCTGCACATGTCATACAGAAGTCAGTTAATGAACTTTAAAATAACTTGTTAACCTGTCCTCTTCTGTTTGTGTCAGTGTGTTCCTTCCCCTTTCCTTTCCATACCCCTCCTCTCATCCTGTTATGCTCCATCTGTCTCTTTGGTTAAGTTACCCATTTTTGTCTCATGCCTGCATGTTGTCTTGTCACTTTCTGGTTTTATTTTGTAGTAGTCTCCCAATTGTTTCAGGTCGTTTTGCTTCCTGCCCTCCTGTGTTCCCAACTGTGTCCCATTACCTAATGTTTAAATAGTCCTGTCTCCCCTTT
This sequence comes from Synanceia verrucosa, assembly GCA_029721515.1. Lineage (NCBI taxonomy): Eukaryota > Metazoa > Chordata > Actinopteri > Perciformes > Synanceiidae > Synanceia > Synanceia verrucosa. The sequence goes on along the minus strand of CM056559.1, from coordinate 12,778,223 downwards.
CTCTTTGTGCAATTGTCGCGTCTTGCCATGTTCATGTCCTTGTCCCTGTCCTGTGCTCGTTTTTTTTTTGTTTTTTGTTTTTTTCAGCCTCAGGTGAGAGTATTTCTATTGTAGTTTTCAGTGCTTTTGGTTGAATGTTTTTGTTTCTAGTTTAGTTATGTCAGTGTAGGTTTACCGCGCGCCCTCTCAACCACCTGGAGAGGCACACACCCATCTGAGCTGGAACACCTGCACGCCATGCCGTATTCTCCTGTCTGTTTTGACCATCATGTGCTGTACCTTGTGTGAGCAATTAAAGACTTTTACTGTGAAGACTTGCCTCGCGGAGTTGCGCATTTGGGTTCACGCCAAGACTAGACCACCCTATAACATATCTCCTCTCTTATCCATTCCTGAACGTTCTATATTTACCTTTGGTATTATCCTCATCCATTCCATCTATCCTTTTTGTTGATACTCATACCATGAAACCTTTATTCACATACTGTTGTGATTTGATATGTCCTTGCTAGTGAATTAATACCTTAATCAAACTGACATATAGTATACATGCTTCCTTGTCCTTATTGCATTATTTACTGTAACAGTGGTGTATGTAGCATTAGCAATGTACATTATATATTACATACTGTACGCATGAGACATACTGGGATAAACTATATTTTTTTGCTTTTTTTGCTCAGTTCATATTTCATATTTGCAAGTTTTGAGCTACTGATCACTTCTTCCAAGCCTGCTGACACATCAGGTGGCCTCTACTTCATAAAACCATGACATGCAACACCACCTTATTCAATAACAACTGCTCCTCTAGATGGAAACGCTCTCCTACCTGAACTTCATCTGTGATCTCATCAGGTGAATAATCTCCACCCAGGATGTAGATTCTGTCTCTCATACCCACAGCACCAGCATTGAATCCAGCACACTCAAATGACCCTTCACCCTTCCACACACAGGTTTCTGGACAAAAACTGTAGACCTGGATGGGAAAAAGGGATATTTTGTACTGAGTTAAGATACTCCTGCTATGAAAACTATGTAAGCCTTTTAATGGTTTTTACAATGCAAGGCAATGACAACTTATTCATTAATTCATCTCACCTTGTATGTGGACAGGTCACAGAGGTGAAGTGTGTTATTAATTGACACCGCCTTCACCAGCGTAGCATGGAAGAATTGGCCAAACTCTGCCACCAGGCGGCTCCACTGGTCCTGCTGGGCGTCGTAGCGGAAGAAGCAGTCCAGAGAAGGGTTAAAGGAGTCTGTGATCTCCACCTCTGAGCCCAGTGTATAGATAACACTGCCACAAGCACTGGCCTCAGGGTAGTATATGGCAGTGGGCAGTGGGCTGACTGAGGACCAGGTCTGGGTCAGAGGGTTATAATACTCCACCTAGAATATAAGTGATAGAAGAGAACAAAGCTTGCACAGCACATACTAAAAGCCACACTGGCATTGAAAGCACATCTTAACCAACAACATGGTCTCAGTCGTGTATAAAGGAGACACTGTTACCTCCAGCAGACTGGGAGCCCCCCCTCTGGATCCCCTGGTCCGTCCCCCGATGACATATACTCTGTCCAGGCAGGTCACAGCTGTATGGGTGGTCCTCGGCTTCAGCATGGCAGGTGCAGGTGTGCAGGTTAGGGTCACAGGACAGAAACACCAAACCTCATCCGTGGCATCGTGGAACGGCTCAGCCACATGGAGACGTATTGCCCGGCAACAATTCCCACGGCAACCGCCTGTTACAAACATCTTGGATCCAAAACAAGAGGATGGTGAATTTATTCAAGCTATAATTTAAAAAAAATGTGCAGTTATGAGTCATTCCAAACCATTATAAATAAGTCAAGGTAACATTTGTTGTTGTATTGTCTAATTTTAACTGACATGTATGTTCCCTTACTGTCCCTACAATCCTACTGTCCTACTGTTCCTAACCTGGAGAGATATATCTTAAGGGTGAAAATACAAATAAAAGGATAACAATGTTTTAAAAAAAGGAATGTGAGAAAGAAAACTCACACCCACACCAAAGCTATAACTTATAATAAGGGGTCACAAGTTATCATTGCTTAATTTTGGACTTAAAATGGACACAAAATGCAAAGCAAAATGGTTGGGAACCACTGCTCTAAACAACAGCAGCACTCAAAGTCCAACCCCCAAAATGTACCTTCTCAGCGAAGCTGGTAAGGAAGGACCCCGGTGGGTCTGGCATAATGGCCATCCCCTCTCCGTGCCCTGTTCCCAGCTCTCTCCACTGGTCTGTTTCCAGACAGTAGCGGAAAGCATGACGGATCTCTCCATTCTCCTCCGTCTTGTGAACGTAGATGTAGCTCTGCGTGGTGGCTGGCCTAGCGTCAGAGAGCAGGCCGCTGTACTGATCCTGTCTGCTCTGGGCCTCAGACAGCAGTGCGAGGCAGGACTTAGCATCGCAGAGGAGAGTGTCTGAGTCACGCAGATTCTGAGAGAGAAGGTGAGGGGTGACGCAGGAAGGATGAGACAATCAAAAGACCACATGGACAATCCCAAATTCCCCACATGTAGTTTACTTAAACCTTTAGGGCAGGTGCAGGAAGATGGTGGAGTCTGGTTAGAGACAACAAGCCTGGCAACAGCTTATGTCTTTCCAAAAGACCATGGCGTGTCCAATGAAGAAGCGACATCACAACGTCCTCCTCACAGGGCACATTTAGAGCATCTGACCTGAGGCATGCCTCGAGGACATTCACCTATGAGAAGCAATTAAAAAGGTAAATCCTGACTGAGTTCAGTCAGGCTTCTTTATGTGAGCAACATGATAATAATTTCACTGAATAAATCACTTTTACACTATTTTTACAAAGAAATGATCTACCTCAGAGCCTCAGAGCTTTATCATTTAAATAGTTTTAAAAATCGTTCAAGTAATATTTGTTTTTAATTCTATCTAAATAATAAATAAATCATATTTGGTTTTCTCAGCACATATTGACACAAATGCTGTTGCTCTTTTAAAGGCCATTCAAAAGGGATGCTGTCATTTTTCTCACCAAGAGTCAGAAAATAAGTTACAGTTTGCTGGCTTTGATTTGGAGCCATGGAGTAAAAAAATGGTTAAGGTCATTAATGATCAGGCAGACATAATGCAGAATCTTTATACATTATATAAATTAATTGATGCATGTTATGTATTTATTAACAAATAATAAACAGTCATCTTTATATAAACCTCAGCTTCTCAGATCTTCCTTATCTTGTTTGGTTTTAAGCAGCACCTGCATATCCAGAAAGACCTGGGTTTTGGACAGGTCAGAGAAGTTCTGAACCACAAAGTCTTCAGCACTTTGGAGGAGTGAAGCCGAGCCGTAGGCCTCAGCGAGGGAGAAGAGGGACAGACAGTTGCAAAGATCCATGGTTCCTATCAGGAAGTTGCTGCACGCTTGAGACAAGACTGACACCTGAGGACCCACACAGGAAAAAAATGCAGCTTCGAGAAAAGACTAGTTGAATAAAAACTTTGCTTGAAAAGACTTCTGCTTGGTTTGTAGTTGAGTGGAGCCATGTTGGGGATTACATGAGCTCACCAAAGTTCATGTACCAGTAAGAAAAATAAAAGTGTTGGATGTGCATAGTTAATAGGTGTGACAGTAAATATGCTAATAAAAATACAGCTTGTGCATGTCCACAATGTCCTGAGAGGAGGCATAATTTCTCAAAATAAGGGAAGACACCTGTGAGGGTTCAGCATAGCTAATGAATTCAGACATCATTACTTTTATTACTTGCACTTGTGCTTTTATACTGTCTGTGACATCTCAAAATGTGACATATTTAAGCCAAGCAAATAGGCACTCGTTATGGTATGGTATAGCTAAACAATGTACAGTGAAGAGGTTTTTTTTTTATTATTTTTTTAAGAAAAAATAGTTGGATAATAATTTTACCTGCAGGAAAGAAGCAAGCTGAAACAGCATGTCTACATTGCCATCAGTGATGAGTATTTCTCCAGAGTAGGCAAAGTCCAGGAAAGAAGCCACCGCAACTGGACACTGGTTTGCCAAAGTCACTGAACCATCTCCACGCTCTCGCATATCCACCTCAAACATGGCCCTAAACACAAGACAGGTATATTTGACAGACAGACAGACAGACAGACAGACAGACAGACAGATAGATAGATAGATAGATAGATAGATAGATAGATAGATAGATAGATAGATGAAGTACCTGAAGAAATCACTGCATGCTGCAAGGACACAACGATGGCTGGGAAAACTGTGTTCCTGGACATTAATGGTGAAGTCAAACAACAAGCCCTGCTCCCTGAATGATCTGAGCACACCCAGCAGCTGCAGTCCATGAGACTCAGGCACCCTTAGCAGGGTCCGGCACTCAGGGACACTGTTGCATTGTGGTTTACTCCTAGAGGTGCTGCTGCTGGTGGAGTTGTGGGAATCAGTGATACAGGACTCTTGAGGTTCATCCATCTTCCCAAATGCTGACAATGTAAATAAAAGGCAAAGGTTATAATGCATTTCCACAGAATATAATGACACTGTCTTCATATTTTGTGTCAATGTGTGAGAGAGAGACAAAGATACGTGAGTTGGGATAATAACATGAAATAATAATGTATAATATTAGGCAACTGAGACAGTTTAAGGAAAGATTTTGAGTCTAGCACATTCTGTATTGTTGTCACACAATTATACAGTTCGAAATACCCACATTAGACTACACACCACTAAAAATCACACACAAGCTATATAAGTAGGCCTAATAGAAATACATGTGAAATACACACACGTAGTCTGAAGCGGGACATGCACTACTCACAGTGTCAGCACCTCGGACAGCTCTCTCTTTCTCGAGCCATTCCAACATCCGGAAGCGTGAAATCACGTGACGACTGGGACATCTTTTTCCTTTAATGCGGGTTTATTTGACTTAAATGTCATTTTTGTTGAAAGTGTGCAGTTTTGTATGTAATAATGTGGTGTTTATCTCATTTATAAAAGCCCTCAAGTTGTGTGTGCGCATATGCAGCTCTTTTGTTTGCCGGTGGAGGTGATGCGCGGTGCATGCTGGGAATTGTAGTTCTCTTTCATTGGTCGTTTTCCAGCCTGTCGGTGACAGCTCTGAGTGTAGCCTAGTTAAAGTAAATCCTTTAATTCTGGATATTTGCTTGCTGGTTCTGGCTCTGAAGATTGTTTGTTTGTTTATTGACAGTATAGCTGTAGGCCTATATATTTTTAAATCTTTTAAATCTCCTTATTTTTTCCCACTGTGTAGCCTATGTCAGTTGTTGCGAAATAATTTCCTTCGGGATAAATAAAGTTCTATCTTATCTTATCTCAGCTTATCTTATTTAACATATAGTACCTGCAATGGTACTAGAAATGCCTCGTGGTAGGGACTGAGAATTAAGGAAATATATAATGGATTTAAATTTATTAAATCTGACCAGGCCAAACTTTTCACTGTTTATTTTACACTTAATAGTTTGTATTTTTCGTACACACTGTAAATATTCATAATTACTATTACTTACTCTATTATTTCATTATTGTTATTTTATTGTTTTTATTTCCCTCTAATGCAATGACTCTAATGCAATATCACTCATTACCACTGGATGGCGTTGCTTCGCTGTGAAGCAACATTTGTTGTTGTGCCGAAATGTACCAAGCAAAAAGCCTCTTTATTTGGTCTGAATTAGTGAACGTGAACTTCCAGCCATGTTGCAGTAACATTTCACCACCACAGTGCTGCCGACCAAATAACACACATTTTACTGTCTGGACATAATGATTGCAATGATCCCCACAGATATCAGCAAGCTGTTGTAAACATACACCAGATACTGCTACAGCTTGTATCACTCATGATAACAATAACGATGTTACTAAACGATATACTAACGGGTCATTCCTGATCAACACAAAAAACACCGACTCAATTAAGTGCTATCACACACACGAGAGGACAAATAAGTAACAGTGGTATTATTACAAAATGATCTATCAATTGGACCATCTTCATTCATATCTCTGTTTTAGTAATTAGCCCTTAATAGTCACACAAACCCCTAAAGTCAAATGCTCCATTATTGAGTAAGTGAGACCAGTAATGTCAATCAAAATTAATACAAACATAATAACCTATATTTTGTTGTTGTTGTTTTTTTCTTAACCTGAAATAAACTATTATTATTGGGTTATAATCAAAGCTTCATCGGTGGGTCGGACCCCCTCCTCTCTCCTTACATCCCTGCATCCCTCCCTTCTTCTCTCCCTCCCGGCAGTGCATCCCCATCCCCCACACAGTGGTCGTCTCTTCGGGTGAAAGCTGTCTTCTCTGCGCCACTGGTCCGACAAAACGCTGCCGTTGCAGAGCCAGTCCACACCGACCTGAGGCAGAGCAGACACAAGGGAGAGATCACGTACGCATACGGGGAAATCGTTTGTCTTGTTCGACCGAGCGGCTTTGGTAAGTCTCTTTTAACGTTTATTATGGAGGGCTGGGTTGTCCATGTGTCGACTTGCCAGTTGTTCGTTTTTTCTGTCTTTTTTCCGCCTCCCTTCAATTGTCCTCCGCGGTGGCTACAGTGGGGAACTAGCAGGCTAAGCTAAACAAGCTAGCTTAAATAGCCGAATCAAACTGATACTAGTTGTCGTGTCTACTTTATTGTCAGTGGTTTGCAGTCAGGGGGTAAAGGACGCTGCTGTTGTCCCGGTGCAGTCCAGTCAGGCATACTATGGTTGTTTTTCACTGCCGTTTGCTAAGCTTTACCCAGCTAGCTTGCTAATTAGCAATTTGGGTAGCGCGTGCCGAGGGATGCAGGGATGCTACTGGTTAGCGAGGGTCTTTTCAGGCTAGCAGACAAGCTAAGCTAAGGTTAGTATTATGTGTGACTCGCATAGATTCCTGCATTGGGCTGTCTCGGGATGGTTGAATAGCCTTGCTAACGGCGGCTAATCTGGTGATAATTGGCAAGATGGCATCTCAGAGTTGTTATCGAGAAATCGGCGGATTTTCAAAATGGTGTCTTAAGCTTGTTTGAGTGTGACCAGTTTTGTCCAACCGTGGCTGTTTTGGCGTTACTTGCTATCTCAGGAATGCAGCGTACTGCCAGAACATGCCACACTCAGAAGGATATAACTACATATTAAACACTGGTTGTGGTGGTAAATGCAGACGCCTGCATGCAGCCACCATTATGAACAAAACAATCGCATTTTGGAGCGGAATTAATTTGTTTGTAAGGGAGTTTTGTGCTGCATCTGTGCTGTGTTTTGAAAATGTGTAGCGTCTATTTTACCTCATGTAAATATTTGCACAGTGGACCTTCACTATGTCTATACACACCACTTATTCTTAGGTTTGTTATAATAAACATGTGGCTCCTCACGATGTGCTGTTTTGGTTACATATAGCTCATAATAAGTATTATAAATCCAAAATGCAGATTTGTCTGAGGTTGTTTTCCACATTGATGAGTTTGCTGACCAGTTACTGATAAACTGGTGTTCAGTACACCAAATTTTCAGATAACGTTAGTTGCACCAAACAGAGAAAAATTGTCTGGATGTAAATGTTTTGCGTATTTGCTTAATAGACAACGCAACAAGTAGTTCATTTTCAAAATTAAGGTGATATTTCTTTTGCTCAGCTAATTGATCAATTAATCATTCTGGTCCTACTGTTTTTGGTACTCATCAGAGTAACAGTTAAGTTATCCATGTATACTTCGAATGGTTTTCTGCTGAGACTGGAAGCTTCGTTTTTACATTTTTAGTGTGGGTTATGCCCCATGAAGCCAAACCACATTAGTCACAACTGATCCTACACAATGGTCTCCCCCATTGGGTAGGATCAAAAAACAACATGTGAAAATCACAAAGACTGTGCACAATAAATTTGAAGAGTTTAGTGAAATCAAGAATTGCAATCTTCCTAATGAAGGCATATTAAAAACGAGGGGATAAATTGCCATTTGCTGGTTCTATTTTTTCTTCAGTTTAAGATGGCCCCTGTGTCCTGGGGGGGGGGGCTATGGGGTATGGTGTTGAGTGCAGCCTCATGTGTATGAATGGTGGGCCGTACAGTGCAGCTTTAAAACTGTCAGACTATAGAAAGCTGGAGTCACTTGATGTTACGAGAGTCAGTGGTTCTATAACAGACTGTTGTCTTTCCAGCACCTCAGTCCCGTACGGTTTGAACCACTTAATGAGTCACTCGTCAAAGATCAACCAACGAGATGCTTACAGACGGCAGCTTTCACATTCACCCTCCTCTGGCGTCCAGCCCACAGGCCATTGACTTGTTGACCAACTTTTTTTTTTTTAATAGAGAATTACAGATGAGAACATTTGTGTGGTTGGGACTAGCTGGTTAGTCAGTTATGTTTGACAACTAGGTTGCAATATTTAAGTAACACTAATAGTTTAATCATGGAAATCATTTATTTGTGTCATTCAAGTTCATGACTGGGCAGCACGGTGGTGTAGTGGTTAGCACTGTCGCCTCACAGCAAGAAGGTACCGGGTTCGGTTTCCGGCCCGGGGGCCTTTCTGTGTGGAGTTTGCATGTTCTCTCCGTGTCTGCGTGGTTTCTCTCTGGGTACTCCGGCTTCCTTCCACCATGCGAAAACATGCATGGGGATTAGGTTAATTGGTTAATTTAAATTGTCTGCAGGTGTGAGTGTGAGTGGTTGTCAGTCTCTGTGTGCCCTGCAATGAACTGGTGACTTGTCCAGGGTGTACCCTGCCTTTCACCCTAAGACAGCTGGGATAGGCTCCAGTTCATGAGGAATTTTCTGGTTTTTGCATCAGCCGCCATAGTCCTACACGCTTTGCACACAAGTTTTGGGTGGTTGTCTGCAACCTCACTTCATGGACTATCAAAATAAGTGCAGTTTATTGTCTGTTGACTGACTAATTGATTATTCAACTAACCACTGCCCCTCTAATCTGATGACAATTCATTTTTTATAGCAAGTGGTACCACATACAAATAGTAATCAGCTTTGTAGTTGAGGCATTTGCATCAATATCATTCATTAAGTTGTTTGTTCATATGCATTATTCTGTACAGTGATTTGTGTTGAGGTTGAATGAGATAAGCTAATTACTTGATAACGTGTACATGGTTATGTGTACGTGTGCTTGGTGACAAATGTCACTGGGATAAAAGACTGAACCGATCTCAGAGGCCACATTATAATTCATTCAGCTGTCAGTCATGTCGGGGGTCTGCAGTTGTGTACACATGCACATACACCGTTTCATCACTGATAGCTACAGTCATGATCAATAATGCTAAAATGCTGTAGTCCAGTAGCAGTGTTCAAAATGTACACAGCTCTGATCTAATTATACCCAAGGGATGAGGCCTGATGTATATATAAAAAAAAAAGTATTCTAACCCACAGGGAAAAAAATAACACATTATGTAAAGCAGCAGCCTCGAAAAACAAAGAAAATGCTGTTTGTTGCAGCACCTCTTTTTGTCTGAAACAGTCATTTTAAGCACCTGTCTCTTTAAGAAGGTGTGAAACATTTGTCAGGTTAAGGTGATCAAAGTAGTAGTATAGTGATTACTGTAGTAACTGTGCCCATGTTAAGCTCACTGTATGCATCAGTTGTGTCAGACCAGCAACTATGGAGTAGCTTACAGTCTGATTCGCTGCTGAACCTGGAGCTGACGTAGCTTTACGGTTTTCTGTGACGAGTTGTTATGTTGGGAAAGTGGGGAAGAAAATTTTAGAATTGGACTAAATGGTTTATAAATATGTTTAGGATAGACCTTGATATTCAGTTCTTGATATTTTCATGTTCCCTAAAACAACATAACTTTCTACCAACTTTTTGATGTGTGTGATGGGAGTTTAGAGGGAATGCCGTTCCTATACGACAGACTTATTTTTAAATTTCACACCTTTGTAAAATGCTAAATCAGACTCATAGCCAAATGAGACATTTGGTCCTATCAAGCAGCTCATTATTCACTCTCCCATGTGAACTGGTTTGGTGTGGCATTTGTAAGTAATCAATAAAAATTGATGAATGCTAGGTACATTAATTAGTTTGGAACACCTTTTAGCTTAATACATTCAGTAGGTGTGCTGGTAAGGGATGCACTATGTCTGCCTTTTTATTGTGTCTGTACACAGCGTGGTGGATGCACATATATCACAGTGCGTACATGCATGCCAGAGCCACCATTTTCTCTAGTAATTATGTAACTTTTAATAGATAAGTAATCATCTGTCACGGAGGCAATCAGCATGGGTTCATTCACTTTCAACTAAATTGTTGGAAGCAATGATTCTTGCTGGGCCTTTGGTTTTCTGCTATTAGTGTAGTACGAAGAGTATAGAATAGCATTTCAAGTTGCAAAAAGTAAAAATTTGTACCATCAGCTTTACAAATATGAGTACCACCTTTTCTGAAGTGATGGAGTTCTCTTTAGCTCATGATAGCTCTATTTTATGGTCTGGTTTGTGAATGAGCCACATTGGGTGACTAGTATCTCCCTAGTTGCTGTCAAAACTCATTAAAAGTCAACTGAATTAATTAAAGCCTCTCATTAACACCTTAAATGATGACTCTTTGTTTGGGAAAATCTTGTCTCCACCCTGTATGTTCCTGTTAACATATATTGAAGGTAACACTATTTTTCCTTCATAAACTGTGACATTTTCTTTTTCTTCATTATGAAATCAAACACAATAGGGGTAAAATTTCACAGCACAATTATTGTCACATAATCCAGGGATGCAGACCTGACTGTGACTGACTGATGGGATGGTTTTGCAAAGAGGAATCGAGGAGGATGACACCAGCACATGCAGACAGGGGGAGATGGTGTCCCAAAGTGTATAGTTCTGTCCTGGATCTAAAATAGCCTAAGGCTGTTTGGTGCTAGTTGCTGCAGGGCAGGTCTCATTGTATGGAGGGTTGGGGGGGTTAGGGATTCCATCACACAGCTCTGAGCGCTGCACGGATGTCACTTCTGATCGTGATTTTTACGGATGTCAGTTCTGATCGTGATTAATCATTTGTCAAGAAAATGTGATAAAATGACTATTATGTTTTAAGGCATGTATTGAGTTAAGTTTTCACTTAATTATCACAAAAAACTAAGTATTCTTTATTCCAGTTTTACAGCACCATGAACCAATGCTGAAACAATAATGTTGTCGAATAAAATCAACAAATCGGAAGAGCCACTTGCTATAATTATTATGTGATTCATTCTCTAGGTAGGTATTCTGAATATTAATTGGTCCACGTGAGCAAAAAATGCACCTTACAGTCAGCAATTTATCGACTTAAGAATTTTATTTCTGTTTCCTTTATATGTGATCCAAGTGAAATTCTGCCTTCTTGAGGATTAAAATAAAAGCTGCTCAGCTCTATTCTCTCGTTCGCTGAAGTGTGATGACGCCCACCAGTTTTGATTTGTTGCTTTAAAGAGTAGATGCCTGGTGAGGTATTATGTGGGAGGATAGAGTCGGTGTGGGGGTTGTTGTATTGTACATGTTCTCTAGGAACGGTAGCTCTTTGTGTGTGTGTGTGTGTGTGTGTGTGCGTGTGTGTGTGTGTGAGTGAAAGGTTTATTCTTTTGCAATCCTCCTCTCATTATTACCTCTTCTGGTGCTCCTAGGCTGCAGGAATCTCCCTTTATGGAGTGGAACCAAGATTATTGGTTTGCAGCATGCACGTTTGTATATTAACATACACAAATTAAATATGTGGGCATCATCCCTGAAGATCTGAAACGAGGTAAATGTTTAAAGGTAGACAAATGCCGACTGTCGGTGTGCAGGCCAGCGTGAGCTGTGTGTTTTTGTACCTGAAGCCTCAGGCTGTAGCTTGTGAGTTCAGCCCAAATGAAGTCCCAACTAATAGAGTTTAAGCCTAACAAAGTCCTGAAAATTAACTGGTTAAGCCACAGAGCTGGAAGGTCTTCTAAATAATATCAGTGATTGTGCACCAGACAGAGCTTGAGCCCCACGATTAGGGTTGCTCGATTATGGGGGGGAACATTATCATGATTATTTTGGTCAATATTTAAATCACGATTATTCAAACAATTATTTTTGAGTTATTATGCAAAACGTTCGAATTAAAAATAAATATAGGCTACAAACATGTACCATACGGCTGTGTGCAGTCCTCAATGTGTTATGCTGCTCTAGTGTTAATAGTGATTAAACAGTCAGTCAAACTCCTCTCATGAGCCAGAAAGGATGAGCATTCTTGCTCTTTTATTAAATTCCACAGGTTGACAACAGTGAATTTGAGTGAAACTGGTTAAAGCAAGAAAAAGAAGGACAGCATTACATCGCATCCCATGTGACTATCATCTATATTTAGTAACCACGCTAACGTACGGCCGGCATCTTAGCATCGCTACTGCGATCACATCTCCCCATCAGACATTGCCAAAAGTTATCAAACGTCACACACACGCCGTTATGTTTACAATCTCTACTTCCTGTTTCCGCTGTGGCGCATCTTCAAGCTTCGAAATAAAGGTCCTATTAATAAAACTACAACACCCAATAAATCATTTCAACTCGATTATATGAGTTTGGAGATCGTTTGACAACAAAGTCAAAATCGTGATCAAAATTTGATTAATTGCACAGGCCTACCCACGATATACACTTGGATGATTATACAGTTTGCATTTATAGCAAGCAACTCTTTTGTTATTTAGTTTGTTTTCCATTTATCAAACTAAAATGCCAAATATTTGTTGGTTGTCTCCTCTCACAAAGTCTCAATCTTAAATCTTTTTAAATCTGTTTACATTTGCTCCTGGATCATTGCTTCTGCTGCACAAAAAACCTTCGGGATGAGAAAAGTTTTATCCTATATTATATTGAAAGGGGTTGAAATCACCGTTGACACCTGTTTGTGTGTGTGTGTGTGGAGACTAGTTGTTATAAAATTAGATTTGAAATGCGGTCCTTTGTCTAAATACTAAATTACACATCTCATTCAAGTTTCTCTTCAGGGACAGGGTCATAGCGATGAGCACTAACTGAGTCTAATCAGAATTCAAACAAACAACTTCCACTAGACAGCACACACCATCTTTTAGCTGTTGAGACATTTTTCAGTGCAAATCAAATTATCTGAAATAGTTTTTTTTTTATTGTCAGATTGTCATTGAAAGAGAGGTTGCTGGGGGGGAAAGCAAATAAAGTGAGATTTGATTTCATAATGAGAATGGCGGCTGGTTATAGAGACAAATGTGGTGACATGGTCACTGGTTTGATTGTCATAAGAGACAATAAAGGCTTCAGCAGAACAGCTTCATGTACAGTTTATTATCTGCAGCACGTTTTCATCATGTATATTCAGAGCGACTGTTTTTGCCTGATTAGAACTCCATAGCTACTGGCAACACAGCACATCCTGTACCCGCAGCTCCTTCACAGTAAAAGCTTTCTACTAATTGTGCTACTTGAACTACTTACTTAATCTTTTTAAATTTTCATCCTCACTTTATCTCAGTGTTTGATAATGGCTTAAATAATGGCTTGATTCTTGTGCTCATCAGATATTTATTTGGATAATGGTTTTATAATTTTGTACTGTCGATCAAATAAAAATCATACTTTTTCAAGATTCAAAGTGTTTATTAATATGTGAACAGTAAATAAATAAATCAAAGTGTTTAAAATGCATAAAAAGGTAAAAAAAAATAGATAAAGGCAGCTTAAAGTCAGATAAGGCAGCAATGTGATTATATACAATAAAAATATAGACTGCGAAGAGGTAGCGCCATGATTAGAAATGACAATCGTTATGGGGTATTTGCAGCTGACAGCTGTGATTCATGAGCGTATTTTCCAAAAAAGCAGATTGTTCCCCATACAGGATTTCCTTTAAAAAGAGCTTTGGGAGCACACAACCCAAACCCTTGGCTCTGAGTGTCTCTCTGTAAGCAACAAACATGGATGTGTGATGTGATATTTCCAGGCAACCAACAATAGGGTGTCATTTTTAGTTTTCTCTTGAAAGATATGCCCTTAGCCCTAAACTACAAAAAAATATACTGGAACCGTAACACTCGTCTCGGCCCATTTACACTGTGCAACAAATACATGTTATGTCGTCTTTTACCGTATCGTAGACATTGGTCTGTCGAACAGAAGGTCTTATTTTTTTTTTTTTTCCTTTAAGGAATAGAGAGCCTGGAGCTCCTCATCATCCCCCTCCCCTTAAAACAAAGGGAGTTGTGTACAGACACTTCCACTCGTCATGTGTTTCTCCCTTCCTCTGTTCCTCACAGACACCTTCATTAGACACATGGTGCTGCCTCTCTTGTTCTCATCCGTCCACTCTTTGTCACCTTTGCCCACATGCACACACACACACACACACTCGTTAATTCTCAGACTGGAATGGATGAACACATCTTTCTCTACTCTATTCAGTCACATCTGTAGTTGGGTATGTGTGTTGTGTGTTTGCAGCACCAGACCTCAGGCTTAACTTAGCCACCTGTCCATGTGTTAATAGGCATTGTTCCCTCACACTGCAGTGCACATTTACATGCACATTACATCTCAATTTAAGTGAATAACCACCAGGTTAGGCTCTTAGATGGATTGCTGTAACTTCAAGTCAATGATTTTGTTTGTTTTGTTTTTTTTTGGGGGGGGCTTGATGGTGTGGCGGTATTTCGGTCTGCTGGTCCACCACTTTGGTCCAGACTGACCTCTATTGTAATGGTACCTATAAATTAGACCATGAAATTTATATGACCCTCGGGATTAATAAATTTTCCACCTATCATCATCATTTTAATTTGTACACTTGATTTTTGACCAAATACTTGCATACGAATAACATTCCCACAAGCCTCAGCTGTGCTGTTAAATGGCAAATTACATAGTCTTACATCATACCATTATGTACTAGCTACATAATAGTATGATGATCACCATCAGCAAGTTGTGGTGTGCATTTTTGTATAGTGATGTCAGCATTTAGTCCCTGTATTTGTAGAAAAATATGACTGTAGACTATGTTGAATTTTAAAGGCAATTTAGGTGTTAAATTTTTAAGGTAATCAAATTCCTGTTTAGTTACCAGTTCAGCTGTTTTTTTTTCTTTTTTATTTAATGTGACACTAGTTGGAATAATCTCAGTGTTTTTTTGTTCTAATCAGATGTCTGCAGCTAGAAAGGCTGATAAAGTGAGGTGGAGAAATCTGATGGTAAATTGAATGAAGGAGAGATGCTGTAAGGAATGAAAGATGGGAGGCAGAGTTGCTCCAGAGGAAGGATTTAAATCATTGGAGATACATTTGATTAATGAGGAATGTTATTACGTGATATGTTCAATACATGAGCGATAGATTAATCAGTTCCCCTGGCAAATTCCTTCCCTATGAGATGTGAGTTTGGATAATGAGCCAGCGCTGACATATCGCCACTTTTCATGTTTTTACACCATTTTTTTGGGACATGTCTTTTTTTTTTTTTTTTTTTTTTTTAAGGAATTAATGTGTGAAACGACCCAAAAAGCCCACATGTTTGTGCTCGCTTTCAGTTGCAGAGCACTTCTGGACGTTTTGACGTAAGTGTTCCTGGATGGTGCGCTGAAATACTTCCCTGCCTAATCTGAGTTGTCATTTGATGCCGTTTGCGTGCCCAGGAATTACCTGACTGATTTGTCAGCTGGCTTTGAAGCGCAAGCGCGGGATGGATGGATTAAATTTGTCTTTTGGTGCAGGCTCAAATCCACAGGAAGCAGAATTGGACAGCATTGTTAGCCAGTACATGGTGAAGGGATGGGTGATGTGTAGCGTGCAGAGAGCTTGCCACAACATATTTCAAGCAGTGTTATACATGGTGTAGAGCAGAGACACAGTTAAAACCAGAAAAGCAAATAGCTGCTCTTTCAGAAACAGCTATACAAATCAACACAAGATGCTCAATAGCACGCACACACAGACACACACAGACTTTTCCTCCTCTTAATTTATTCCTCCACTGTTTCACTCTGTGTTTGTGCGACGCTCATGTGGTTCTGGCTCATGCTTACTAGATCATGCTTACTCATGGCTCGGTGGAAGGCCGGGGCCTATTTGTACTATATTTTGTTCGCCCGTCACTTGCCCGCTCACTGGGTGTGTTGTGCTTCTTCATTTGGCTGTCTTAAATGTTTGCTTTGCTGCTTGTATTGGATGTTGTGTACAGCACATCACATGTATACACACTCATACTCGTACTCATTCTTGGACATAATATAGGAATCAGACATTACCATGAGTCTATACAGGTAGAAACACCTGTTTTGAACACACACATTAACAACTGATATTTAACATGATATTTAAAAAAAAAAAAAAAAGATGCAACCGCAGTCAATTTAACGCAATATTGACAATTTTAACCATACACTGTTTTGAATTTAGCACAGTTATTGGTGGCTAAAAACACAGCAGTCACCATATACTCACTCAAACGCACCGTCTAAATCACCGTCTCTCCCTGCTAAGGTCACTAACCATTTGCTGTTGCACTGATGCTTGCTTTTTTTGCTATTTAATTTTATTTTTGTTATTTTTTTCCTTTTGTGTTCGTTGTAATCATGACCTCTCGCTGTTTTAATTTCAGATTTGCATATCCACTTCCACTCCTTCCTCATTTGCATACAGCAAGAATGGCGAGCGGGCATCCCACAGACAAATTCAGTTTCATGTATCAACCAGACACGCACAAGAGGTACGGGGCACGCATGCACACCCACTCTCTATCTCTCTCATACACACACACACACACACACACACACACGTACACGTACACATTTCCCATGCCCATATTCTCCATGACCAGGTAAGTCGTTTATGTTGCAAGACAGGTGGAGAAAGATGCCTTATGGGTGATATAGTAGAAATGGCTCTGTTTTTTCACCTCCACCCCAACCATTTCCAGCACCATAACTGTTCAGTCGCTACTTTTCTGTTCAGTCTTGTGGTGGAAGCCAAGCCTACAGAGCTTGTCCTGCCTTGTCCTTTGCAGGAGTGATTTTTACAACAAAAAAAAAATGCTCTTTGGCGACCCCTTTTTAACACCATACAGGACACCATACCATTATTTTTCAGTGGATCCGTGCATACTTGTGCTTTTCTGTCAGTACTTGTGCCTTATTTAGCCCAAAAATACATATTTATGTTGAGCCTCCTGGAGGGTGAGAATCACAGTGCTTGATTTATTTATTTTGTTCTATTGCATGCTGGCAAAATCCTTCAACTTGATGTCGCCTTAAGGACTGAGTTTGGGATTAATGTGCGGGATAAGTGTGTGCGTATGCTTGAAAATCATAACAGTATTCTTTTCCAATTTACACGGCTTACATCTCTCTCTCCCCTCCGTTTTTCTTCTGTCTTCCCTTGTCCTCCCCTGCCCTGTGTTGTGTTTTTTTTTTTGTTTTTTTTTTTTCCCTTTCTCAGTAAGAACAGGTTATCTTCAGCTATGAACCCAGTCTACAGCCCCGTTCAGCCCGGCACTCCTTATGGAAACCCTAAGAACATGGCCTTTACAGGTGAGACTGAAACGCAATTATTGTTCTCTACACCACTACAAACTTTTTTTTGCCAGGATGACTGCAGGTGACAAACAGCGCTGCTGCTGAAAAGACAGATCTGCTAAAAGCTCGTTCCTTGATGCTCCTAAAAGTTATTGAGTGAGATAAATGGGTTTTGGTGTCAGTCCAGCTAAATTTGCTTTCTTTTATTTATCCCAAAATTATCCACCCTACGCGATTACACAAACCTAAGGAATAAATGAGTCATGCTGCACCATCGGATTGCACAGCTATATATATATATATATATATATATATATATATATATATATACACAGCTATATCGTCTGCTTTAAAAACACATGTTTGTATCATGTCTGAAATATATGGCACCATCACACCCAGTTACTGCCAGCAGTCAAACAAACACGGCGGAAGCGAGTCCACCTCTCCAGGCACTGCCGACGAGTTTAAAAGCTGATGTTTGGATGTATTTCACATTAAAGAAGTTGGAAGAAAATGACAAGTTGGACAAAAAACAAGTAGTATGCAAAATATGCAAAGGGAAGATAAAATACAGCGGCAATACGGCGAATCTTCGCAACCATTTGACGAGACATCACTCGGAAACACAGTCGGCAGACTCGGCACGGCTCAAACAAACCAGCCTGGAGCAGGTATTGGCACCTAAGTTAGCAGCAAACTCTCAACGTGCACAGAAAATAACGGAGCATTTATTTTAACTGAAATATCCCTAACTGAATCAATATTGAATTGGATCGAATCATGAATCAAATCAAATCGGGACCTTGAAATATTGAATCGATCTGGAAAGTCTGAATTGATACCCAGCCCTAATATCCATGTTTGTGTCCAACCAACCACACATGGCCGCTGCAGTAGAGAAGACAGGAGAAGGAAGCTGGTTTGTCACAAAGTATTGATTGAAGTTAGGGATGATATGATGACGATAATGAAGCAGAGTCAGTGCAGAGCATTTGTATGAACTTGGACCATGTTGTGGTGCCTTTTCATTTCTTAAAAGCTCAAACATTCAGTGTAGTTGATGAAGAAGAGGTCGATGAGATACACCAAGAAGATGGAAGGTAGATCGAAAAACTGGAAAGCCGGTTAGATTGGTTACACCATACTGTAATATGCCACAAAAAGACAGTCTCTTGTGACATCCTTTTAGCCTGACGCAGAAGCGTGAAGCGGCGATAATTGGGCCGCTCCATGATGTCATGATGGTTCCCATATCTCCATCTTCTTGAAGAGTTTGAACTGCAAGCCAAAGACTACAATCTGATGCAATGACCTGAGAGCGCTGGTGTAGTGTACAGCTTTGTGCTTCCACTCCTGTTTAGTTTACAGCTTGAAGAAACTGACTGGGATCAGCAGCCTGATTATCAGGGATTATTTCCTGGCAGAGACTTAATTTTATTTTCAGATCATTTCAGTGGTAGTTTTATTAACCAAATTGTAACCAGTTTTTACTTGGTTTGTTTGTATAATCTTAAAATTTTGAGAAGCATTAAATTAATTTGTGAGACAAGGGTGGAGTTTGATTTTTGTAGTTCAGTATTAACCTGTTTGTTAGTCAATAGGGAATACTGATTTGTACTTGCAAGGACTGTCAATAATAGCTCAGTGTTTTTTATGGACGTAACAATATCTGTTCATTCAATGCAAGGCTCTGAATCAGTGCTTATGATGAATTAAAATCACCAGATATTTTCTTCAAAATAATATTAAAAAAAAATAAAAAATAACTCACTTAAGTCTGTAACTGATCTAATTGTCTACTATATTGATTAATCTTTACTTTGAGTTGATTTTGCTTTTGTTAATTTTTACATACTATAAAAATGTTCTGGATTTCCAAAAAGCTGGACTAAAAGGCTATTTTTGAACAAGTGATTTTGTGAGTAGCTATTCCTCTAAAGCTGCTTTTATTGAGTTGTATTGTTTTTTTTTCTTGGCGCAATCTATAGTATAAACATATTAAACTGAGCTGAGAGCAGATTAGTTAAGCATCACAACTCTGATTCTGCAGCATAGCTTGATGTTTTTTAATATTTTTTTTTATTGAGCTGTAACACAGTATAGCAATGCATTTACATATGGTTGTCCAATTATGCAAAGCATAAACAAAGGGAGTAACAAAACTTGAAAACCCAATCACGATAACCCAGATTAATGGGCATGCCATCTATTGGGCAGTTCTCTATCTGTGGTTCAATATTTAAAAAAACAGAAAAAGAGAGACCGGGGCACACACACACAAACACACCTTTTTGGAATTTCTTTATCTGAATTGCAGGCTGAGTATGTAGACAGTTTTTAAACCTGTCACATCCGACTGGCCCAACCTACAGCCGCCGAAGCTCGATATAGCGAAGGCTCAAGGCTGCAGAACAGAGCGTCTGTGAGGTCGACTGCCAATAATAGCGAGCAGCACTTCGCTCTCTTGCGTCCCATCTTAGCTCTCCTGCTTCTCTCCTCCTCCTTCTTTGTCTCGCTCTGTCAAACTCGCACTTTTTTTTTTTTTTTAAATCAGTGAAAGCTTTTTTTGGGGGGCCCAAATCTGCTTTGTTTGCTTGACGTGTAATTTATGACGCACAAGAGTGTGTGCATGCCCCCACCCCCTCCTCTCACACGTGTCTGCACGCATCGCTAATGTCTTTCTGAATTTATCTCCTCCCACACCATATTGGCAGGTGCATCTCGTCTGTATGTAAGACGCATTCAGCCGACTGTGTTATTGGTGCAGACGTTTTGTTTTTTTTTGTTTTTTTTTTTTAAATTTAATGAGCGCCATCTGTGCACATCCTGCTCCAAACCAAATACTGTTCTGCCCTACCTGTGTGTGTGTGTGTGTTTTGTGCATCTGTGGCCCTCTCTGCTATGGTTTCTGATATTTTCTGTCTTGTGTGTGTGATGTCCTTCAGGCTATCCAGGAGGGTATCCTGCCACGGCTCCCACCTACACACCCAACCTCTATCAAACAGGCAGTCCTGGGTATCCACCAGGTGAGCCCTAACACATTTGACTTTGTTCATATTTAAGGTAATATCTGGGGAGGAATTGACTAGTGGGATGTTGAGGTAAACGCAACACAAATGGCAATTTTCCACTATACAGTAACGGCACGGCACAGCTCAGTTTTGTTGCTTTTCCGTTACAACTGAGTACCTCATAGTACCTCCTCAGTGTGGGCAAGGTCGCCATACAGCATCACGAAACTGCCATGACCTCGTTTACATGCGACACAGAAAACCGGGAAGAAGAACAACACTACTGTCACAAACAATGGAGGACCGAAGCGATCATGTATTTGTCGCTCGCTTTGTGGCTTTTTGTCCTCGACCGACCATGGCGTTGTTTTCTGTGGTGCCATTTTCTTGTGTAACAATAGCGATGCCATTTGCCATTTTAAAAATTGCAAGGTCGAGTTGCGTTTGGCTTTTACAGTCTAGTCGGACGTCATGCATCCAGTGACGCTTCCAATGACGACGCTCGCTGGCCAGTCAGTGGAAGGCAGATGTTGCTGATAAGTATCAACAAAAAAGCAGTTGTAAACCTTTTTTTTTTTGTTGTTTTTTTTTTTTTTTAAATGAACGTTAGTCATTTCATAAGTTCAGGCATGGGAAACACTTAATGTGTTGAACAAATTACACACTGGTGGAATTTTAATTTGAAGTCTGACGATCTATTCCTGCTACCACTGCTGCTCTACAGCGCTGTGCTGGATTTATGTTGATTATGCACACGGGAACCTGAAGGAAATGAAATAATGTTAAATGTTATTTGAGATTAGCATTTTGCTGTGAATCAAAACAATGTGTGTAATAGTACAATCGCTCATGCTTTGAAATGTGTTTTCATGGCAGTATATTCTGAACAAACAGGGTTGTGTAGAGCTCCACGCAGGCTGCAGTTATGTTGAAAGCAGTGTGGATTAAGTGGTGATCTCTGCCTAAAGGGTGCTGATGGTGAAGGAGTGGGAAGCTGGCCAGTAACAGCTGCCAGTGGCCTTAAAGCAGCAGATACATGCTCTGTTGGGGCTCACTGTCTGGTCCACATAGCAGACGGCAATAACAGCTGCCTCCCTGCTTTCCAGATATGGTGCGTCTGCGTAGATGTAGATAGTTAAGTGTGGCGGGGTCTTGAGCTGTTCATTCAAGTAAGACAGAGTCTCACTGGAGTTGTTCAAAGATCAAGCATGTTTAAATAATGAAATCTAATGGTCTAAAATCTATTTAGTATTGCCTTCAATTACCAGATGATTTCCTTAGTAATTAGTAAATAATACTTGTTTCACCTGCTTGTGATATTTGTTAAGGGGCCACAAACAAATTACCATCTGTATTTTTGGCTGCAGTGTCTCCAAAAAACTTATGTAGGTTTTGGCACAAAACGACAAATTCTCACCGAATACGTTGCAGAAATATTCTCACATTTCATAGTCCTATTGGATTGAGTTTTATTAGCCAGCATTGTTCATAAAGCATCTATAGGGAGTATTTGCAAAGCAGAAAAGGAGAGGTGTATACAACGTCTTTACTTAAAGCATCAGATACACAAGTAAAAATCTATAAGATGTTGCTTCTTTCAGTTCGATGCAAGCAATAGCATTAGTGATTTTAGAGGTGATATTTAGGAGGATCAACAACAATGTAAAGCACCTTCAAGAACTCATATACTATGAATGATGTTTGTCTTGAATTTTGTAGATTATCGCCTAAATTAGCAGACAGGGGAAAATGGCTTCTCATATTGTTCCCTAGTCTCCTGAATTTTAAGCATTTCATCAAGGCAGGGTGGGTTTGTAGATTTCATCTGTGTTGCTTTTTGTAGCCCCCCCCTCCCCCAGTTTGGTTTTATCTTTTCAGAAGTCTAACAAAACATCAGGTATGCTTTGGCAAAGCTCACCCAGCTTCGTTCCAACAAAAGAACCTAATTATTGAGGCTGTTGGTTAACTCGGCGAGTTTTGAAACTGCGACTTTGTCTATGTACAGTCTGCAGTGCTTAATGTATGGTGAAATTAAGGTCTGTAGATTTCGTGTCCCAGACAAACATCAACTTCCAGACGAGCTCCGATTAGAAACGTGTCTTGGACAATGTCATTATTTCTCAACACCATTGAATAGACAAACTGTTTTCTATCAGCAGGGCTTTTGTGCAGTTGTCACACACCATTGTCCTCTAATGCTCTCCATGTATGTGTGTGAGAGTATGCACACACACACACACACACACACACACAGACCCAGCAGCTCCAGCATCTCTTTGTTCCCTTGTCCTTGTGGGAGAGAAGCGCTTTCATAAGCTCAGCAGCAGCAACTAGCTAGTAGACCGTTTGACCTTCAGGCTCCTCCGAGTGGCAGCTCAGTGCTACTGCACCCCACAGAGCAGAGCCCAGTTACCAGCAGAGCACACGTGAATGCAGTGGTGTGAAACAGATGCCTTCACTGTCCTCCAGCACACCTTGTGCTTTTCAACCTTTTGATCATAGTGCTGAATTGTGGCTACACTTAAATTAGGTTTGTGCCACTAAGGTTGGAAGGTTGCTTGACTGTATATCCAAAAAAGTTGATAATACTTAATATACATTAACTACTCTGTTTAGCACCATACAACACTTCAAAGTTCACTTAATTTTAAGACTAAATGACCAACACCCTGGGCTGCATTACTTTGAGACTCCAGTCCTGTTAAGACAACACCATCTGGTGGATTTTGCAGGAAAAACATTACAGTTAATGATTATTATGGTTTGGTCTATAATGATCAGTAAGATTGATTTGTCTGTGCAGCAAATGTCTAAAACTTCAAAATATTCATTTTTTAGTATAATGATGTTATTGAGGTTTAGTTATACGATATTATAATTATTCATAAACACAGTTTCGCTGTCTCACATCTTCACCATATCAAGAGTGACTACGATCCTGCATTAGTGTTTAGACTGTATCTTTTGTCCATTTATGATGTGTTCATGTTCAAAATTGCTTTTTTAAATGGAGGGAACACTGGCTTGTAGTAGCTGTTATTATCAATAATTTTATTTTAGAGCACAATAGATCACAGGGCTGCTTGTCGGTTGTAGTTATGAGCCCACAGAGAATTCACAAACTATTAATTATTACTATTAATAAAGTGGGTCACTGTTGGAGGTGTGATCAATCAGTTGAATGAAATGAATTAAGGGAATAATCGCCATATTAATTGACAATGAAAATAATTTGTCACTCTAATGCATTTTCAAATCCCCCTTCCTTCCCTTTTTCTTTTTTTTTTTCTTGGGACTGCTTGTAGGATATACTTCAGCAGGCACCCCATACAAAGTGCCACCTACTCAGTCAAATGGAGCGCCCCCTCCCTACACCCCAACCCCCACCCCGTACCCAACAGCCATGTACCCCATCCGCAGTGCCTACCCTCAGCAGAACATATACGCACAGGTAAGGACAGGCTCTGCACGCTGCTACTGAAAAAGTGTTAACCACTTTTCTCATGTTGCACCTGTTCAGTTGGTAGTTAACTCAGCCATTTTGGTAAATGCCACACATTGTATGGTGATTACATTGGTACATTATTACTAGGTGGATGTGTTTATGATATCATCTTATTAATATTGGGTCAATTGTATGCGCTTCCACAGAAAAACCTGGTTAAAATTGTGTTCTTCTGTAACTTGGTCTTAAATGATGAAATTGATGTTTGAAAAGAAATGTGCAGAAGAAGGAAGAGCTGGTAAATGCTAGAAAGACAAACCCATGTTGTGTTTCCTGTCTACCTTTCCTGCAGTGGAAATTAACAATGCAGTTAAACCGTCTTCTGTACATTTCAGTGGTTTAATGAACTTAATAAAAAGCGCACCCTGACCTTCATTAACCTTGTCCTGTGTTCATCCTGACAGGGAGCGTACTATACTCAGCCAGTGTATGCAGCTCAGCCACATGTGATCCATCACACCACCGTGGTGCAGCCTAACAGCATCCCCTCCACGGCCCTCTACCCAGCCCCCGTCCCTGTACCCGCTCCTCGTAACAACGGCATGGCCGCCATGGGGATGGTAGCTGGGACAACCATGGCCATGAGTGCAGGTAAGACCAGACCCACAGACTCCAGACTTGTTCTCTGAGATGACCTGCCGGTTAAAGGCACGAGTATCTCTGTTTTCTCCAGACTGTGATCTGTGATTTTTAAGTCATTTATTATTGCTAGGCATAGTATGAAATAATGTTGAAACAATTTGAAAATTGCTTGATTAGAAAACTTGTTTTAATCATCAACAGAATCGTATTTGTTTTCAGTAAAAATGTCAGTGCTTCCAGCATCTCAAATGTGAATATTGGCTGCTTTTCTTCATCAGTCGATAAGTATAAAAAATAAATAGTTTCAGCCCTGATATAAATTCATTTCTTAGATTCAATTTGTTTTTTAACATTGTAGCACAAGGGAGTATGTTCTATTCAGAGCCATGGCCTTTATAGCCACCCAGCAGATGGATTTAAAAATATCTGACGCTTATTAACCGTGTCATTTGCTTCCTGTAGGGACTCTTCTGACAACACCCCAGCACGCCCAGATTGGAGGACACCCGGTTACCGTGCCAACCTACAGGCCCCAAGGGACACCTGGGTACAGCTATGTACCGCCTCACTGGTAGAGCCCACCCATTATGTGAGTGTCTGCCCACCTGCTGTTTACTTTCTCCTTTCTGAGATGCTCCTCCACCCCAGTTTGCTCTCCTCCATCTGTCCAACAAACTGCGCTGCCTCACATTTCTTTTCCTCTGAGGTTAGAGGCAGCCCTTAAATCAATCACCAAGGTCCATCTCTGTTCTTCTGTCCCACCAGATCTGGAGTCCACCATCGTATGCAACTGCTCAAATCTTACACGGGCTCCCACTAGTAACCATGGGAACTCGGCACCTGTCTGCAAGAACAAAACTAAAGTGCAACAGCCACTTTACTATTATTGTTATTGTTAGTATGCGACATTCTAACATTTTTTTATTTTTATTTTTTTTTTTTACAAAAGCTGCTTTTATTATTTTTTTTCTCTGTTCATTTGCCAACCAGTCATTACCTTATTTTGTATGGCTATGTTTTTTTGTTTTTTTTTTTACTTTACCTCCTTGTTTTCTTTTGATGCGTCTGTCATTGGAACTCCAGAAGGACTCTTGACCAATCACGGGTGTCAGTTGCTCTTGTTTCTGTGTTGTGCTGGTGTGTGTGGTCCTTCCTGCTGCTGTACTCAGTTGGCTGGAAAATATCGGGCACTTATTCCTCATTATCATCTCCATCAGTGACTACAAAGACTTACTTATGCTACCAAATTTCTAACAACTAGATATCAGCACAGATTTTTAACAGAGCAAGCGTTTTATTTTTTCCGGGTTATTTAATTTTTTTTATGGTATTTTCCTTTTACCGCATTCAGCTGAATCACTTCTCCTCCCCATGCCTTTGTTCATCCTTCCTCTTTATCTTTTTTATCCACTTTTCAGTTTAATCTCAGTCGTCTTCCAGCACGTAGCTGCCTGTCTGGCAGCAGTCAGTCCGCCATGCTTGTCGTTACGTCTCCATGTGTGTCATGAGCAGGGCACTTACTGACCATTACCCATCATGCTGTGTCCCACAGTGCTCACATTAGCATAGCACACACTACTAAGACATCTCCTACTTCATGCTACATACTATGCAGGGTAGTATGTTGTGACACTATCAGAATCTTAACCTTAGCATACGTAGGTCAGTGCATTTAGAACATGTAAGAGTATTTGTAACGTGGGTGCATGGCATGGGCGGTCGTACACAAACACACACACACAGACATAGGGGCCCCTGTGTTGTGTCGGTAAACACGTGATCAGTTAGTGGCACTTACTGTACGATACCTCCAGTTATGTTGTTGCTGATCCACACACATGGTAAGGCTTTCGAGGGGGGTGCATGGCAAACAGCAGAGAAGGAGTTTAAAGGGATTGTGTTGGCGCAAAGGGAGGAGGGCATAACAAGGAAGGAGGAGGAGATCACATGTTCAGTCGGGTCATTTCATTTCAAGGTACAACACATTTGAGTTTGTGACATCTGACCTGCAAGAGACCACACAAGCACTGCTACTTTTTTGCACTACATGTATTGTACATTGATTCCTCGCTGCGACTGCATCACCTCCTCTTCCCTCCCTTGCGTTGTTCAGATGAGGTCTTTGCGACCAAACACTCGATAAAAATAGAAACCCAGATCATTGAGCATATAATTAGCAATGGACCAGACAAATAAGTGTGTGCTGATAGACAAATAGGATTCAATCCACTACTCCATTCCACCGTTCTGTGAGCGCTGAGCCGACCAAACCAACGACACGGATGGTTGTGCACCATATTTTAGGACAAATTGTGAATGTGTGATGTACACCTGGTCCATGTCATAGGGGTGATTATGTTATTCTCTGAATTTATCACCATTTAAAATTTTAGGGTATTGCCATGTCAGTTGCAAGGGTGCTGTAGTAAAAAAAAAAGTGCTGTTTTTTGTGTTCATGGCTACAATATTTTTAAAAAATATGAAGACATTTTAACAAGATTGCAGAGACGTTATGACGCAATGTCCCTCCGTCATATCATTTTAAACTAGTTCGAAAAGCAGTTGGCTTTTGAGACTTTTAGCCATGAAGAAAAATAATCCATTTGTTCAACATAATTTTGTTGTTACAAATTTGAGATTAAAAAAATGTACATATGTGCTTTTACTGTTTTTACTGGCATACGATCACAATAGTCACCAGAGGAGGGTAATATTTGAGCCAATGAGACATGGACCATGTACAGCCATTTTCTGTTGCCTTTTTATGCTTCTCCATGTGAAGGCATTTATGTGCAAAGGCAGTATGATGACCCATCCTTATCAAACACTACAAACATACAGAGTAGTGGTGGTGGGCTTGAATATTTAGGTGGCATTTTTCAGGATTTACACACACACACACATATATAGACAAAAAAAGACTGAAATCATAACTTCTTGGTCTGTAGAGTACAGATTTGTATAACAAAAAGCATTTAACTGTGCAGGTATGTAGATGAAGTGGTTTGATATTGCAATAAAATAAGAGGGAACACCTCCAACTGTTAACATACAGTGATTATTTTATCAACGTTTTGAATTGATTTTTGAAAAAGAAAAGTGCTTATCGTAATCTCTAAATATGGATTATAGGCTCTGTATGCAGCCTCCAATCAATAATTACAGTTACTGCTAAGAAGAGAAGTAGAACATATCAAAAATTTGGGTATTGAATAACTTTGTGAGGAAATATTGCACAACATAAGACAAAAAAAAAACTTGATGACTATAAGTTAATGTTACGTAACAGGTACCTTGGCTTTGTAGTGCAGGAGGGAGGAAGAAGCAATTTATATTATAATTAAAAATAAAACCATAAGATTGAGTGTTTTGAGGTATTCTTAGTCCAGATGTTTGTACACTAGTAGGTTAATTCTCAAGAAAATATTGCATAACGCCGCTGTGGGATGAAAACTGTTGTTCTTTGAGCCTTATTTTGAAACGACCCTTGGTATCGGGGTCATAAAGTGATTCCACCACGAGAAGGGTCTTGTACATTTTAATTCAAGCCAGTAAAACTGAAAAGAATACAGGAAGTGGGTTTTCTTGCGACAGCAGTAATGTTACTCGTCATTAGGATTTATTTAATCACCCACTTACTTCTGTCAGTATTTTTCAATTAAATATTATGGGGTTTTTTTTCTTCTTTCCCTCTGTTGACTTGAGCATAATGAGTATGCATAATATTCAGGTGTATTTCACTATAGCATTGGATCTCTAAGTTTAAAAAAAAATGCAGTATATTTATACAGCAAGTGGTACAGTAATGTATTTCTAGCTAAGCATGGTTGCATCAGTGTGGCAGCTACTGTTTGTGCTTTTAATATATGTGTTTTGTTCACCTCTTCTGCATCTGTCCTCTACATATCTGTTACTGGGGAGGGGGAGACGTCAAGACGAGGTCTGTCAACAAACTTGTGGAAATTGTCATCACGAGACTTGTTGCCTGAATAAACAGACTCCGAATAAGCAGAGGATTAAAGACACAACGGAACTTTGTTTCTCTGGATGCAAAGATGTATTGAATGATGAATGAAAACCCTCGGCCCTCTCGACCTTTTTGTTCTGTGCCATATTTCACCAACGGTAAATATTAGTTTTCTTCTCCTAAGTAACTGGTGAATTCGGAGTCCTTGTTATGTCTAGCTTCTTGTGAATCTGTGTTTTCCTATTGCTGTCCTATTCCTCACATTGTTGTTGATGCGTATTGCCTGTCTCACTTTTCAGCTTTCTTACTGTATCCTACCATTTGTATCCTGTTTTCACTTCAGAGGCCATTTTGCATCCTACCGACCAGTCAAACGTTCAATTTTTTCATCATGTTCAGGGATGCAGAATGATTTTGTATGTTCTGCTCCCTCTCCCACTTTGATCCTTTTATCTTCTACCCCTTTTCTCACAATGTCAGTTTTTTTTGTGCTTTCAGTCTGACCTTTGCAACCCTCACACCATCCCACCTCAGTAGCAATCATATTGAACTGTATGATAGTCATTTAATTGATGTCACTAATGGCATTAATCTGTTGTATTTGTGAAATCCACTGAGCCTCTTTAAACACTAGATGTCGCCAGTGACAAAGTCTGGAATTGGCATCACCTGTCAAGGCTTTGAGCCAAAATTATAAATTGGTGATTTATTTTTAAATTAGGTATCACAGTTGGATGTCACATTTTAAACACAGACATTGAGGGTGGTCATTTCCAAATTGAATGTGCTTTCTGCAGGCAAGCCATTTTAGATGCCAGAATTAAGGTTTATCTTTGTTCTTACAGGATGACTTGATCATTTTATGTTAAAAAGAGAGAGTTTTTCTTTTCTTGGGCTGTGGACCAATGCTCTTAAAATCATTTTACATCATTGTAATGTGGATGCTCAGTAGAGAGGCTGACCCACAGAGCATTTTGGGTTAGTTTAATATTCTCAAAGAGCAGGTTTGTTTTTTAGGGCGGTGAAACTGCTTACTCATTTCACTCCATTCCTTGCCTCTCATTGAATTCAATTTGCACTTCAATGAAAATGGACAGTTTAATGTGTTGGGGGAGGGAATGCAAAGTTGTCTTAATCATGGGGGGGTTACCATCATGCTAATTTACACTGTCCTCTGTAACATTTCCACACATTGAAAGGTGGCAACTGATGAGGATTACTAAATTCTTTTTTTTTTTTTTTTTTTTTTAATCCAGTATATTTTAATCTTGTGCTGTTTCACTTTCATAGTGAAAAAGCGACCACAACCATTCACTACGCCTCTTCTTTCATATCCCCTCTCTCTTGTTCTTTTGCCTCGCAGTTGCTAAGTCTTAGCTGTTTTTTTTTTTTTTTTCATGACTATAAATTATAACACTACTATCACAGTGTATAGTAGGCTCTTAAATGTCTTTGATGTTCTGCTGCAGCTTTTTCATTTCAATTTGTCAGAGATAGTTTAATTTGACACTAAATGTGATGCAAAAAGTGGAAATTCCTTGTCTTCCAAAAAAAAAATAAAAAAAGCATACTTGTATCTCCGCGCCCCTGGATCGAGTATTAGGAACAACCCCATCTTTGGAAGTTTTAGTTTGGTACCCAGTTTGCACATGCTATGGTATATCTGTTACCGTAAGGTTGTGTTTGAAACTGAAGCCCAACGTCTGTTCAGCGTTGAGAGAAGTGAACTGTATGTTAGCTATTTGGTCCAGAGTGAAGGACCAGCGTCAGGCTTGTGATATGAAGTGTAAATCTGTTTTTAATTTTTTTTTTTAATGTTTTTTTTTTTTTTTTTTTTTTTGTTGTTGAGGGTTTTTTTTTTTGTTTTTTTTTTTTTTTAAAGATCAGTTAGTGATCTAGTACTATAACTAAGCCAAGTTTGTAATTGTATATTTACTGTAAAATGTAGAACATTGAATAACTATTAAAATTTTCCTATAAAAGGAAGCTTGCTTTGTGTGACTTTTTTTTTTTTTTTTTTATTCAGAAAGTGTTGTCGTTGTTTCCTTGTAAGATGAAACGTGTAAAAGAACAAATGTCTTAATAATTACTCTCTGGGATTCATTCCATCGCATCGACAACAATGTTCTAATGGGGGAAAAAAAAATGTGCCACATTTATGTAGGCCGAACCTGTTAATTAAGTTTAGCGAAAGCAATTACACAACAATGCATTCCCTGAGAATTACCTGATACAGTACAGGGAAGACAGCCTCGCCTTAACACAGATCTGCTTTATTATCAGGGCATCAGTGTTATGCAAATACCTGCTAGAGTTACAGTCATGCAGCATGATAAATAACATCAGAAGGTAATGTTACCCTGAAACTGGATTTACTCATTCCCACATAAATGCATGCATACTTTCTAAATTGTAAATTGTTGTTTTAGCAGAAAGAAAAATATGTAGTGGTGTCACAGACTGAAAGCTAGTGGGACTTCTTAGATGACATGAACATAAACCATTTATATTATCCTTTTCAAGGAGACATACAATGAAGCTCAAAAGACATAAGACCAAACAGCCAAGCATTAAAGTAATTTTAAAGTTTTTATCAGTGTTTTAGGGTGGGGACCTCAGCAGTGCAGGTCTGATAGAGACTTCCAGAGGGTTGGGGTGCTTGGTATTTTATTTAGATATTTACAGTAAAGCCCAAAATTATTAAATTATTTCCCCTTCAAATTTTGACTTAAAAGTTCCTTTTCAACCAGCATTTTTTTTCTTGATTGTAAATGACACAGGCGTGTCCAGAAGATAATAAAACATCAAATTCAGGTTGCAGAGATCCAACACAATTCTGACTTAATGGTCCATAGTTACTTTAATAGCGAGTG
Source organism: Synanceia verrucosa (assembly GCA_029721515.1). Lineage (NCBI taxonomy): Eukaryota > Metazoa > Chordata > Actinopteri > Perciformes > Synanceiidae > Synanceia > Synanceia verrucosa. The sequence continues at coordinate 12,746,730 of CM056559.1, read as the reverse complement.
TATTTCCTCTTCAGTGACACGTCAACGTTGCAGTCTTTGCTTCTCTGTGACCTGTATTTGGAGCAGGTTGATGTAAGGACACTGACTTGAATGGCTGCCTTCAAATGAAAAAAAAACAGTCAGCATTATTTCCTTTGTGGCAGAAAAAAATACTGACAGAAAGTTACACTCATTCTTTCACTTCTCCCTACATCTCTCAGCAGATATCCGATGAAGGTTGAGCAACAAAAAAAAATCTCCGCTTACACACAAACACATGACAGAACAAACACTGACACATACTTCTTTAATGCACAACGCCCACCAAGCACACAGTGTAATACATTTATCATTGACAAAAATGATTGCTGGTTATGATGTATTATAATATTTAGTTTGTTTGACTGTAATTAGAAAAATGCAAATTTGTAAAAAAAATGTATGTTAAGGTTTCAATCACATTTTCCTTTATTTTGCTTATTTTCTACTCTCCTTCTAGTCACACATCTATTAGACTTTATTCATGTGACACTTCATGCATTAAATGCACTCAATGCAATTCTATATTAATTCAAAAGTAGCATATATGAGATGAAGTGCTGACACAGTACCATCCACTGTACCTCTAACAGTCGCCACTGCTCATACTAGTCCCAGTAAGGTTGTAGCTAAAAAAAAAAAAAGTGTAATGAACTGAGAACGGATTATTGCATCTAAATTCAACTGTTTCTTCATGATAAAAGATGTGTTATTTCTTCTTTCTAATGTCTCACTTTCTAGTAAAATAAAAGTGTATTCATGTGTAAAAACATATTTAAAGAGGCTTACAAAAGTAGTGTGTACTGTACAGATAATTTCATTTGTGGGAAATGTCAGAATGTAGTGGAGGTAACACGTGTTAATGATAATGACTACAGTGTCCATGGAGGTTCATTATTAACCATCTAATTCATCCACTGGGATCCTGCAGACTAGATTATGCACCAACCCATGGCCTCACAGCACCAGATCTAAACACTTCTTCTGCATCTGTGCATCTGCAGCTTTGTTTCTGCACAACACAATGTTCATGACATTTGTATTTTTTTGTTAATCTTTCCATGAATAAAGTGTTTGTATTTGGGAATAAACATTAATAGTTATGACAAAAGCCTGTCAGCAACATATCTTTATGCACCCTTTATTTCACAACTAGTGCATTTCAGCTAAGATAAGATAATTGTACAATATATACACCAATCAAGCATAACATTATGACCACTGACAGGTGAAGTGAATAACACCGATTATCTCTTTATCATGGCACCTGGGATATATAAGGCATCAAATTACCATTTTGTCCTCAAAGTTGATGTAGTAGAAGCAGGAAAAAATGTTAAGCATAAGGATTTTTACGAGTTTGACAAAAACCAAACTGTGCTGGCTAGAGGACTGGGTCAGAGCATCTCCAACTGAAGAACTGCAGCTCTTATAGGGTGTCCCTGGTCTGCAGTGGTTAGGATCTATCAAAAGTGGTCCACGGAAGGACCAGTGGTGAACCAGAGACAGGGTCATGAAAGGACAAGGATCACTGATGCAGGTGGGGAGTGAAGGCCTTTTCCTACACAGTAGTGCCACCTGCTCAGCTGCTTTTGCTTCCTATCTCTGTTAATGGGAAGGAAGGAATACCACATCCTGCAGTCACAGCTCATCCATGAGAATTGAAAGTCTTCGTTTTCTGCCTTTTCCCTCCATGTATCCCGTTTAATATATTGTGATTCATCTTTAATTATAACTTGTTTTGAACAGTGTATGCAGTGCATCCATTAAGTATTTTGTTATGTTACTTATGTTTGTTATTTCAAAATGGATCAAATTTTTTTGTGAAAATTCTACACATGGGAAAATGTTTTGTCAAAAGTTTGCTAATTTTTTAAAAATAAAACACTGATATATTGCAAGCACAAGTATTCTCACCCTTTGCGCAATACTTAGTTGAAGCACCTTTGGCGGTCCAATCTTCTTGAGTATGATTCTAGAAGCTTGGCCCACCTGGATTCAGGGAGTTTCTCACATTCTTCTTTGCACATCCTCTCAAGCTCAATGACATTGAATGGTGAGGCAGATTTTTGTCAAGGATCTCTCCATACTTGACTGCTTGCATCTTTCCTGCTATCCTGGCTAGTCTCCCGCCTCCTGTCACTGAACAACACCCCCACAGCAGGATGCTGCCACCACCTTGCTTTACTGGTGATGAGCACTGCCTGGTTTCCTCCAAACATGACACCTGACATTCACACCTGAGAGTTCAATCTTTGACTCATCAAACCAGATAATTTTGTTTCTCATGACCTGATAGTCTTTCAGGTGCATTTTGGCGAACTCCAGATGGGCTGCCATGTGCTTTATACTAAGTAGTGGCTTCTGTCTGGCCACCGTAAATACCATACAGGTCTGATTGGTTGACTGCTGCAGAGATGGTTGTCTTTCCAGAAGGTTCTCCTCTCTCCACAGAGGAACGCTGGAGTTCTGTCAGAGTGACCAGGAACTCCATGGACCCTTCTTCCCTGCTAACTTTATCTGGGCAGCCCTAGAGTCCTGGTGGTTCTTAACTTCTTCCATTTACACCTGATGGAGGCCATTGTGTTCACTGGGACCTTCGATGTGGTAGAATTTTTTTCCTGTACCCTTTCCCAGATCTGTGCCTCAATACAATCCTGTCTCAAGGAGGTCTACAAACAATCCCTTCGACTTAATGCTTGGTTTGTGCTCTGACATGCACTGTCAAGCGTGGGACCTAATAGATGTGTGCCCCCAGCAGTTGGGGGTTCAGTGCCTTGCTCAAGTGCACCTCTGCAGTGCCCAGGAGGAGGAACTGGCAATGCTCCAGCTACCAGTCCTCTCTCCACACTTGGTCTGACCTGGACTTGAACCAGCAACCCTCCAGTCACTACAGACTGAGCTACTGCCACCCCACAAATCATATCCAATCAACTTGATTTACCACAGATGGACTCCAATTAAGCTGTAGGAACAGCTCAAGGATGATCAGTGGAAACAGGATGGCACTGAGCTCAATTTTGAGTGTGAATATTAATCTACATGCAATATTTGAGGTTTATTAATTTATTTGCAAAAACTTCTAAAAACAACATTTTAACTTTGTCATTATGGGATATTGTGTATAGGATTTAATCCATTTTGGAATAAGGCTGTCACACAACAAAACATGGAAAAAGTGAAGACTTCATGTGCTGGAGCCCAAACACACAACTCAGAGACAGGATTAAGGTGCAATCAAAAGGGACCTTTTAATGTTCGTTAGAACAGCAGGAATAGAGCACAGTGTTTCCAGTGAGGGGATGACACGTGTCTCCAGGTGACGAAGCGCGAGAGCCAGGGAAGTCCTGCTTTCACGTGACACTCAATTACAAAACAGGGAGAAAACAAAGCCACTCGCCAAAAAAAACAGGAGGGGAAAACAATTCACAAATTACCTGTAAAAATGATAAACACATTCTAAGAAAATCTATGAAACTTTAACATAACTCACTCTCTAAGGAGGCTATCAAAACAGGGAAGGGAGTAAAACAGGAACTAAGGGTGCTAGAACAGGAACACTACTGCAAACAGATTTAGGCTGATCAAAACAGGCTATGAAAATTTACAAAGGAAAAAGACACCTACAATTCATGCACAATGAGGGGGGAATTAACCACTAACAAAAAAGTATCAGCACAATAAACTACAACACAAAATTATTTTGCTTTAGAGGGAAAGAAAAATATGAATGAACGTAAATTCTACTCCCTACGGAGGGCTTAAATAACGCCAAACAAAAGGCTGCACTAGGGCTATTAAAGTTACTACTTCAGGAAGTAGGAGACAAAGAAGCACAGGAAACATGACAATCTCACAACGAGCACACGGGAGGCAAGACTATTTATACAAAAGGTAAGGGGATACAGGTGCAAACAATCAGGGCGGTGCTGGCAATCACAGACTCGGGAACACAGGAGGACAGGAAGTAAAATGATCTGAAAGGAGAGGGTTATTTCAAAATAAAACAGGAAATGACAGGACAACAGGACTGCAAGACAGACAGTTGTTTCAGAGATTTTAAGTTGAAGTGACAACCTGGACAAAACAAAAGCATCCATCTCTGACAACATTGCCCAGATTGTAAAACTGTGTTAAACCCACACTAGGAAATTTGAGTGTTGTACACAAACTATAGGGTCATCAGGATATTTGCCAGGAAAATGTCCTTTGTTGGAAAACCCATACACTCTGTTTGGTTCAGATTTGGGTGAAACTGTCAGTCCCTGCAGCCAATAAGACCAGTCAGACCAGTCAGTCCACCGATGAGAAGCGCAAAATAAAATTCAAATTCAAAATGTTACATTTCATCCTATCAGAGCAGTATGGGGTGACTCAGCTGTTGAGAATGCAGAGAAGCGTCTTTGACATGCTGCATAGTTAACTAACTTGCATTTCTGAGATGCACCACATACTTTTTATTTTTGCAGCATACTGAAAGCCTTTAACCTCACTGTAAAGACATGAATTTTCTAAAGAAGAATCAGGTCCAGATTCAGCCGTTTTCAGTGTGTGCCCTGCCTAAGCTGAGGAACATGCAGAAGAGGAGTGGAGGCATAAAAATACCTTGTTTGGATCAAAGCGGCTCTTATCATTCTTCGCAATCATTACGGAATTTACTGATTGACCTTTAAGCGACTTGCTTCTGAAGGGAAATTAACTTCCCTGTCAGCACAGGTCTCTGTTTCAACATGACAAACAAGCTCATTCAGAAAAAAGAAGTCTGCTGGGTGACTAAATCACTTGATCCTCTTTTATTTCTTCATTTTCTCTGTCAGCATATTTGCTACAGTTAGTCTTAAATTGCTGCAATACATAGTATTTGTACTTAATCTCTGCTCAGTTTATAACATAGTTACACATCTTTACAGTGTGTGGTTGAGGGTAATGGTAGCCAAATGTTTACTGATTCTGTACACGCAACTTTCAAAGATGATGTTTGCTGTCTTTCTCAGCAAATTTCGCCACAGTTCATTTGAATTCATTTCCCACATTGTTTATTTGCAATTAGGAGCACTTGATTCACTTGATTTTGTTTTCTGTTGCTTAATCTCTCCCGTGTCCTTTCGTGCAGTGTGAAAGGGGCTTTAAGGGAGGTCTGGACCACAGTTTAACAGCTCCATGCTTTGGATGCAACAACAACAGGAAGTGAACCCTATTTAAATCAATCAGTCAGAATCACACTGAATTATAAATTAAATTTTAATGGTTAGTGGCTTAAGTACATTATAATAATCTAATAAAAAATATTAGACCACAAGGGGCAGATTATTTGTAAATGGCAATAGGCCACAACAATGAAGACAAAAGAAAAAATCCATTTAGAGCCCATAAAAATAATATAGAAACAGTAACAGACATAGTATAAAAGTGATTCCCAGTGAGAGCTCTGTCTCTTAATCTCCAGATGGGATCCAAAACAACTCAGAAATACTTACAACACATCACACACTCATACACTTGTTTTTTAAAACACTTATAAAGGTAGGCTACTGCATATCTGAAGGGACAAAAGACACATAAGAGAGAAGCCACAAACATTTCCATTCACACTTAGGGCTCTTTATGAGTGTCACTCAGTAATTACTGCTTTGTGCATGCTTACAGGAAGCTACAGCAGGTGAATTAAATAGTACTGCGGTTTCCCAAAGCTGTGTCCCTGTTTGTGACTGCATCTTATCAGATAGGCCTATTATAGAGCTACTGCGATGGACACCGGACACTAAGCAGGAAATAGCAATGTTCCCATAGCAAATAAGAGTATAGCCTATAATAAAAGTATCATAAACAGAGGTGACAAGTGAAGATCAGCTCTGTTACTCTCAGTCTACTAAAATTGCCATTGTCTATGTCAATGGGCAGCAAGTACATGGTTTACATAAGCTACAGCTTCTGTGTGTGAGTGTACTTCATTAACTTATTAATAATACCATTATTAATTAATTCCTAAGTGACCCTGCTATTACAACTCCTGGCCACATGCCAAAGAGGAAAACGTATTCATTACTTTGTTGAATTTAATTTTAAGCCATCTCAACTGAGGATTTCAACACGTAAAATTAACTGGTAATATATAATTATTGTTGCTATGGTTACTTGCGCCTTGATTTAGAACGGTGATTAAACCATTGGAGGTAATACTTCTACAAAATACACCTGCCAGCGAGCAATCATAACACACAACCCTGACGTCCTCGTGACTGTAGTTGATGTAATTGTAAAATAATAATAAAAAAAAAAGAAAATAAATGATGAGTCGCTCCCTTTGCTCCTAATTATGTGGCGCGAGAGTCATTGCGCGTGCGTATGCCAGCAGTGCTCCAGTGCCGCAGCACCGGTGGATAAAGTGTGTGTGCACTGCAGCAACCAGAGCCGCTTCACAGCAGGGAGGTCCGGATACAGAGACACGGCGAGTTCAAATCGCACTTTCACTCGGTGTCTATCACATAAAACAACTTTAAGTGAGTTCACAGTGATCTATTGACACGTGTTTTCCCCTCAACGTGTCTTTCTCCCTCCGCGCTGAACTGCTCTTCGTTGTTACAGAGGAGAGGACACAAAAACGGAGCAGGACGAGTCTTTAAACGCACCATGGCGCCAACTTGTTGATGCTGCCGTTTATTTCTTCTATTTTTTGCCATCACACATGGTAAGTTTTTTTGTTTAAAGTCTTATATAGCCTGTTTTCTCACTAAAGGAATGAAGCATATTTCGCTGTCAAACACTTGACAATAACACATTCCCATTGGGACTCAGCGTGTTTGTGTTTCTCTAAATACCAATCTTATCATAGCTCTGCATGGCATTTTAGCTCCAGTGGTGTCATTGTTATGCTCTTAGTACTCTGAATATTTCTTTTTTTCGTATAGGAAATGTTATTGAAGCAGACACAAAGTAATATTGAGTTGTCAGGTTCTTACATAAGTCACTAAAACGCCCCACAAACCCAAACAAGGCTATCAAATGTCTGTTACTGTTGTGTCTTGTACCTTTTGATCAGAGTTGTTACATCTCTTGTATGTTTCTATGAACAGGAACTTGTTTCTCACTAAATCTAGGAAATTAAAGAAACTGGAACATAGTGTGCTCAGGCAAAGCATTAACGTAATGCAAACTGTCTCAGGACACCAAGGTTTACTGTGCAGTCAACCAGGTATAAATATCAGTGGCATGCAATGCAGAAAATGTAGTGCGAGGTTTTAGCAGGGACCATTGCAATGAAAATAAAGCAAAAAGACACTCTCAAACCACAAAAATGAGGCTGTAAATTCACCCTGGGAAACTTGCAGTGTTCCCAAGAATTTGGTGTGGGGTTTTTCAGCTCATGAAAACACATTACTTGCTGACATCACAGACAGAACGTTGAAATAATCTTTTGCTTGCAGATTTGTTTCATTGACTGTTTATGTTGTATTGAACTGGGCAGGGGTGATTACAGTGTTAAGAACAACAGACAGCCTGTGTTCATGGATTCAGTCATGAATCCAACAACATTGATAAATGTCTTTTTTTTTGTGTTATACCATCTAACAGTCAGTCCACAGAACAACCTGTCTGTATTGAGCATCTGAGAATATCCAGTACAGTGTTTCACAACACAGGGCTCTCATTGATCTCTTAATGCAACTGGAGATTACGCTTATACTTTACTGAGAACATACAGAGACAGGAAAAACACATCCTCATGGGATGCCATCAAAACCAGCTGTGTAGCTGCAAGTCAAATGCGCCCACTCACTCACTCACATTAGAGTTTCTCAATTGCTTTAACAGTAAATCCTCATAATTGATTGCTTGAAAAAGTGACTTGTTTCCAGTTATTTTTTGACATTTGGATATTGCATCTATCATCTCTGTTGTTGAAGACTAAGAATAAGATGATATTACACAACTTATACTGTATGCAGCACTGTTTTGTTCATAATATCTGTAGAAGCAATGGAATTGTGCCAGATGCAAGTAAAAACAAGTCGCATCACTTTCTGTATTAATCAGGAATCATTTTGATGTGCTGTCATGTGTTAAGATCTGGCACATTTGTTGTGGGACTTTGGGATAGTGACTGTGTTTTTAGTGAGGATTCCTTTCTGCCAGGCAATGATCAGGCTTCTGTAAGTGCTTTGTCTGCCTGAATAGGAACTGACTAATGTAAGACTGGTTTAGACAGACACAGAGAGGTGATGGAGGGGTACAGCGAGAGAAACACAGCCAAAGTTGTTTACAGGACAAAGTTAAATGTAACGTATTTATCTCCCTGAGTAAATAATCAAAAGCTCAGAGGAAGCCACTCCAAACATGCCATCCATCTCCTTAAAATCGGTAATTTAATGTGAATGAGGATAAATCTGGCTTCTCCAGTCTGAGTACGATTTAAAGGAATCACTCCCATAATATGTCTTGAATGGGAACCACAGTGACAGGGCTGATGTTGAAGAAGATACTAGATTTTTGGAGATACATCAGGAAATCGGTCAGTAAAGACATGTCAGCTTTACTGACTCTATTTTTTTTTTTTACCAGAGCTGCCTTCAGATACCCTCTGCACCACAAACCCATGATAACAGCCACCGCAGGGCACAGGCTAACTGCTGGTTGCCATTCTGTTAAGCTTTTGGTAAACATTTTGCCTCACCAGTGGTGCACATCAAGCTGTTACAGCAACTCGCAGCAGCTTACGTTTGGGAAAAACATGTTTTTCTATCAACGTTAAAATGAATAACAATTACTTTTCTAGTCAAAACAACAAGTGCCTGGGCAGCAAAAAAGTTGAAAATATTTATGTGTCCTTGGAGCATTTTATGTGTTATCAATGCACATTTATTATTGTAATGGTAGAGAGGTGTTCAGGACAGAAATACAAGAGAAAATTTAGTCCAGGAAGAAGTTTGTGCGGCTGTTTTTGAGTCTGTGCTCATGTTTGTTTGTGGATGAGCTAAACTAATATTCTAAGTTTCTCAGCAGTGCTGTTGGTATTCAAGTAGGTCTTGTGTCAACAGAAACAGCTGAACAGTTGTTGGTGGGATACTAGTTAAAGGAAAAATAACCACAAAAAATAATCAAATCTTTAAGCAGAGTTGTGGACTTCAGTGACATGACTTGGATTCGTGTCAGACTCGAGTCTTGAATTTGATGCCTTCTGTCTTGACAAAATTAAAAGAGAGTACCTGGGAGTTGCTGGTCTACTGCTGCCTCGTTCGGGTTGTTTGTGTAATTTTAATTTAATTTAAATAAATCACAACTAACCTGAACTAACACTGATGACATAAAATAAGACAGTTAATCTTACTGCCCGAGGCAGCAATAGACCAGCAACTTTTGTGTGATCCAGGGTAAAATTGCTCTTTTTGTCAATGGAATCTGGTGTGCTGGAGAGGGTTGATTCACAAGTGATAGAACTTGTGAATCAACTGCAAAAAGTTTTGATAAATACAGATTTTAAAAGCATACTTGATCTGTGTTTAATGATTTTACTCTATTGTTAAAAAGACTTGAAGAGACTCAAAGCTCGAACTGTAGGTTGGTCTTGACTTGAGATTTGAGACTTGCATAACAATGACTCTGTCCCACCTCTGAATTTAAGACCCTGGCCGTCTACAGTTGGCTTTTTACTGTTTACTGTCTAATAACGTCATCAACATATAGCCTGCTAATCTTTTTTTCCCCTTTTAGTCATCCTGGTATTGCTTAAATGTTGTCTGATTTCTTTTCCAATTGTCAGCTTACAAGTTGATGGATCTAATCTGTGTTTATCTTCATTATATTTCCTACTGACCTCTGAGTGGATGGTTACTCCTCTAAAACAGCTGTTTACCATTTTGATCAGGTCAGATCAGCTAACCTCTGCACAGTGTCTGACTGAAAACAAACTGACGATTCAGTCTGATGATCATGTTAGAAGGAAGCTAGAAGGTTTCAGTACCCAATGCCCTACTGTCCTGTTTCTGTCTGCGTTGCACTGGTTGCATCAGAGCTGCATTCACTTCCCCTTTGTGTGGCAACCGCTTGACAAGAGTCAGAGACCAGTCTGAACTGCTGTCTATCAGTCTTTACATGCCTGATGAGATCCTCAGTCCAAATCCTTACAGCAGCGAGCATCAACACGCTTTCGTCTACAAGTTATGACAAATTATGAGCAGCAGAGCTGAGCTGTGTATTGTCACCTGCAGCCTTGTTTGTGATCCAAATATCTTTTGTAGACACTTGTGTCCATCTGTATTGCTTCAGTGGACTACAAGGAACTTGCTTTTGGTTCTGCCAGTAGGGGATTTTCTACCAGACTGATGCACAAAGCCTTCTGTCTCTGTGTAATGCTGACCATATTTGTACTTTAACTTCTGCTTCTGTCTAGGGGTGCAATGATTAGTCGATGTAGTTGACAAAAATCAATAGTGAAATTCGTTGCTGATGAATTAATTTGTCGATAATAGTCGGTGATGTCACTGCTCGTATTTTTCCAGCCGGAAACGAACACATGCGAGTCAGCATGACCGGTGATTGGTGACTGGCGAGAAATTGCTACGACCATTGTAACAACATCACAAGCTCAAAGATGGAAAGTCTGGGCACATTCTCCGTAATCACATCAAAGACATGGCTAACATGCTCTACATGAGGCAGCATTTAAAGTGGAGACGTACAGTGTTGGGCAGTAACCTGTTACTGTAATGCTATTATTTTTGACAGTAACTAATACTCTAACCCATTACTTTTCAAATACATTAACAAAGTTACCGTTACAATATGGTGCGTTTGTCTGTTACTTGGTAAAGGATTGCCTGATTGATGAATTCAGATTGCTTTCATTCATGCTCTCAGATGTCTCTATGGACAGGGGGACATGTCCCCTTCAGATTCATAGTGACACTGATCCATCCCCTCACTTTCCCAGCATAAGGCGACAAACATCACCAGAAAAACGGAGTATTAATGTCATTACAGCAGCACTGGGAGCCCAGTGTTTGAGTGATTTGACTCATGGTGCGTTCAGGTTGTACAGGAATGTCGGAATTTCCAGAATTTAAATCATTACTTTTAACAGTAATGCGTGACTTTTTGGTGTAAGTAATCAACAAAGTTATTGAGTTACTTTTTGAGTGAAGTAACTAGTAACAATATTTTCCAGTAACTAGCACAACAATGGAGGCATGTGGGACACCTGAAGGATGCAGCTTCTGTTCACTACAAAATACTGTACACAAAATGGACTTTTGCTTCTGAGGAAGCTCCATAGCTTTGGGGTTGTTTTGTTGTTTGTTTTTATTGCTGGTATTTTGAGTGTCCTTTGTTTGCATAAAAAATATACTTTATTTTTATCAGCACTTTTCCTGTCCTTGCTTTTCAATGGACAAAAGTTTAATAGAGTTATTTTTACTTTTGTAGCATCCTAGTGAGCAGCACAGGTCATAAATATTTCTGAATGGTAGTAGTCATCACAGTCGTCATAGTAGTCATCTTTGTCGTCTTTATTGTTAGTTAAAACAACCTCTAGCTGAATTTAAAATTTAGCCAGGTGTTCGCTTCATCATTCTGTTAGTCGATAGATTAGTCAACTATCAAAATAATCGTTAGTTGCAGCCCTACTTCTGTGGAAATCAAATATAGAAACAAATCCAAGAAAATGTATTAGTGTGGTGATGTGAGAAACGCTCTGCTCTCTGGGGACAGTTTTGAAGTTATTTATTCGGACATTTGAGTCTCATGCAACAAGCAATTTTTTTATTCTCCACTTGTGTGTGTGTGCGTGCGTGTGTGCTTCTGCAGAGCGCCAGTCTTCCTCGTCACCCTGAATGTGTCTATTTATGGCTCAGTGTGTTGGTTTCAAACATCTCTTGTCTAAAGGCCACAGTGCCTGTCCTCAGGATTGATAGACTCGTATTAGCCTGCACCATATTAGCTAAGATAATTGGTTAAGTGTTTTTTTCCTAATTAAGACAAAGGGCTGTGTCATCTGCTGCGTGTAATTGTGTGTGTGTGTGTGTGTGTGTGTGTGTGTTTCCAGTGCAGCTGGGGAAATTAAATGATTTTTGTTGTTTATCTCAATAAAGAGGATGTAGATTAGATACACAGGTCTGATGAAATAATGGCCACGCTTCATACAGATGTGTTTTGAACTTTTATTTCTCTCAGCAGACACTGTGAAAACTACAAAAATAATAGACAATGATTTCAAATGAAGCTAGCTTCCTTCGCTAAACGGACAGTAACGCTAGCAATAGAAATGTAATTAACTAAACACAGTTACGGAAACCATGTCTCATACGAAACACTTCAGCAAGCACAAACAAAATACAACTTAATAACACCCACCTTGTGCTCCTCCTAGACCGTGTGCAAAATATAATCTCGCTGATGATTTCATTAACATGTGGTAGCCTGTTTGTGGGAGAGGGAGCATGAATCATTGATTAGCATGGCCAGAGATGGGATAGAGGTCAGAGATAAGAAAAAAATAATTAGAGGTGACTTGTTTCCTTCTATGCAGCATGAGTCTGCCCTTATCTACCAGACACCTCGTAGATTACCCAGAGGGCAATAATGTTGAAGCTGGCTCAGCAGATTCAGAGTGGCTCCAGAATATTGTGTATCTTAATAATTTAATAAATCAAGCAAAACATTTATTTTATAGTTTCTTAAATGTGAGAATTTGATGTGTTTTTTAAGTAATTATTCACAATTTTAACAATAAATTGTAAAAAAAAAAAAATTGACAGATCAATACAATGGTCTATGCCTAAAGCCTTAACTTAGTTCTTTTCATGTCTGCATCAACTTGCATTATTTGAGGCTGCAAAACAAGCTGTGAAAACAACATTGACACATTATCACATTTTAAAGTTTATTGTATATGGCAGTTTTTTCCCCCCCGTGTGCTCTTTTTAACTCTGTTTTACTCTCCATCTCTCAAGGGAAATGTCTGTCCCTATATATGCTACATGATACACCATGTTTACCTGTTAGTCATTAACTGTGTTTGTTATTTAGTGCTGGGAATTTAGTGTTTTGTGGGTTATTCAGACTCAACTGCAGTTGACATCAAGAGCCCTGATGGCACCACATCCACATGCTGAATAATCATTAAATACTTTATACATGGTAGTATTTGATTTACAACATGTTGGGCTTATGTTGAGTTGATAGAGACTCATATCTTTCCTGAGTTACAGTCATAATCTTGCGGTCGTTGTTTCTAAATAATCTTGCGTCATCAGCGCTGCCTTTTGGCAGGACTGAGGGCAGAGTTTAAGCAGCAGCACGTCTCTCTTGTCAAAGCATGTGTGGAAAAGAGAGATAAATAGAGTGAAGAGTGAGGGGGCGTACCCCTGCAGACAGACTGGACAGCGGCTGTGTCCCGCCACATGTCATGGGGGGTTTTGCACCAAGCAGGGGAGTTAACTCAAATGGTAGAGTGCTTGCTTAGCGTTTGAGAGGAAGTGGGCTCAATGCCCGTGATCTCCAAGGAGATTTTCCTCACTGAAACCTTTCAGCCAGTTTAAGGTAGTGGAATCCCACTTTATATTCTGAATTATGAGTATTTTTCATTTAGATGATTTCATTGCATACGCAACTTTCATTATTATATTTTGAGGTGAGAAATCTAAAATAGTCCAAACCTGTAGGCTAAAACTTTATGACATTTATCATTTCTGTGAGTAAACAGCAGCGTGTGTCTGTTGTCAAAGCATGTGTGAAAAAAACAGAGCTAACCAGAGTGCAGAGTGAGGGAGTGTCCCTGTCAGTAACAGTACCCCTGTAGACAGGCTAGTGGATATGTGCTACCAGCAGGGGAATTAGCTCAAATGGTAGAGCGCTCGCTTAGCATGCGAGAGGTAGCGGGATCGATGCCCGCATTCTCCAATAAGCTTTTACACTTTGAATCCCTCAGGAGAACGTACCAGTGAGTGCATGTTGTTGTCTTGATCATGTTACTGGGTAAATGTCTCTAGTTGTTTCCATGTAATGTAATCTATAATCTGCTTACCGTAACATTTACAGTAGTATTGTCAGACAAGTATAAATGGTTGATTATAGCACTAGTTTGTCCAAGGGACAGTTCAAGTTAATGGTAAAATCTCAATATGTTCATATTTATATATGAAATGTGAGTATTCTATTTTTTGTATCATTAATGGCACAACATCACTTGATTTTCACCTGAAGCTGGTTCAATAGCATTCAGACTAGACTGTCTTTTTTTCCTGCAGAAAGAATTTGAGTGTTTTGTACTGCATAAGGTCAGTAGGGGAATTAGCTCAAATGGTAGAGCGCTCGCTTAGCATGCGAGCGGTAGCGGGATCGATGCCCGCATTCTCCAATGAGACTTTCCACTGTGAAAAGCCTTCAGGATGATGCTTTTAAGGGAAAGAGAATTTCTGCAGATTATCACATGAGAGCTGTGCGATATTACGTTATATAGGTATAAAAATGTCTACCGTACGATATAAGCCTCTCTTGTTTATATCGGAATTTTAACGTGTAGGCTACGTTACTTTGGTTGTGGTTTAGATATGCCGTGTAAAGCACATCTCAACATCAGAATGTCCATTGGATAATCCAAATGTATCATGAGAGTTCAAAACATGTTCACTGTATGAAGCATAGACATAATGGTATGAAGGCTGCTGTAACTGCAGCAGCACTACTGCTTTGTGCTAGCATGTTTATGTCACCTGCAAGGACTCGATGCAGCAGTTGTAGGTCGGGAGTAAACAGAGGTAAAGCATCATGGAGAATGTTGTGCTGTGTGTGAATGATTCCTGCAGCAAGTTATTAGCCTTCAAAACACATCTTTATTAGCAGCCAAACTGCATAGGAAAAGTACAGCACAAACATAGCCGGACATCCGGTCACTCTCAAAGTAAGCCTTCAGAATAAAAGCATATTGGGGATAGAACACTGATTACACCACAGAGGAGATGGAGGAGAGCGAAAATAACATTACCAGTAACGTTACATCAGAAAAAAATACTATATTGTATATGTATTGTTATCGGGATAAATTGGCTATATCGGGATGTACAATTTTATCCATATCGCACAGCTCTTTATCACATTAACAGTCAGTGCGGTCACATGGTAGGATCGTACTGGATTTTGCCAAATGCGATGTTGCAACTTGGCAGGTGGTCTGTCCCAAAATCCAACACATGGAGTTCGATTAATATAGATAATGGTCAGCGACCTGGCTGACTCCGCTTCGCTAGGTAGCACTGTAGCCCTTTCAACAGGTGCTGTTGGAACTACTTCCGGTTGATGGCTACTTAACAACAACAATAAATAATAATCTCTGTCTCCTCGTCCGTCCAAAAATGAGTTGTTGATTTCTTCGCAGCCATGGCATTGTTTGACTTTTCCGGCTACAACATGATGCCGTCTGCGCCTCCTTCCACTTGGGGGTGAAATCCACGGCAGACATTGTCGAGCAGGACGCGTTTACGATACAATCCCATACACAAGAGGCACAAAGCCGCTTAACGTCTTAAGCCATGGGTTCCTATCGTATTAGCGAATCCAGTCTCTATATGATCCTTAGCCTGTGCGCATGAATTTGATACGTTTTCAATGCCTTTATTATACCATTAAGCTTGTCCATGTCTATGTAGTGACTGAATGCAGCATGAGAGAGTGTTGTTGTCTTGACCATGTTATTGGATGAATGGCTATAATTGTTTCCAGGCAGTGTAATTTGTAATCTGCTAACTGTAACATTTACAGTAGTAGTAGTAGTAGTAGTAGTATAGTACAACATATTAGAGCATCTGCAGCATTATCTGTCTCAGACAAGTGTAAACGTTTGCTTATAGCTCCACTTCATCCCAGGGCAGTTTAATCCCACTTTATATTCATATTTATGTATGAATTATGAGTATGTTTTGTTGAAAAAATATTTTTTTCCCTCAAGGTGGTCTAACAGCTTTCAGAATGCTGTCTGTTTTCCCACAGAAAGAGTTTGAGGAGCAAATGTATGGACAAGTTTCAAGAAACCTGCCAAAAATACAGCAACTACTGTATGGGTGTAGAGAAAGCAGCACTGAGTCATAGAGAAACAAATGACTCCTTCACACCCATAATGACACAGTCGAATGAATTCCTGCAAAGTCGGTGAGCAATGTTTTAATTAGTTTGTAGTTTGCTGTTTGTGTCACAGTGGAGGAAGCATGCCTTGAGATGATTTCATTGCATACGCAACTTCAATTATTATATTTTAAGGTGAGAAATCTAAAATAGTCCAAACCTGTAGGCTAAAACTTTATGACATTTATCATTTCTGTGAGTAAACAGCAGCGTGTGTCTCTTGTCAAAGCATGTGTGAAAAAAGACAGAGCTAACCAGAGTGCAGAGTGAGGGAGTGTCCCTGTCAGTAACAGTACCCCTGTAGACAGGCTAGTGGATATGTGCTACCAGCAGGGGAATTAGCTCAAATGGTAGAGCGCTCGCTTAGCATGCGAGAGGTAGCGGGATCGATGCCCGCATTCTCCAATAAGCTTTTCCACTTTGAATCCCTCAGGTGAACGTACCGTGAGTGCAGCATGAGAGGGTGTTGTTGTCTTGACCATGTTACTGGGTAAATGTCTCTAGTTGTTTCCATGTAATATAATCTATAATCTGCTTACTGTAACATTTACAGTAGTATTGTCAGACAAGTGTCAATGGTTGATTATAGCACTAGTTTGTCCAAGGGACAGTTCAAGTTAATGGTAAAATCTCAATTTATGTTCATATTTATATATGAAATGTGAGCATTATTTGTATCATTAATGGTACAACATCACTTGATTTTCCCATGAAGGTGGGGAAATCAAAGGTCTTTTTTTCCTGCAGAAGGAGTTTGAGGAGAAAATGTAGGGGGTGTCTCTGTCAGTAACAGTACCCCTGCAGACTGGCTTGTGGCTGTGTCCCACCATGTGTCATTTGGTGTTTTGCACAAGTAGTGACCACCAGGGGAATTAGCTCAAATGGTAGAGCGCTCGCTTAGCATGCGAGAGGTAACGGGATCGATGCCCGCATTCTCCAGTGAGGTTTTCCTCTGTGAAAAGCCTTCAGGATGATGCTTTTAAGGGAAAGAGGATTTCTGCAGATTATCAGTAGTGGTAGTATAGTCCAACGTATTAGAGCACCTGCAGCGTTATCTGTCTCAGACAAGAGTAAATGGTTGCTTATAGCTCCTCTTTATTATTCCTGTGGGTTTGTGGCGTGAGTCTATCCATCTGTCTGTACCATCATTAAACTGGGATCAACAACGCTGATTCAGAAATGTATGACCTGGAGAGTAGTGGTGAGCAAACACTTAACCCAGAAGCCATCAGAGAAACACACACAAGAACAAACACACACGCACACAGTGCTGCTATGACCACTTAGACACCCATGATTACTGTTTGCTCTCACGAGCGTTAGAAATTGTAAACATAACCCTATCAACACACACACACACACATACTCATACACCTCATATTTCAGGAGTGCTGATCTCAGTCATTATTAAAGCCACACACAAATAATACATTGCTGTTACTGAAAGTGAAAAATATGAATTTGGGCTGTAATATTACACCCCATTATTATTATTATTTAAATCCATTAGGGATACACCATAAAATCAACAAATTTTCAATTACATTATGTGTTACTTTCACAACATGTTTTGAACGATACAAGGTCAGGTTCTCTTTGCGTCTTCTGCCGAATTAATCTAAAAGAAATTGACACTCAACAGTTCATTAATTTTTCATGAGAAATATCTTCCTCTGGTACTATGCGATTACCTGCACCATAGTGGCAGTCCTAATGAGGTGCAGACATTCAATATGGGAATCAGAGCTGTGCTTGTTTCGGTTGGCAGATCTCGGCTGTTATTCTTGCACTGCTTTGTAGATCAATGATTTGCTTGCTGAGGCTTGAAGGAGCCAGACTGTGTGTGTGTTTCTCTGCATTACTTTACAGTGTTACAATAGGCAAAGACCTGCCAGTGACATGTTTAGTTCTTTGGTAAAGTAAAATAACGCATTTGGTTTCATGTTGCAGCTCGCTCTTTTGACACCTTTACTGCATACACAGCAGCATTATGAATACGAGCAACCACAAAGTGATCACAAAGAGGAGGGGCCATCACCGTCACCACGCATGTGGAAAGTTACAGTACGTGTTGGAGCATTAATATCAAATTTAGACACAAAAAGTGTTCATCACACCTCATCCCTTGAGGTTGGATACGGTTAGCCCACTGAAGGCAGGCCTGAACACGAAAGCTTACCATTATAAAATATACCACATTTTGATGGATGATTTATGGAGTTAATCAGACATCACTTTCTAAAGTGCAGTGTTTTCAGAAATCTTAGTGATTTGAGTGGCTGTCAGTGACGTCACCAGGCTTTTAGATCACCAAGAAAGTTGGTCTCAAGGCATTTCTGGAGACAGCTCAACAAATCTACAAATCAAAGGAATCCGAATCACACTAAAAGTGAGTCACCAGCACATAAATCCCAGTGCAGCGACCTTTGTTATTCCTTTATGCTCACTGGTTCAGTGTAGTGAATGTTTTATTGTCTGCTGGCACTCAGCTCAGTCCTCCTCTCCTTCAATTACTCCACAGGAAGTATGAAATCACTGGCTATGTGGCCACACAGAGCATTTAACTTAAAACACTCACAACACAGTTTGAAGGAAAACACAAAGATTTTTTAAGCAGTTTAACAAGACGCCACACATTTCCGTTTTCTGACACATACACACACGTAGGCTTTAGCTGTGATTTGAGTCATAGTCTGATAAGACCACAGAGGAAGTGGCTTTAAACCAATCACTTAGTCGCCCACATGCTGCCGTAAAACAAATGGATATGATTGATGTTGGTGGTCGGAGCGGTAATTAAGATTGTTGATTAATCTCTGTGTATAGCAGCCTGTTCCAGACTGTGTGAGTTGTGAGTGGGAGACTAGACAGTCTGTAGTGGTTTTCATTTCAAAACTTGCAGCAGTCCAGCCTCCACTTGTAAAGAGATAAAATCATGAAATCATCTTAATCAAATGGGCTGGCAGGCTGGAGCATTATTTATTTTAATGCAGTTTTTCCTAGTAAGCCAACAAGTACTACTACTAAATACAGTAGTGTAATAACAAAATACTAATTAACAGTAGTGTAATCATTGGGTCATTTTTTTGGAGCTGATGATCTTCTAGCTAACCAATGAGCCATTTCGCTTCTTTCTCATCTAACTTTGGATAACTACACAATTTACAGTCATATTTAGTGTCACAGTAATGACATAGCTAGCTAGTGTGTTTGCTGGTGTTAGTTGCCAAATCTTGCGAGTGAGTGAGTGTTAGGGCCACATTGAGAAAACATTTTTTTACAGACTTCGAGAATAAAGTCGTTATTTACGAGAATAAAGTCATAAATTTACGAGATTAAAGTCATTATTTACAAGAAAAAAAGTTATTTACGAGAATAAAGTCATAAATTTATCAGATTAAAGTCATTATGAGAAAAACGTCATTATTTACGTGAATAAAGTCATTATTTACGAGACTAAAGTCATAAATTTATGAGAATAAAGTCGTAAATTTACGAGATTAAAGTAATTTTTTACGAGAAAAAAGTCATTATTTAAGAATAAAGTCATAAATTTATGAGATTAAAGTCATTTTTTACGAGAAAAAAGTAATTATTTACAAGAATAAAGTCGTAAATTTACGAGATTATGGTCATTATTTACAAGAAAAAAGTCAATATTCACGAGAATAAAGTTGTAAATTTACGAGATTAAGGTCATTATTTACAAGATTAAAGTCGTAATATTCTAACGTGTTGTAGAGGAGGAGTTTGCTAAAAACTTTGCTAAAGTTAGAAAGATATGGGCAAATTCCAACTTCCTGGATCAATAAATCAAATACAGTCTGATCGTAACTGATGTAAGTGATGCATTTCTGCAGTGTTGGTGATGCACATAATGAGCTACAACTGTAGTTTCACGAGAACAATGATCCCTGTTCACGTTCACTTCTCCCATTGCAGAATACTACTAGTCTCGTACCAAGGTGCAGCTGTTCCACTACATCTCAGAGATACAAGGTGTCTGCATTTTTACCCACTTACCCACAGCTGTAGTTATTCTTCAGATTATATTTCCATAAAAACAATGACTTGAGCTACAACAATAACTTCCCAGCGTGTTACCCATTTAAAAAAAACACTGGTTGCAGCCCTTCGTCACTGCTTGCATACGTCTACCAGTTGTAACCACTTCAATCGTTTCTTTTTTTTAAAATAAATAATATAGCATGACTTTTAGAGGTCTGGAGAGAGAATTTGCTCAATTTTCCTTTCTATTTACATTACTGCATTACTCTGTCACACAGTTAACAAAGTAATCAGAGCTGGTAATCCATGTACTAGCCACAACAATGAAATGCCTGCATTTACTCATACTCATTATAAGAAAGGTCAGGTGTTAATAGGTGACTCAAAGTGACTGCTTCCCTGTGATGTTTCAGATGTTAATGGCATGAAATCACAAATACTGATCTTTTGTGCCCTCTGGTGGGGACTTTATCTCACAGAGAATTTGAATGTACAGTCATCACAGTGCATATATATATATATATATATATATATATATATATATATATATATATACGTATATACGTGTATATACGTATATATATATATATATATATATATATATATTTATACGTATATACACGTATACGTATACGTGTATATACGTGTATATATGTAATGTATATACATTACATATATACACGTATATACGTGTATATATGTACGTATATACGTACATATATACACGTATATACGTGTATATATATATGTATATATATATATATATATATATATATATATATATATATATATATATGTGTGTGTGGAGGGGGCACAGTGATGTAGTGGTTCGCCTCTCAGCAAGAAGGTACCGGGCTCGAATCCCGGGCCGGGGCCTTTCTGTGTGGAGTTTGCATGTTCTCCCCGTGTCTGCGTGGGTTCTCTCCGGGTACTCCGGCTTCCTCCCACCATCCAAAAACATGCATGGGGATTAGGTTAATTGTGTAATTTAAATTGCCCGTAGGTGGGGTGTGAGTGGTTGTCTGTCTCTATGTGCCCTGTGATGAGGTGGAGACTTGTCCAGGGTGTACCCTGCCTTCCGCCCTAAGACAGCTCGGATAGGCTTCAGCCCCCCCGCGACCCTATGAGGATAAGCGGTAGATAATGGATGGATTTTAAATATGTTTTTCCTAATTATTTTCCACACATATTTCAGTTAAAATATTGACATTATTAAAGTGACAACCCTTTCATTTCTCTCTCTGTCTGTCTTCAGGTTGTAAAGATGCCACTTTCTGTCAACTCCTTTCCGATGGAAACACTCAACTCGAACACCTCCCCCTTGGACTCCTTCTCTACCAGCGTGTGGCCTACAGAGCCATACGTGGCAGGCAGCTTCATCGCCAACATCAGCAACATCAGTGGACTCGGCATTCTCCGCTGCACCTATAAGGAAGACTTTAAACGTATTTTACTCCCTGCTGTGTACACTTTTGTCTTCTTGCTCGGACTTCCTCTCAATACTGCTGTCATACTGAAGATTTGGCGAACTCGGCCCAATCTGTCTAAAAACAACATCTATATGCTCAACTTGGCCATCGCTGACTTCCTGTATGTGATGTCACTTCCCTTGCTCATCTACAACTATGGCAGTCATGACTACTGGCCCTTTGGGGAGTTTGCCTGTAAACTGGTCAGGTTTCAATTCTACAGGTAAGCTACTGACTGCATATTGGCTGATTATCTCAAAGATGTTCGAAGTATTCCATCATTTTTTTTCTAGTTCAATGAGAATGCTTGGTCTCTCTACACTGTACAGAATAATGCAGCTTAACTTTATATTTTCTTTTTCTGTTTTAGCAACTTGCATGGCAGCATCCTCTTTCTCACCTGCATCAGTGTGCAGCGCTATGTGGGTATTTGCCATCCTCTGGCAATGTGGCACAAGCAAGGGGGCCGCAGGTTGGCATGGTTCATCTGTGGAGGTGTGTGGCTGGTGGTCTGCGCCCTGTGCGCGCCAACGTTTCACTTCGCCGCAACAGGAATCCAGCGTAACCGCACTGTGTGTTACGATTTAAGCACTCCAAAGAAGTCAGTGGACTACTACCCTTACGGCATGGCTCTGACCTGCCTCGGTTTCTTGTTGCCGTTCATTGGCGTGATGGTGTGCTACTGTCGGATGGCCCACATCCTGTGCCGCCCTGTGTCTTACCAGGGTGTCTCTATAGCAACCGGGGAGAAACGTGAAAAGGCGGTGAGGATGATTATTGTTGTGGCAGCTGTCTTCTGTATAAGCTTCCTGCCATTTCACCTCACCAAGACGTTGTACCTGGTGGTGCGTACGCTGCCCGGTGCACCCTGCGAGGTCAGAAACTTGTTCTCAATCATCTATAAAAGCACCAGACCGTTTGCCAGCATGAACAGCTTTCTGGACCCTATTCTGTTTTACTTCACCCAGCCACGCTATCGCCGGAGCACCAGGAAGTTTATGCTCAGAGTCACCACCCTCAGGGACAAGGGCACCAGTGTGTGAGCCAACAGTAGATCATATTCTGCGACAGTGTTCCTTAAAGCAGTGTTGCTACACCAGTGGACAGTGCAAAGTGCTACATTTATGGTTGCTGAGTTTCCCTGCTGCATGTTCGAATGAAGCCCTTTGTGTTTCTTTCTCTTCTGCTCACTGCAGCAAACAATAACAACATATAAACATTTTTTTGAGCACAAAATGAAGGTTTTAAATCACGTAAGATGATGTGGACTGAAAAAAAAACTAGGAGAAGTTCCCAGAATTAATCCTGAATTGGCATTAACATGAGTGTATTCCTCTGGGGGTGTACTCTGTCTTATCTTAATTATATTATTATTGTAGCTGATGAGTGCTGTACAGTACACATACTAATACTTACCATCAGCAAACATCCTGCATTATCTGTGAAATCTTGACTCTCAGTCTCTGCTATGCACTGGGCAGTAAAAGAGAAACTTTTAGCTCTTTATTTTTTGTAAATAATTTTGTTTCACTGTGAACTGCAACAGTATAAAGATATAACGATAATGCCTTTAAAGTGATAAAATGAGGACGAGTGTCCTCTGGTTAAGCAGGCTGCAAAGTGAAAAATAAAATATTTGAGATGTGTTGTTTCATGTGGAGGTGGAAGCAGAGGAAAGGTGTTTTTTAGGGGGGATCTAATCCATTATGGCATATTTAAAATGCTCAAAGCGATTGTAGATGTTTATGACTGCATGTTACACTTTGATGAAGCATTTGTGTGCGGAAATGTGCATTTTTATATGGAGATGATGCTGTCATACTGGTTCATCCTTAAACATTGAAAGACTTGTTGTTGCATGTTGTCACCACTGGATGGTGTGTGCACCCCACTGCTGTAATACTTAAATATCCAGTTCATAATACAGTAAACAGTAAATTCCTACTCTTGGTAGGAATCCATTTAAAATATGTGCCAACATTAATACATTTAAAGGTCATTATCAGATGCCTTAGATACTTAGAGGTAAGGAAAAATACAATTCATGGTCTAAATTTAAGCTCAACACTGTGGATGGAAGCTCTTTATTTTGTTATTAGAGATGATAAATAACGAATAATGGAGATGGTTCTGCAAAGAAGCTCTGTACTGCTGAAGAGGTAATGTATATGTGAATTGTTCAGTACTTAGTACTGTTTTGTTAAATCTAACTGGTTGCAATCCAGTCTAAATGTGTGCCTGGAGTCTGGAGTTGTACCAAGTAACTAAGTTACTGAGTTTATGATTTGGTAATCTGTAATGTTCATATTTCTATCAACTATCAGCTTCAATTTTACCTGATTTTACATTGCAGTTATATTGGTAGTTGTTAGCTGATAAGGTTACTGCTAACGCAATCCTGAATATAAAATGTGTCTGATGAGTTAGTTCAACAAAAGATGGGAAAAATAGTTTTGTGTATTTTACTCCAGAACAAGCACTCTCCCAACTTTAAGATCAGGAACTGATGTGGCCCTCTCTGATTTATAAATTTGATGACAAAATCAGAAATTCTAAAAGTAAATCTTTAATTCTGAACAGCCTTTTTTTAACAGACAGCTTTACTGTGTAAACACAGCTATAGTTTGAGTTTAGCATCCATGAGGGAAGACAGGATGTGCTGTAAAGTGAACATGGAATTGTCATGCATTTTAAATGCAAGAAGTATTTTGACCACGATATGAGATCATGTGCTTAAAAATGTTGGGAATGTCTGCGTGTTCAGTATGCTTGTTCAGTAATGTAGCATTATGCTGTATGTTGTGCTCCTGACTTCAGTGAAAAGTGAATGTATCGTTGTTGTGTGTATGTATGTTGTCTGAAATGTGTGTGTGGTCACTTTAGAGAGATTCAGATGTTTAAGCACTGTATCAGTATTATCTAGAACAATTCTTTTTTGTAAACTACTGCACTACATGAATAGAATTTTATTTTTGTTACATAGATATTATGTTGATGAAAAAATAGCATTACTACCATGCGGCCCCTTTGAGTTGATTGTAAATGTTGTGAATGTAACTGAACGGCCATTAAAAAAAGTCACGCAGCCTGTCACCAACGCCTCCGCCTACTTCATTCAGACAAAAATATTTCTGTTGCCAACATTATCTCTTCCAAAACAACATGAAATTTTGTGTTTGTTGCTCCTTTTCCTGCTCAGATTTTGCTGGACTGCAACCTGAAACCTTTTATTATAGCATAAATCATTTTTTCCAACGACTACATTGTCAGTTTTGGAGCATTTCTTTTTGACAGTCACAACCTTGTTATTCTTATTTATCCCTAAATGGGTAAAATGCATATCCCAAAGCTTGTGGAAATATTTTGATGCAGTTCTGTGTAGTAGCTGGTCCACCAGTGACCTGTCGTTTACCAGGTCAGACTGTGGGGGGCGCTGCAGTCAGCAGATGCTCCTCTGAGGGACTGCAACACAGAATTCCTCCCTGGAACAAAAGGACCTGTTAACCAGACAGCCACATGGGAAGCACCACAGAGGGGTTATTGTGCATGAGCCTCCTTTTAATGCTGACACTAATTCACCAACACCATCATGACACACTCTGGTACAAACCTGAACATCCAGTTACCAACACAGTGTTCAATCAAAGTGCATCACTGGCTTCTTCTGAGAGCCTTCACCTCTAAAGGCAAAAATGCTGAATTTATGCAGTATCTTGGAAATTAGTGGACTACTGTGTTTACTGTGTGACATTTATTAAAAGACTGCAGGACTAAATTGCTTTTATAAAATGTGATTTTGTGTGTTAAACGTCTGACAGTGCTTTTGTCCTTTTCGCAAGGGAAAAGACTATAATTACATCTAGTTTGTGCACATTATCTGCCTTCTCCTATCACAAATAGGGGAAAAAAAGCTTTTCCTCTGAATCCCCGTGGGGGCTATGACAGCCCCTACACCCCTGTAGTCCCGCCCCTCTGCTCTATCTCAGGCATTAACATGCAAAAAACAACATAAGTCACGGAAAACCAAATCATGCCAAAATAAGGATTTCACAAACAGTTTTGGGAATTAACACTGGATGCTGCGTTCGGCCCGTGCAGGTGTGCTAAACCTGTAGATTAGGGTTTACAAATAGTAAAGGATTAATAATGGAAAAGTTGTGTTTGTGAACAGGTTGGGAAAGTTTTGGCCAACAAAAAAACGCTTTTCCTCCATGCACGGATGCGGTTTCGGGAAATCGACAACATGTAAGTTTTGATAACAGAGCAGAAGCTCGTCTACTGAACACTTTATCACTCGATGAACCAGTGCAGTTTGAAGTTTTGCCAACAATTAATTTGTTTAAAAACAGTGATTGGTGTTTTCATGCCGTTAGGCTGCGCGGGGGGGAAGAAATGGACCACAACTCCAAAAGGTGATTGGACCTGTAGTATCCGTGGACTTTAAAATGTGTGCGTGTGAAATCTAACAAAGAAAGACATGAACAATGGCACAAAGAGAAAGGAAGAACCCGCCTGTGTATCGCAGCGTCTCTTTCAAAAAGTTGGGGTCCGGGAGAGCCAAGAGGAGTGAAAACCAACAACACAAATCAGAGGATTTGGAGGCAGCTGGCTTCGCCCTTCCCCCGGAGCCCAACAAAGCAGAGCAGCCCTTGGCGACGCGTAATGTTAGTGTGTCAAGAAAAGTTTCCAAAATCTCTGCCACCACCGCCGGCCTCCCGACCGCAGATCCAAAGAAAGGCTCCTCCACTCCTCTCTCTTCTATTTCTCCATCCATCCGACAGCTCACTCAGAAGTTTAGCAGCAGCAGCTCCGCCGGGACACGCAGAGTCTCACCGGGAGAAGGCGCAGCAGTGACGCGGAGGAGCAGCACTCTTCCCCGGACCAGGGGCTCCAGGAGAGACGGCTCTCCGTCTCGTAAATCTTTTCACGAGGACAGCGGTGGTGCATTTTTCCAGAATAGCGATACTACTACTACCACTACTGCTGCAGGGTTACTGACAGGGAATAAAAAGTTTCACTCTGACACTGACTCCGGGTCAGACTGGGACTTGGAGAAGAAAAGTGACAAGCGGATTTTCCCATCAACAGACAGCAGCTCTGGTAAGAGAGATTATTCACAGATCAATGCATGTCCCTCTGATCCTAGAAAGACTTTTACTACAGATGAGGAAGAGGATTATATTGGCAGAGGGGTACCCCCACCCTGTAAATCACACAGAGGTTATCTCTCCACACACCACAGTGACTTTATTCCCCTGTACTCTGACAATTGGCCCAGTGTCACCAAAATTAGACAACTTTTTGATGAAAGACCAGGCCAGGCTACGCAGCAGCACAAGACTGATTCTTATGAGGCGTTAAGAGCAGCCGACAGAGGACATCCACCCGAGCTCAGCCCTGGTGAGGGTGCTCCTCTCACGGATAGAAGTGACAAACTCTCGTCTTGCAGCTCCGCTGATAAAGCTAGTAGTTTGTCTTTGCATGGTACATGCAGACAAAGCAGCACTGCCAAAGAAAATTATCGTCACAGTATGGACTTTTATTCTAAAGATGACCACCGGCTATACTCAAACGATGAGGAGGCAGTTCTAGAGATTCAAAGTTTTGGTAACAACAAAGGCAGTAGTAGCAGTCGTAGTTGCACTGGGGGGAGTTACTTCCAGAGGATTAACCCATCTCTATACAGATCCCATAGTCCCAGCACTGTAGCACAGGCTGCACACAAGACCCTCAGGACAACAGGGTCAACATCTGACCCCAGCCCTGACCTTCAACCCCTTGCTACTTTGTCTTGGAGTCGATCGGAGAGCTTGGACACCTCCTCCTGTTCTTCCTCTCTTCAGTGGCCGACAGTGAGGGAGAGAAGGGATAGACAGGGGGTCGGGCTGCCCAGGGATAGTTTACATTCCTCACATAGCTCCTCTAGAGCGCCAGCCCCCACCTCCTCCTCCCCCTCCTCTACTCCAGCTCCAGATAAAGCCATTACCTCCACCCCTACTGTAGCTCCCTCCACCGAGCTGAGAGCCCCAACAAGAGTTGCCTCTCCCCTCAACTCCCGCTGGAGGTTTAGCTCCGGAGACGAAGAGGAGGAGCACACCAGGAGAAGAAGAGGAGGTGGTTGGAGTGCTGTTTCAGGCCTTTCTTCTTCCATCTCCTACAGAGCAGCAGAAAGGGGCATCACTGAGCAAGCAGGCAGCTGTTTATCCCGTGGTAAAAATGGCCGGTGGGGTGCTAAGGGTTTTGGCAGGTCTTCAGGCAGCGACGAGGACAGTCCTAGTTCTTTAGTCCCCCACAGTAGAGAGGCAGTGCGGCGCCGCTCGCTTAGAAAGAAGAAGAAGTTCATTGGAGCTGCTCTTGCAACAGGTCGCGATGATTATGATCATCATGATGGCGAATCAGAAGACAGCGACAGTGATGCAGCCTTGATGATGGAGCACTTAGAGAGACACCACCAGCAAAATCCAGGAGGAGAATTTGCAGTTACAGTGTCTCGGAGCCACTCGGCAAGAGAACCCATTGGTCACAGTAACAGAGCCAGGGTGCAGCAATGGGAGCGCATCTCTTCACATGTGACATCCACAGCACTTCCTAGTGTATCACGAGTGTCAAAGGTCAATATTCCCCCATTTGTTTCCAGTCCTGGTGGTTCATGTTGCAGCAGCCGATACTCCAGCACTGAAACGCTGAAGGAGGAGGAACAGGCTGGCTGCCCCAACCGTGCAGCAGGAGGCAATGCTAGCAGGACCGCATCATCATCCATGCTGAGTAAAACTTACCATGGGAATTTTACCATGTACCGATCCCCAAGCTTTGGCCATGGGGATAACTTCTCTCGTACCCCTGTGCGGGTGCGCCCCAAGATATTGCCTACAGTCAACCCCTTATCTAGTGTACTTGCCAGACAAGGCGGGGTATCTGCAGGGATTAGGGCTGGTGAGACAAATGCATTAAGGCAGAGATCAGGTGGGGATGAGGTGGATGATAATGAAGAAAACCAAATAACCATGTCCAACCCTGATATCACATCAGAAACTATGTCACTCTTAAGCTTTCTGAAATCTGACCTGTCAGATCTCAAGGTGGGGAAAACAAGTGGAGACAAATCCGGGGTCGCAGAGGGGTCAGTATACAGGATGGGCTCTCGAGCTCAGGGGGGTACCCTGCTACCTTCTGGTCGTCGGCCATCACTAAAAGACCTGACTGCCACCCTGCGGCGTGCAAAATCCTTCACTTACTCAGACAAACCCACAACAGCAGTCAGGTGTTACTTGACTGGTGGCGCCACAAAGAGGAGCTCTTCTGAGCAGCAACTTGACATGGATGGAGGGAGGGTTTCGGTGTCAGATAGGGAAGTAGAAAGTGACGGGGGTGATTTTAGGGTTGGTAGAGGACATAAAATGAGGGATTATGGGTTTGATGATGAAGATGAGGGAGGGATACCGACCCCATTGCAGGAGAGGTATGTGCAGGAAGCCAGGCAGGTCATTCGAGATATCTGCCAGATGAGCAGTAGAGAAGATGATGATGTAGATGTGAGGAGAATTGAGAGTGATCTAGAAGACGAATGTTTCCTGGTTAAGAAAAGGAATGAGGAAAATGAAAATGCAGAAGTGAGTGTTCAGGATCAGGCAAGGACAGCTCAAGAGGCTGAGTGTAAGAACACAAAAGGCAGGGATAAACATGAGAGTGAGAGAGAAAACAGGGAGAGGGAGAGGAGTGAGAGGGATGGACAAAGTGTGCAGTTGGAGAAGCTAAACAGCAGTGGCACAGAGTACAGGGAGAAGGCAAAGAGGCAGAGCAGAGAGACTGAAAGAGCCTTCCTGAAGGGCGACTCGGAGGAGAGCATGTTCTGTGACCGCTCTGTGGATGAACTTTCAGGCCATGAGTCGAGTTTAACAGATGAAGGGATTGTAACGGAGCCGGAGACAGGCCCCAGTGACCCCTCAGAGAGGTCATTTCTAGGGTCAGTAGGGGTTAATTTGGGGTCACGAATTGCCAGGGATGTGCTAGGGCAGCCTGTTACCACATGGAAGCAGTCGGCTCTCCATAAGGTGGAGGCGTTTAAGCAGGAGAGGGAAGAAATGACAGAGAACAGCGTGAATTGTACAAATCTTCTGAATGAAGTCAGCGTACCTCCCTCCTTGCCACATCCTGCTTGTATGGCTGAGAGTGACAGTATCATCATGGACCTGAACACTACTGCTGGTATCAACAATGTCAACGCCGCCAGTGAGGAGATCAACGCCAGTAGTGTTGTGTCGCAGAGGTCAACTTACCCCACAGGAGGAGGAGGTCTAGAATCCCCCGCGACACCAAGTTCTGTCCGTCGAAGGCGCAAGTTCTCCCCTACTGGTAATAACAACACTGGCTCTGATTGCAGTAATGGCAGTAATGCAGAGTCAACAATGGCAGCTGTTGGAAATGGAGAGTCCACAGTCTACCGCTCTCTAAGTGACCCCATGCCTCAGCGGCACTGTTCTGTGGCAGAAGAAGGGAATAACAATTTTTCCTCAGTAGACAGCAACCTGCTAGGATCTCTATCTGTCAAAGGAGGGGGAGGCACTTCAGATGTTTCTGCTGTAGCCACCTTGTCAGAATACAAGGGCAGTGTGGCCAGTGACTTGTCAGTTTACAGTGATAGCGGTCACGATGCCATTCGTGACTACAGTGGTGTGATCAGGAGCATCGTAGCCGAGCCAGGTGCAATGGACAGACTGATGACGGATGACCATGGTAATGGCAAAGCTCCCAAAAAGAAGTCGTTCAGTGACCCCAGTCGCCGTAGCGATGCCCCATTACTTTCCCACAACGATCCTCAATTCAAAGGTCAGACTGGCGGTTCTCAGCCAATCAGTGAGCTGGATCAACCTGGTCAGATGCCACCTTCCATCAGTGAGCCAATCCTGAGCGAGCAGAGAGAAGAACTGTGGGAGCCAGAAGTGAAGCCTAAACACGCATTGCAGACACAGCAAGATGTAAAAAAATTTAGGATTGCTCGTTCTCAGTCAGAAAGCACCCCCCACTCTGATAACCATGATAATGAAGATGAAGATGCAATAGACCAAGATGAAGACGAGACAGAGGTGCAGAAGTTCAACTTTAACCTCAAGCTGTCTGAGGTTCTGTCCCCTAGAATGGTTCGTCGGCCCACCAGAAAACGTCCAAACAGGCTGGCTCAGTTCTTCCCCCACGAAGACCCGTTTGAGCCCCCAGAGCCAGGTTCAGAGGAGCAGGAGGATCACAGCAATCCAACTGACCTCATTCCTCCCCTTCCCCCACCGCAATCCAAACCCAAAACCAGACCCAAACATGTCCGCCATGCCAGCGAACCTACCATCTTTATCCCCATCTCCCCACCTCCACAACTCCAGCCACTGAAGGAAGTGGACTGCCTCGGCATATGTCCCGCTGCAGAGACTCCAACCTCAAGTAAGCCTCCAGGAGATGAGGCTCCATCTCTGGAGGATGTGACACAGAAATATATCCTTGAACTGAGTACTGCTGAGGTTCCAGTGCCGCATCCAGCGGCCAGGGATGGAGCTGAAGGCTCGGTGTCAGCTTCAGGGGGGCCCAGCGAGACCAGCACCAGTGGAATTACAGAAGCTGGATCACAGAAGAAGAGCTCAGAGGATGTCCCACAGAGAACCAAGCCCAGAGTGGTGAGTACACATTATTTGTAAACTTTAAATTTTCAGTGTAATGTCAAATGCAGTGTGTGCAAGTGCAAGGTTGGCAGGCTTTGAGTTCTGATATTTCATGGTTTTACTTTTGGCTTGTATATGAGTGAGAGAGAAGGGGGGGTGTAAGTGATATGTATTTGGCAATTTCAAATATGGTGGAAAAAAAATGATTTTTAGTGAAATCATGGAAGATAGATGGGGTTTGAGGTAATGACAGTCTGAAAATAGCCCATAATATTGCCTCGTAGAGTTGGCTTGTTCTCGAAGTTTCATAAGTGCATGTGTGTACTGGTGCTTTTATGAAGTG
The DNA here is from genome assembly GCA_029721515.1 of Synanceia verrucosa. Taxonomy (NCBI): domain Eukaryota; kingdom Metazoa; phylum Chordata; class Actinopteri; order Perciformes; family Synanceiidae; genus Synanceia; species Synanceia verrucosa. The sequence goes on along the minus strand of CM056559.1, from coordinate 12,715,138 downwards.
CTGTGAGTCAGGACCCATATGGTCAATTTCAGAGTGCATTTGGGAGCAGCACTACAATACAGAAGCCATTACAGGCTGAGCAGCATTAAACAAACATCAGAGGATGTTATTAGTTGGATTAAACAAATCTCAGACAAAGGGCATTAAGGAGTGGACCAAGGCCTGCTGCTTGTGTGTGTCTGCTTTCATTTATTTGTTTCATCCAATATTGATTGTCTCTGTGCCAGAGTCATAGAGAGGGGATCTAATAAACAGTGTGTGTGGATGTGTCTGAGATGCTACATTTACTCACTAGAGTCTAAACACTGGGAGACGTCTGTTTTGTTGCAGGCTGTGACTTATAATCAATGTCATGATGATTATATAGAAGAATAAATTAATTTATGTTTTTTAAACCACCTTCTTAAGAGTGATAATCCTGAAGTAAACACCTAATTCTTATTTTGTGTAACATGTCAACATGTTGTGTTCATGTAACTTATGCAAAAATGTAAGTCGAGATAAGACATATAATATAAATGAAATTCAGCAAGCAGCAAAGGTGACAGGAACAATATAAGAGGGATATTTAAAAGAAAAAAAAAAATTAAGGCCGCAGTAGTGGAACAAATTCAATGAAGACATTTAAAAAAAAAAACTAAAAAAAAAAGAAAAAGATGTGTATATATAAAAACAAGTTAAAACTGCCCTGCATACAGTAAAAATATAAATATATAGTAAATGAGGATTAAGTTCTGTTAATAATTAATATTAATATTGCATATCATGTCTGCGTCATTCAGTGCCATTCACCTTTACCTTTACCGGACCTTTCAGAGTTATTACATAGTCATGGGTGTGACTCTTGGGTGACTAGCTGTGGAGAAAGTAAAAACACTGAGCTCAGCACAGAAGGTTGCAGACACATCGATCACAGCTTTCATTATGTCACGACTGCCTTTTTTGTTGTTTTTACAGCGACACTTTTGCCGCCCGCTGTTCTGGTCAGAAGGCCAGCTTTTGCCTGTAGCTGCTTGTGATTTATCACTGTGTATGTTTCAATAATGAGTGCTGATGTTGTTTTTATTTGCTAATATATATTAGTTTTGCCTGTCGCTCTTTGACGTTGACATTCTCTCACAGAGCTTCTTCGCTGCCCATTGATATTATTTCCTTCTATCACCCTGACCTTCATTAGTTTTTGATTGTTTTACTCCCTTGGCCCATTGTCCTGCCTTGTTGCCGTAGAGACTGTAGCAGTAGCTGGCGAGTGACCGCACCAGGCAGGAAATGGGTTTAGGGAAATGGGAAGTTGTTGTGGTTACTGAAGTGTTTGATGATGTCCAGAATTGCCGTCTGGCGTGTGTGTGTGTGTGTGTGTGTGTGTGTATTCTGAACTTGTTTCCTCTGTCTTCCTCTCTCCTTGTGTGTGTGTGTGTGTGTGTGTGTGTGTGTGTATTCTGAACTTGTTTCCTCTGTCTTCCTCTCTCTCCTTGTGTGTGTGTGTGTGTGTGTGTGTGTGTGTTCTGAACTTGTTTCCTCTGTCTTCCTCTCTCTCCTTGTGTGTGTGTGTGTGTGTGTGCATGTTGTTTGTCTGGAATATATCAATGGCTTGTTCAGAGCTTGGAGACTTGAGTTTTGCTAACACGCTGTGTTTAGAGCGCTGCCCTGCAGCTCTGGTGCTCCGTGTCGGTGTGTGATTTGGACTGAATGTAATGACAACTGTGCCAAGCTGAAATGGAGCACAGACATGAAAGAAAATAAGAAAGAGAGCGAGGGATAGAACAAGTTTTTTTCCTTTTCTGGAGACTGGTGGCTGGTTTCACCCTCAGCACAGTGCCTGCTTTATGACGTCAAAGTATTTCATTAATACTATTTTCAATCTGTGTTTCTGATTTACCTCTCGGCACTATTCTTTTGCGCTGCTCTCTCTCCCTTGTTATTCCACCAGATGTTTGGTCAGTCAACATCTGTAGTCTAAATTTGTCTCAGTATGTAGCTTTTTGAGCACATCTCCATTTGTCTTTTTTTAATATCATTTCTCCAGCGTTCCATGTTATTATCTTATTCTGCTCTTTGAGGTCTCTGTGTCTCTGGAACATTGCAGTGAAGTGAGGTCATAACTTTTGTCTCGGTGTGAGTCAGGCTGCTGAGCCAAATGTCAGGTAGAGCGAGAGAGAGAGACAGACGAGGCAAAAAAAAAAGAAGAGAGTTGGAAGGAAACACTTGCTGGCTCCCAAAAAAGTTACAGGATCAAAATAGAACTGAGAGGGAGCTGAAGAATGAAGTGGTGGTAGAGGAAGGAGGAGTGGTGGGAGGCAAAAGGCTTGTTTATAATTGACACCAGGATTGGTCATATGTAGGAAATCATCATCATCATCATAGCCATATTCAAAATTCAAAATATGGCACACATTTTAACTTGTAACTAAACCAGTGGAACAAAGGAGAACTTGTTTTATGTGTCTGTTTTGTTCACATTTTGTCCACCAAATGTGTTTAATAGGTAAAAACAGTTTTGTTGATTGATTTTAATTCATTGTGTGTGTGTGTGTGTGTGTGCGCGCACGCCACTGTTTGTGTAGTTTTCACTTTAGCAGGCAGCAGGAATGTGGCCCATCTTTCCTTCTCCTCTCGTTGCATAACAGCTTCTTTCCAGAAGAGCTGAAGGGCTTTTGTGTCTCATGTATTAGTGAAGTTCTATCGCATGTATTATTGAAAGATCTTAATATGTCATCATTCAAGTTTTGGTACTGATGCTAAAACAAAAAATAGTTTTGGTATTTTACATTTAGTAGTAGGAGCATATATGAGTATTATGTTTCTCATGATAAGCCCAAATGCATCAGTGTTACCTTTTGTCTTAATAGAAGCAAGAATTATGTCTGCTTGAATAAAACATGAGCAACATTTATGCAACATTAACCCTGTGGGGGCTATGATCACGCCAGCGTGAACAGATTTTTTTTTTTAATCGTAAATATTTGTATATAGTATTACTTTATTTCAATTTGACATTTACATATTCATATTAGCAACCTATATTTAGTTTTTCAAGTTGAAAAACAGTTGCTTGAGTATGTTAGTGGGTATAATTGTAATAAATACATTTTTTCAATTTGAATTGGATGATTTTTGTGTGTTTTTTGGCCCAATCTGTTAATGAAGTAGTTTATAGTGAAATAACTATATCTTCATATAGATGAAGTTGTGCTAAAAGAGATACCAAGCATGGGCATGTTAAATGTTTTTTCTGTGGTATATATAGACAAAATCAAAAGTATTAAAAAATGGCCAAAATAGGACCTGTAGGGTTAACATCAACATTAAAATCGGTAAATAAGACTCTGCAGAATCTGGTCAGTACCAGCCACAGTCATGTGTGTCATGTACTTCTGGCATGTCCTTGAATCAAATTAATATACCACACTCTTCTGTCTTAAAAGAATAATTTTCATCCTATTGACAAAGCCACTACAGGTTTAAAGAGGATGTTAGCTTGAGCGCCAGTGGCAGGAAGAGAGTGGGAAATAGAAAGACAGATTGGTTTGTGCTCTGCTCTGCATGGATTAGGTCTAAAAGCTCAGTGTTTATAGCTCCAGATTTATGACTGACTTTGTTTTATCAGGCCACCCACATGGAATCGAATACTTTCCCTCCGCCCGGCCCTTTTTTCTTCCACTACCCTGTTACAGTCACCAGATGTAGTTGTGCTAGAGAGGAGCAGCAAAGGTGGAGATACAGAAGCAGTGAGGTTGACTTATTGGAAACACAGAAATGGGGAAAAAAAGGGAAGGACTCCGAGCTCTACCAGAGATGATGGACTCATCCATCGCCTCAAGGTCATGCAAGACATCATTAAAATTGCAACAAAGAAATCAAAAGGAGGTTTTACTCTCGGATGGGCAATTTTAAGTCAATTCGTTGAACAACTGATCAAAAATATTCAATTTTCATTTCTTAAATATATCATTCCTCTCAAATGTAATTTCTTCCAGGCTCACTATTCTGTAATCAGAATGCACCCTCAAACTAATTTTATGTTATGATCAATGGAAAGGAAGGAAGTTATCCAATAACTTGCTCCTTTGAACGCAGACTTAAAAGCAAAGATAAAGGACACTTTAGGCACACATGCAGGATGTAGAGTGGGTCTTTTTAAACATGCAAAGGTCAGCCCAGGTTTAGTGACGTCTAAAAACTGAGGCATGCTGAGTAAAGTAAAGGTGAAGGAGAGATGAAAGGATGGTTGAAGGTCTCATGACTCAGTGGATGAATAGAAAGAGGTGGGATGAATCAGAAGATCAAAAGGCCACCCTGCAGATACCTGTGGCTTCAGTGACACATAGGCTACGTTCAGACTGCAGGGCTTAATGCTCAATTCAGATTTTTTTGTGAAATCCGATTTTTTTGCGCGGTCGTTCACATTTCCAATTAAATGCGACTTGTATGTGATCTCCAGTGTGAACTTAAACGCCTCGCAGTGTCCCACATGCGCATTGGAGGACGCAATGACGTCACATGTAGCGAGCGTGCTCAGTGTTGACGGAAGTAAACATGGATGCTAGCGTTGGAGTGTAAACAGCCCGGTTCCGATAAGACCCGTCCAGTTTGGCCTGAATAGAGCTATCCCCTCAAATATGAATTCAATAATAATAATGAATAACTCAGAAACCTCATTTGGTTGTTGTTTTTCTTCCCGCTGCTGCCTACTTCCACCGCAGAATAGTGATGTTTTTAGCTTGCTGATGGCGTGTAGGTCGGATGAATGCGACCTGGCCGTTCAGACTGAAGTCGCATGTCAAAAGATCGGATATGTATCGGTTTTAGGACCACATATCCAAGTGACCTAGGTTGCATTTGAAAAAATTGGATCTGTGTCGTTCAGACTGTAATTAAAAGATCAGATACAGGTCGCATAGAGGTGAAAAAAATCTGATTTGGGTCACTTCAGGCTGCAGTCTGAACGTAGCCTATAGGCAGCCTTTAGACATTTTCAGTTCACTCATGCCAGTGGAGTTAGGAAATGATCCCGAAAAGCTGAATGCTTAAAATGTGATGGCATCTGTTTGTACTGTAGGTCTTACTGTAGATTAAATATAACAAGCATCCGTCATATAATGTTTGTTGTCGTTTCTGTTCCTATGTGCTGAACGTCTCCTACCTCTCCCCTTCTTGTCTTCGACTCATACATGCAAGATGCTTTTCCTGTCTCTCCACCTCTCTCTCTCTCACACACACACACACACACACACACACAATATTGCTTTTGGTACTGCAGTGTTTTGTGTTCCTCTGAGTAACCGTTAGTGTATGTGTGGGCCGGTTGATTTAATAATAGATCTATTTGGTTTGACTGGGGGCAATTTTAGAGATGCTGAAGCAGTTTTGATAGATAGCTGTAGCCAGTTGTGTGTGCATGTATTTAAGTTTGTTTGTGGTTCACATTTGTGCAGCCAGTGGAAGTCAAAAGCTCCCTGATGTGGAAAAGTCCAGTATTTTATTTCATTTTCTCTCTCTTTAACCGTTTTGTCTTGTAGAAGTATATGGCTGTAAATATGCAGCTGGGACCAGCAGCTGATTAGCTTAGCTTAGCATAAAGACCTGAAAGCCTGGCTCTGTACGCAGGTATCAAAATCCATCTGCATCTCAAAACCGCATTAATTAGCACTTGATATATTTAATCTTTAATTTATTTAATATATTTATTCAATACGAAAACTGAAGTCTAATGAAAATATTTGTTTTTACGCAAGGTTATGTGCAGTAACCTCCAGCTCATGAAATAGTGTGTTAACAGCCATGGAGACTGAAGGGGTGTCGATATTCTAATTTAATTTTCAACAAGAAAGATATTGAGTATTTCCCAATATGTTGAACTACTCCTTTAACTTTGTCTATGCATACCAGCAATATTAATAAAGGGGCTTGTGAGCAACTGAACTGACATACAGTGTCACTGCAAACAAATCACAACAAGAGACTCCATCTGGTTTCTCACAGTGAGGAAAAAACACTGTGGGAAAACTTGCTCTCGATGTCCTTGGCCTTGGTTGCTGACATTTGCGATATGCTTTGAAAATCTTTAGCTTTTCCTTTTAAGGCTAGTCCATGTAGCTCGCCAGCGGAAAGGCATGACCATTATAACCTGTGAAGAGTGGGTTCTTCTTTTATCTTCTTTTCCTCTTTGTTGCCCTCGTTTCTTGTCCCAGTCGCTCCACTCCAGACCGGCTCTTTCTAACTCTCCTTGTCTGTGTGGATCCACCCAGTCTAATTACAGAGCAGTTTGCTTATGTAAGGAAAGCCTTCTCTGAAACAGCACTTTCTAACAGAGCTGCTATTTCAGCTTTTTTAGTTGACAGGGAGATTTCTACATCCTAAAGTGTGTAATAATGGATGATGAATTATGGTCTCACATAGTACTTTTACGTTGCTTTGACAATAGGGATCATGTTAAAGATTGTTTGTGTGTGCACCGTAAATATACAGTATGGTGTATATACAGCAGTTGGCAGGGTTTCTTTCAGCCGTGTTACCCTTCGCTGTAGTTTTCTGCAGTCCACGTGGCCACAAAGATGCCTGATGTGTTGACGAATCTCCTTAAGGCTGCACAGTTGGCTGCCATGCTCTTCATGTAATCACTAAGGTTTACATTACAGCTGGTGTTAATTGGTTTCTTCAGAAAAGGAATGAAAATGGGGGGAAAGGCTACTGTAAAAATGCCACGAAATCATTTACATGGCACAAAAAATTCCATTACATATACATAGAAGAAGTCAAGGGATAACAACTCACAGATTGGGTCTATTAGTTTCTCCCGTCAGCATTTAATTTAATAGTCTGGTGAGCACCAGACTATTATGTTTGTTCAGAGGTAAAGAGAGAAGTTAGAAATGGCAATTAACTGCGTTATTGTCATTCTACACCAGCTTACGTTGCACTCAGCAGTCTCACTGCTATTTTTTTTTTTTTTTTTTTGCCTACTATTCAGTCACTTCTGCTCAGCACAGAAAACTGCTATCATATCAAATAATGTACGTATATTAGAATTTAGGATGAAGGACTATATTATTCAAGTATACCAGCTTCTCATATATGTATATTTACTGTTTATATTAAGTACAGCCTAATATAATATGTAATATAATATGTACATTTAGGTGGTTTTGGAATAGTCTAATCTCGGAAATTTTTTTGCAGTGTTTTGAGATTTAGTAGTTGCAGGGGCGTGTCTAAGGGGTGGCCTGGGGTGGCGTGTGCCACCCCTGAAATCTGATTGGCCACCCCAGGTGCCACTCTGCATGATGGACTATGTAATTGTCAGACGTGACTTGGTTTGCATTGTCTTTATTTTGGCACCTTTCATTAAAAAAAAATAAAAGATTAAGGCTTTGTATTACACTTTTGTTGTTCCGTTCTGTTGTGTAGTGATTAAATTTTTTTTTCAATTTGTACTAACATTTAAGACTGTAATTTTAGTAGTCAAATTAATCATAAAAGACTGATCCTGCTGGCCACCCCTGCATGACTTAGTGCCCCACTTGGGTTGGGCCACCCCTGTGAAAACAGTCTGGACACGCCACTGAAAAGTTTCTCCCATTTTTCATCATTTCCGTCAGGGATAACAATTTATTTAATTTATGACACAAATCTCACTTCCTTCATTATCTCAACATGTTCTGCACTGTACAGCATGTTTCAACAATACAGGACAATACAGCTACAACAAATAACATTTCCTGGTGGGGAAAAGCTACTTGATCACAACACGGTTGGGGTTTGTATTGAAGCAGCGAAAAGCTGTCGCTGCAGAGGGAAGTGGAATTAATCATTCTCAGATTATCAGGTCATCAGGTTGTGTCTAAAGGATTTTCAGTGAGCCAGAGAGATAAATGGAGATTACTAGAAGAATAAATAAGAAAAAATAAGAAAGAATCAACGAAAAGTGAATAGTAGTTTATGCCAGATTCACACAAGTTCATGTCAGAGGGCCAAATTGTTCTGTGTTCCTTCCTGACAATTAGGCCTGTTTAACAAAATAATTCTGTTGCAGTGTACTTTGTCATTCACATTCCTACAAAGTCACCATGCAGGAAGTCTCTGAAACACAAACGATAGAGTGAGCCAGAGGTTACAGACTCACTCAAAATGCACATTACTATTCATGCATGATGATATTATGGCTTAGTGTATGTGCATATCTCACCATAACCGATTGTCCTAGACGCGTTGCCTGCGTCTCCCTCAGTCACTCACACAATGGTGCGACTGTGTCACCAGTGCAACGTCTAGCATGGCATAGTTTACAGCGTGGTCGGGCACACACACTTTCTCTTATACGGGGTTAAGTCTGGGTATAACTGTGGGTTGACTGTGGAGCCGTTGAGTCCTATTCTCTCGTCTTTTGTCACCATGACCGTAGAAACATTTTGCTTCTTCCTCCTGTCTCTGTTTCTGTCTTCCTTTCACCCACTCCGTCCTCTGTTTTATGGCATCAGTCCGCCGGTTTGGATCATGCTCTAGCTGCCAGTTGAGAAAGGCTCGTCAAAATGAGAATGGGAGAAGCTGGAAGTGTCGGAGCATTGTTCCCGAATGGCTGCTGGGATCTCGTATTAAGGCGCAGGGAGAGGGCGAGGAGGACGAGACACGAGCGACGAAGGCCAAAGCAGCCTCACAGGCAGGTGGTGTCAGTCCTCTGTGTGTTTTTATGGGAGGTAGTTTGAAGTTTTCAATTGGTCACGCTCATCTTTTTTCTTTTCTTTTTGAAACTGACTGAAAAATGATATTTTTTCAGTGTGTGCGCATGCTCAGGTCATCTTTAACTCTACACTGTCATCATCATATTAGATTGACAGTGACCTCATCCTTATCATTACATCACTGTAGGGTAGGATAAGCAGAGGAGGAAAGGAAACAGGCTAAAAATAAATGGTAACTTAAAGTGGTATAAATTTATTAAAAGTAGAATACATTAATATCAAGATATTTGACGTAAGGCAGTGATTGAACCTGTACCCTGTTTATTTTTTTTTATTTTTTTTTTTTTCTAATATTCTTGCATCTTGCGTCTGCTATTCACAGGAAATAGTATTGGATATTTCCAGCAGCAGCCACGATACCGGAACAAAATTATTAGATGCTGTGCTTTACAGCTAGCAGTACAGTACAGTATAATCCTAATTAATGTGTTCATTTGATGTTTTGAGATCAAAGTATTGTGACACACGTTAGATTATTTCTACAGCTTTGTGCACTCAGCACTACAACTCACTTGCAGTTTGTTAGTGAGCTACTACTACTGCATATCATATTCTTTCCATAGGCATCCTTTTTATTGCATATTTCCAGTTTATTTTGTTGTGCATGCTATCTTCCATGCCTATGCTTGTTTCCTGTTCTTATCTCCAAGAATAATTGGTTTGCATTGAGAAAGCACAGATGGATATTATCTGAATGTAAATTAACGACACTGCCAGTATAATGTTTATGGGATTAATTATTCTTATACTTTTTAGATCAGCAATCAACACTCAGACTATATTTAGGCATTGTTTTTAAATTCCCTTAAAGTCTAAAGAAATGACCTGTTTCCCCTCACAGGTGAGCATTGCCAACCTTTGTACTTTCAAACATTTGGTCTTTAGATGAGTTCACAAAACTGTGAGTCAGCCAGAAAATATGTTGACCTTACCTCAACTGAGAACACAAGAAGAAGACAGAGGCATGGTCTTCTATCTCCCCTCTCTCCTTGTGTCTTCCTTCTTCCTGTCCTTGTCTCTTACCTTCACTTTCCCTTTGGGTCTGCGGCTTGTTGGCCTGTGAGTTTTAGGCAATTTACAAGTTTTCAACAAGCTCACATGATCACAGAACTATCAGCATTGATGTTGGATATTCCCAACTTTTTTGGCTTTTGACATTTTAAAGAAAAACACTGTGTCTTTGTTGGATTATTTTATGAAAGAACTTGTATTTCATTGTTAAAAGCAAAGATTGGAGAAACAGGAATCCACAGTTACACAAATGTCTTAGTGTTTAATCTGTGTGTGTGTGTGTGTGAGACCTAAACTTAAGTGCCTGTGAGAAAATGTGCGATAAGAAGCCATTACAATTCAGATATCAGATCCCCGTGTTTCTCTGCTATTGTTGTGTGTTGTTTGCATGTGGTAAAGAGCAAAAACAGTTTATAAGGGTGTGTTTGAAAGTGTTTCTGCCGTATAGGTTTGTTTTAACTTCTGTAAACTTAATTAGGTTCTTGGGAACATGGTTGATTTAAGAGGTCACATCCTGGTTTCCAGCCTGAAGGTAAAAAAGGATCTCGAGATGTTTGACAAGATAGGAACTATGGGAATATTTTCCTCTATGACACGTTAATTAGTGAGCTTTTAGTGTGCTGCCAGGTGGACGTTGAGACAGAGCAAGGCTATCCTTTTCCCTTTCTCCCAGTCGTTATGCTATGCTAAGCTCAGCTAACCAGCTGCAGACACTAGAGTGATGTTGATCTTTTCATCTAACAAAGAAAATAAAAGAATGTATACTCTCAAAAAATGATGATTCTGCCACACAGATCATTTTTCCACAGGAGAAGGATTGTGCACAGATGTGCCGCCAGAGATTGCAGGACTATTTAAAAGCATTTTGAATGCACTAATATCTGTCATTAGATCAAGAACTAATCAATCCTTCAACTTTAACATAACGAGGAACAGATACATCAACTTGATTTTGACATGTTAATTGGAAATACCTGAACCAGAACCAACAGTATTAAATGTTTCCGGTGATGCCAGCCAGTTAACTGCTTATGTAACTGATCTTGGTGAGAGTATGCTGACCTGCTGTCTCCAGCCAAATATAACAGGAGTAATCATGATGGCAGTGATGATCGTTAATGATGATGACTGCCATTTATCTGGAGATTGGAGGTATGTGCTCCTCTGAAGGTATGTTTGAAGGGCTCCCATCACCCAGTGACAGCCAGGGGCTTGCGGGTAATCAGGTCTGTCTTCCCAAAACAATGCAGTCTTTCTTTACTCCTCAATAGGCGTCTTATTTTCGACTAGGCCTTGACTTTCCCCCCTTCTAACATTTTATTTATCAGTTGGTATTTTAATTGTAACTTCTGAAATGTTCAGGTTCACACAGCGTGCTGTTCCATTTATAACCGCATGTTTTCTTGAGGATTGTTAAAAAAGGAGTAAGTCTTTGCCAGTGTAATAAAAACAGAAGGAGATATTTTATCATCTGTTATTTATTAAGGGTGCACCGATCAGAATTTTTGGGGCCAATCAATGATCACTGGAAGCTGTATCAGCTGATAACGACAACACATCACTGGTTTATTTAAAGCCTTCATAACAACACTGGATATTAAGTATTATAATTAAGAAATGCAACTGGTTATATTATTATATTCTATTGTTATTGTTTTAGTATTTTTGGTAGGCACCAGGTGCACCATATTCCACTTTCTCTCATAAATTCTCTCTCTCGTTTGTAAAGAAGATCCGGCTTTGCTTTTTTACACTAAACCAAACAAAGTCAGACTACTGTTGTCAGTGATATAATTATTTGAAATGAACATGATTTCTTCATGTCTGGTGACATATCAGGGCCATTTTATGATTAAATTAAATATATTTCTTACATATTGTTCCTTTAAACAGGCATCCCTGCAGCCTGATAATAAAGCTGATTACCATTTTGTTTCAGTTTCACTGACATTGTGTTCAAGCTAGCTTGGTTCTGTGAACTTGCTTTAATGCAGAGCTGCAGTAGTGGTTGCTAGAATTATTTAAGTTCATGTTTTTCGTTTCAGTCATAGGAGTATGCAGATTTGAGGGCTGTTATTTATATAAGATGTCTTACAGCAACTTGTAGAGGTGGTAATATCTATCCTGCTGTTTTTCTGGCTCCTTGTGGGAATTTGACATCAATTGTTACTCCACCTGCTTTTATAATTCAAAACCTCTGCATGTCGAAGACACCTGACATCTTGAGACTTTAATATATTGCAGTTAGCACATCCCGTAAGTCATTTGAAAGAAAAGGCTGTCGGTAGGAAACCGTATAGTTTGCCTTTGAAAGCCAGCCTGAGATCTATGTCACTGTCTGCTTTCTAATAAAGCAAATCTGCCATGAGGATAATTAATAACCTCAGCTCTGCAATCCTTCATACAGACTTGAATGGCCTATTCTTTATATTTGAAAAACACACGGTATTGGCTTTTAATTTGAAAAATGTGTGCAGAGGTGAAAACAACATGGATCCGGCCTTTTAAGGAGCTATTTCTTCTGCGTTATCCGTCTTGCAGGGACCATAATTGTCTTCATTGAGAGGGCAGGGCAGGAAGTGGCTTTGGGGGAGGCATTTTTGAGCATTGAACACGAACACACACACACGGCCATCCTGCATCTCCTTTAATGTGTTTGTCAGAGCAAAAAGACAGCAAGAGCTCATCTGCTTCAAAAGACCAGAAGACTTTTAAACTGACACTGTATTCGGCATAGACAGTGATGGAGCTGTGGACTTTTTTGACTGGAAAAAGATGATGGTGCTTTTATGTGTACTCTCCCTCGCCCATGGCAACCGTGTGTGTAGGGTGGGTGTATGTGTAAGTTGCCGTAGGAATGTGATGACATCAGAGGAGCTAGTGAAAGAGGAGGAGAGAAAAATGTCGGTACAATAAAACAAGTTCACCTCTCTTCCCCACCTTTCTGTTCACCTCATCAGTCTGTCTGCTTTCACACGTTCAGCCTCAAACTTTTCTCACTGAGATCATTGTTTCTACGCATGTCTCCCTCTCTTGCTTTCTGTCTGACCCTGTCTCTGTCTTTCTTTCTGTCTCCCTCACCTCTCTTGCTCTATTTTTATCCCATCTCCCACTGAGCTCACATCTGGATCTTATTGGCAGAGCGAGCAGCCCTTCAGCCATAAAAGACACCCTGAACTCAGTTTGTGTGCTTGTATGTACCGGTGTGGGCCTGGCAGAGCATGGCAGACGTAAATATAAAGACTTTGATGAAAAGATTTCACCAAACCCTGCGTGCGTTCACACACAGTGAATCATAAGCAACGTCTGCGGTTTGTTTTTTGTTCCTACGCCAATTTCTGGTAATTTGATAAAATACCAACTGTGAGTAATGCACATTTCTTGTCAGAAATGAGATTTTCAGCATGTACTGAGCATGGATTGAAAATGTTTAGAAGAGTTATTAGATAATCAACAACTGTCTTGACTTTCATCATCAGGAAGTCACTTGTCATAGTAATAACTGTTCACTAAAGATGGGATTTGAGTTTCTAGAGTTGTAACATGTTAACTAGTTACACATTACAGTATCTATTGTGCCAATTTTGCATTTTAGAGCAGGTTATAGTACTAAAAGTAATTTCTTATTATCATAACCATATTTTACTCAATGTTTTCAATGTCGTAAACACTGTGATCGCCTTCTTGTGGATGCCTGGAGAATATCTACCATCGTACGTTACGTATACCTAACATAACATAAAGTAGTATGTAGTGTGAATCAGATAATAGCAGTAAATTATAAAGCTAAAAACCTGTTGTACGTCAACATAATCAACTCTTTTAATGTAGAGTCCTACTTTTTGGACTTTTTTGGGGTTACTTTTGAATGATGGGCTTGTCTATTGTGGGAGAATGCAGCTGAAAATGTTGTTACTTAGTCTATAATTATGCATTTTTTCTCAAAAGTCACTGAAGTTTTCATGCAGTTCACTGTGTTAATACAAAGCTTTTGATTCATTGTCCCGACATTCTAAACTAAGTATTTCTGTCAGATAATTGATTTGAAGCAACCCTTGAAAGGTTTTTATTTATAATTATGCCCATTATTAATTGTAAAGTGCAATGTGGTCTGTGGTCTCCCATCCAATTGTTTTGCCTAGTCTGACTGCTTACAGTTCTGGTGTCAGGTACCAAACAAACACATTGCTCGCATTTCAAATACTGTAAGAGTAAAAATCTAAAATTGCATATCCAGAAAAACAACAACAAGATAAAAAGTGACACACTGCTGTGCACAGTGCATGCCATAAATCTACCAATCACCTCAGATACTTAGTTGTGGAAAAAGAAAACCTGCAGTTTGAGGTGAGCAGCCTCCGGGGGTGACACCTGACCTTTTGACCTCTCATCCCTCACCTCTGCCTCACCTCTGTGGCAGCTGCAAGCATGACAAGCATTAAGCCAACAGAGAGTTAACAGCTAGTTACATGACAGTATCTTATCTTCCTAATGACAGGCTGCAGTCTGGGTCGAAAAAATGAGAAAGGTTTACTAACTGCAGAGGAGGGGTGGATCTCTGGCCAACAGGCTGGCCCATGTTTAGACCCATGTTAATCCTGTGGATGAATGGTGGTCATAATGGGCAATCGAAGAACAGTATTGTATAAAAAGCATGACAAGGCTCATTATAAAACATGTTGAACTCACATCAGTCTGGTGCCTTAATATCTCCATCTCTTTAGGCCACAACACATAGATAACTGGACTTGGCTTGTGTTTTCCACAGTAACTGCGGTGATCGAAGAGCTCGTGTTTGGTTGTGTGTGCGCTCTATTAATAGGAAGAGGAACAGTTCAGGCCTGGGAATGTCCTCTGTGGAAAAACAAACTTTTCTTTCCCTCTCTCTCTGCCTCTCCATGTGAGATAGGACTGAGATGATGGGGAAAGAAAAATGACCCGATAAGAAGGAGTAAGATGGCATGAGAGAAGGGATGGGTTGGTATTTTCCAAGCAAAGTGCTGCCACCGTTTTTCCTTGTTTTATTCTTTTATGGACAAACTCCATGGTGTTTTGTTTAATTTGGAGGACTTGCCGGTGGGTAATCGTCTTGATCAGTGGCGTGCATAGACTTTTTGAAGGGCAGGGACAAAAAGGAAAAAAAAAGTCACCTACAGCGCGTTCTCGCCACTGAAGAGTTTGTTTTAACCACCCAATAGGGCAATTCTTCCCCCCAGTGCACACGGCACTAGTCTTGACTCAGACTTTGCTGTGATATAAATGAAACTGACACCATTGTCTTACTTTTTTGCCAACAATTTTGACAAAGAGAGAACTTTATTGGAAATATTTTGTTTATGTTCTGTCAATTGATTATTGGTTATTTGAGCATTGAGGTCATATGTTTTAGCTGTACTGAAAAGGCGATTAAAATTTCCTTGTATACAGCATGGGTCAAGAAACATACAAGAGTAATAAAACTGTACAGCTGCTGGCTCCCTCTTTGTTGATCCGAACATATTTTTGGACCTCAAGTCACACATTTCACTGATGGTTTATGTTACTGTACTGATTTATGTATATTTACATGTGCCTTGTACAGTATGTGCAGATGGATGCATTGTGTGTGTCTAGTGTGTGTGTTTAGTGTGTGTGTGTGTGTGTGTGTGTGTGTGTGTGTGTGTGCACTACCTGGATTCCTGCATTCCTGTCATTTGAACTCAGGCCAGAGCATTTTTTAAAGTGGACCGGTGCAACGAGGAGGGAGGGAGAGACAAAATGAATAAGGAAGAGAGGAAAATAAAGAATAAGAGGATTCTAGCTTCTTATGACTCTGTCCACTTCTTATGACTGAGATCCCACAGGAGTTATTTTTGTCCCTTCTGAGGAGCCGCAGCCATAAACAGACTGATTGTGATGTAATCTCTTGTCTGTTCTCATCTCCCCACCCTTTTCACAAAACTTTGTTTTTTCGATTTACTCTAAGACCAAAGATGGTTCATCATGAGAATATAAACCCAGACTTCTGTAGAGTTTTTGTCGAAAAAATGAAAACTTCAGTTCCCGGCAGTTCACATAAATGTTAAGTACATTTTATGAAGTGTGTTTTGAATGCCATGGATATTTCAAAGCGCCATAGAGTGGATGATGGGGTGGGGATTTGTGGAAAGCGCTAAAACCGAGTGGCAGTGCGAGTAAAGGAACCTTTAGTTTGAGTTTAGTCAGCGTGCGCTCGCTGATCTAATCGCTACCTCTGAGAGCAACACTGGGACTGAGCCCATATCACACACACACACACACACACACACACACACACGCAACACTGCCATATAAGGAGAGAGCGAGAGGGAATCTGGCCGGGTTGAAACAGGGGGTCTCTTTTCTTCTCTCCCTTTTTTCCATTTTCTCTGGCTATCCTGAAGTTCACTGGCAGCTCTCTCTCTTTCCATGTTCATGCTATCATCTTCCGTTTTAGTTTGCTCTCTTATCCTGCTCTCATACTTCTCATAACCCCCCTCCCACACACCTCAAGCCCGAAACTGTCTCTCTCTTTCGGTACACACCCAGCTTTTTGGAAAGCTCTCTCTGCACCATTTTAAATATTTTCTTTCCTCCCTGGCTTTACTCATGAGTACACATTAACTAAATGTCCCACTGCTCACCAGCCCCTGTTCAAATAGGCCGTAGATATTAGCCCAGTCCAAACACATGGTTCTCAGAAGTGCAAGGCCATTAGGAAATAAGCCTGTTACAATCTAGACTCCATCAAACAAAGAAGCACTTCCACTTCCACTGATACAGTGTGACAAAGGCAGTTATTTTCTGCTTGCATGTCTGTTTTCTACAGATATGTGTCTTTTATTGGCTGAGCCCTGCAGACGACCCCATATGTATTTGACACGTCATAATGTGTTTTCAGTGGTTTGGCTTAACCTATGAATTGTAAAACCACTTTGTGCAATTTAGCAGCTGATATCACTGTTTGGTAATATGAGGTTCTTGCGGGAAACCGACAATACTTGGGCTGAATGTTTGACCCAGTGTCGTCTTTTACCGTAAGCACGCTCCAAAAGGCCTGTTACTGTTCATGTTATTGATTCTTTTTGTTGGGTTAACCTGGATCTGCATCCCACAGTCACAAAAGTTTATTTTTGTTGTTTTTGTTAAATGAAATCAAGCCTTTTGGACCCATAGTGTGTTTACAGGGAGTCAGAGCAAGTTCATTGTTAGTGAATGTTTTGACAGAGCTGTGGTTAATGTGTACGGTAAAGATGACAGAGATCACCCCCTGTGGCTTATGTGTTTATTGTGTGTGCAGATGTAGTGGAATGTGACTGCTTCATGTGAGCCGTTATAAACGATCCTGGGAGTATCCGGTGTGTGTGTGTGTCTGTGTGTGCGTGTGTGTGTTTCCTTTTTTTTTTTAGTTCTGTCCCTCTGCAGCTGGACTCATGGGAGGGTGGTCCTCGATCAGGTTGTCTTCTTTTCACATGGCTGACGAGCACTTTTCTGTTTGACATCACTCTTTCACTCGTAGATGCCGTCCACACAACAGAATTCTGTGAATCTGTCAGACTCGGACACCCACAGTGGTATTTTCTGACAATGGGTTCCAGAGTGAGACGATCTGACAACGCTGTTTCGGAGTTGCAGTGTGTACCCAGCATTGTTGCTAAGGATGACGTCACATCACCACGTGACCAGAAGTAGTAGTAAACAAGGACTTCATGTGCATGCTCATTGAATTCTTTCGTTCTTTTTTGCGGGTCTCTCTGTGTTTCTTTGCAGCGCCACCTATCGGCGTGGCACATCCTTGTCACTCATTATCATGTTGCCATGTAGAGGGAAATACTTCCGGCAACGTTGCGACAAGCGTTATCCTGCCTTTGTCGTGTGGACGGAGCCTTACTCTCTTGGTGTTTCCAGAGCACAGGAAAAGCACAGGTATTAGTGATAAAATACATGAATTGAAACAACCACAGGGGGGAAATTTGTCTCCACAGCGCTGTACACATAAGACAATAACACATACAACATGACAGACATCAGTGCGCACTCAGGCCCTGTTGAGATTTTGAGTAAAATATTTTCACACTCTCAGAGTGAATGACTGAATTTTCATCTAGTGGCATCATCACATTAAAACTTAGTTTTTATTTCATTACCTGCAAAACTGATGTGCTAATAATGAAGCATTGGCATGTGAGCCGGAGCAGGTATCATCTATTTCTGGTCTCCCTGCCAGGTGTAATAGAGGGTCGCTGTCATGCAGTTCGACCGTCACAATGATGCCAGATGTTGTTGCTATGGAGATTTGGTGAAGCAGTTCTGTAGTGTGACACTGCAAGGTGAATGTTTGTGTGTAAGTGATTGTGAGGTGCTCTGCGCCTCTTGGTTTTTCTTTCTCATTCATGCTTTCTCTGCCATTCATTCATGTTTCTGTGGCAACCGGTGTTACATAGCAACTGACTGCCCAATAACAGAGCTTCAATCTTTGTGGTTTCAAAAGGTCTTTTACACTTTCAGTGACTGAAATCAAACCATTCATCACTGGGTGTTTCCTCTCCTGGTGCTTTAGAGGAGCAGGTTCATGAAAGGATCTGAGTTCCTGAACTAGATCTGGAAAATCTGCACGAGATCCTCCAATTGCTGCACACTGAATTCACGTTGACATGATATATAGCCTCCAGGTATGCGACTGTGAGAGTGAGATGCAAGGAATCTGGAAAAGAGGAACAAATAATACATGGTTTCTCAGATCTCTTTGATCAGAGAAAGAAAGAAATAGGAATTATGTCCCAGCTGACTGAACTGTGTGTGAAGAACAGTCAATTTCATACCCAAATTGGCTTCTTGTCATGTACAGATTCCCTGTTGTACTCTGACAGGTTAGCTGTTCTGCTTCTTCTTAAAACTTTCAACTTACTTCGCTTCATACTTTTTGCTTTTTTCCACAATCTGTCTAGCTGTGATCGCGTAGTGTGGCTGTAGCTGGGTGTGGTCATGAGTACAACAGACCACACCGCACTGTGATGCGTTTTCAGTTGTTGAAGAGACTTTTTTTTAAACCATAAAGGCCAGTGTTATTCCTGAGTCACATTCATTTTCTCATTGAACTACATAGAGCTCAGGATTTATAACATTATGAGAGTGACGTGACTGTGTCCTCTTCTTCAAGACCTTTTTTTCTGTTTTGTCATACCATCTCCACCCTGTTCTACCCCCTCATGAGTTCTACCTTTGTATTGCTCCATTGTTATTTCACTCCCATTTTAGTGTGTTGTTCTCTGACCGCTCATTGTTTGACTTCAGGCAGACCTGTTTTGCAGATTGTCATGCATATACAATCCAGTGTTTGTGGCGTTTGAAATCTAAAAACCACTCTACAGTAGATTCTCTGACACTATTTTCCTGGGAAGGTTTAGCTCCACTCAGTTTCACTTCACACATTTTGATTGCCTAAAGCTGTAATAAGATGCTTCATTTATTTTAGCTTTACAGGCAGACTAACCCACACACACTAACAAACATACACGCGCACAATGGTTTTAGGCTGTGAGGGGTCAGGAATGTCAAGGATAGAAGGATAAAGAGGGGAAATGGAGAGAAAGGGTTAAAGGGGGGAAAGAACGTGAAAAGTATGAAGCTGGAAGGGGGAGATTGCCTTAATCCACAGTATAGTGTTTAGTCTCGGCTAAGCTGTGGTTTTATGACAGTACAATCTGCTGTTGCTTTCTGCCGTCACATTTTCTTCATCCCTGCCTGTCTTTCCTCCACCCTTGTCCTTCCTCCTCCCTTCTTCTCCCTCTCAATCTCAGACTGCTTTACATGTCACTGCGTTCTGGTAGGTGGATGAGCATGTCTGAGTGCTACTGGAAAGTATCAGTGTACATCTTTTATGAGACAGTTTCCTGCAGGGAAATCCAACTAATGTGTGTCTTGGAGTTTCCTGTTAGTTTCCGAAAGATACATAGATATTCTTCATATTTTGTGAGTTAGGCAGTGTGAGGAGGACAGGAAGATGTCTAGAAATGATCACAGACAAAAAGGAGATGAAAGAAGATGGAAGAAAGGACAAACTGGGTGGGAGAGACAGAGACATAGAGAAGGTATTTCCGGAGCGGTGTTGGGGTTCAGACTAGTCTCTGTGGCTGATGGCTATCACTGGATCCCAGTGCATTGTGGGATACTAGGTTGCTGGACAGGAAGTGGATGGGATGTCAGCTTGTCAGGGACAGGGAATTGAGGATGTAGATGTACAGTGGATGGAAAGCTCCTCCTGGTGTGTGACTGTAATGGTGTTTGGTGGAGGAGGAAGCTCCTGTGAAGATTTCCAGTCTGTCTTTTTGTCTGGGTTTAAAAAAAAGTATATATTTTTGTCTTTCCTCATCCCAATTCATACTTCCTTTTGTTTGTTGAAAAAATGAGATGATGGTGTGATAAATGAGTGCCAGAACATTCCTAATTTGTGGCCATCAGGCAGTGCCCTGAAAGCCCTTAAACATCTCAGTCAATACAGGAACCCTGTCATCAGTTTTGTTTGTTCCTTTGTTCCTCACATATCAGATAATTTGAGGTGTCTTCATAAGTGTCAGAGCAGAAGAATAGTTTTCCTGGGCGCCCACAATCTGTTTGTGCAGGTGTATATTAGCCAGAGTGTCAATCATGTCCTTTCCTCAGCGTCACCTCTCAAGGACAAAGACTCTTTTCACAACACGTGCATCTCTGCCTTTCACACACACACATTGTCACAGACACACACAAACCCACACCATCCCATAAGGGCGTATTTGGAGAGCAAACAGATCTTGTTACCTGTGTGCTTGCTCTCACACACATGCTACAGTTTGGGCAACAATCACAGCTCTGTTAGATATGATTTGCTGTGTGCTTAGCTCATTAAACCCCTTATGACTGTCACTTCTGATCCAAAGACAACACAAATGAAGTAGCTTAATGAAATAATGATAATAATAATTCATGTTTTCTTATCAAAATGAATTATTTTCTAGCTTACAGGTGCCAATTATATTTGCCATTTCATAGTATCTAATTGAATGTATTAATTCCCTGTTTAACTATGGCAGGTAGACAAACGGTTACACTCAATAATGCTTTTTCATTATGACTACTGCCCCCTTGTGGACGCTCTTTCTGCATGTGTGTGGTAGGTGCAGTAAAACATTAAAAACACACCATTAAGTGACATTTGCGTTTGAAATCATATACGTTGATTATCTCACTCCACATAAAAGTATACTGCTCGGTTGGGATTTATACAGTATCCCATTTATTTTATACATCATACAATATTTGGAACAAATCTTTGCCTTGACCTCCCATTGAACCTTCTGTCATTCTCCTGTTACCCAGCATTGACATCATACACTCACACACCTGAGTGACGTGTGATTATTATGATGTATTCTGTCCTCTAGTGCCTGCGTATCTGAAATTTCATGAGGGTTGTTGTGATAAATGTCAGATGGAAAACTGGACAAGCACACACACAGATGGAACAAGCTGTATGCATGCACAGGTGTGTGGTGAGAAATCTGTTTTGTTCTGTGGGGCAGTCATGCATCCACCTCTCCTAAGGTTACTCTCTCTTTCACACACACACACACACACATATACACACACACACACCTGGACAATGCTGACAGGTGTCAACAGTCCTCCTATGTGTTTATCTATATAGTAGACTCATCCCTGACTGACTCAGTTGTTGTGGGGCGATATTGGCTCATACGCTGTGAAACAGATGTCACATCAGCTGTCATTTAGCAGCACTTAGTGACACACAGACAGACGGGGCGGCTGAGCAAGAATTAAACCACGCACACATTTCTTTGCAGGGTGGGGAGGAAATACGAGGTTGAACCACGGCTGCGAATTTAGCCCACTATGGTTTGCTGTCGTGTTTTATTTATAAATGTTGTTGAATGTGAGGCATCAATGCTGTATATATTTGTTTTAGATGATTTAATGTTTTATTTTTATGGTGGATCTGAAGACTGAAAAGCCAGGTTGTGAAACTGAGTCTGGTTCATGTTTGTTGTTGTCCCCGATTCACTCCCCTGTTTCATCATAATTCATTTTTCCTGCCAATCTTCACTGAAAATAATGAAAACACGCTAATAATTCCTAGAAAATGAGTCAGGGATCTTCAGCTGGTTGTGTAGTTTGAGCCTCTGTGTGTGTGTGTGTGTGTGTGTGTGTGTGTGTGTGTGTGTGAGTGAGAGAGTAACCTTAGGAGAGGTGGACGCATGACTGCCCATACGGATCAAAACAGATTTCTCATCACACACCTGTGCATGCATACAGCTTGATCCATCTGTGTGTGTGTGTGCGCTTAGAGCACTTGGAAATCTGGGCCAGCAGCTCTGAAGTCACTTATTCCAGGAGAACACTTCATCCCCAGGCCACCTGATTTTTTTTTTTGTGTACTCGCAGAAACAAACACACATACACACTTTATGTTTTTTCTCTCACTACCTAGCAACTGCACATATCTGAAACTAAACAGGAAATGCTGAGGATGTGAGCATGTTGGAGTCGCTATGGAAACAAGATGCTTTGGGTGCTCATGTCACTGGTCAAGTGATGAATTTTGTGTTCTTAAAAGATGAGTCTGGTGATGTCCGATATATTTGTTATTGTCAAAGAGAAACCCTATAATGAATTGATCCTGCTAACTAGTGTTGTCTGTGTAGCCAAAGCCATATTCTATTCCTCAGTGCCTTAGAGCTCTATTGTTGTCCAAAACCTATTCAGATGAGTCAGAGGTGTAAGCATAGATACATGTGTGAGTTGAATAAATAGAAATAACATAGAAATAGATGTGGATATAAAGAAAGAGGGAAACAGATTTCAGAATAAAGTTATTAGTTTTGAGTGTGTATTATGGTCTTAAATTTGACTTTATTTTGTATTTAAAGGTGGTTTGTTGGTAAAGAGAATGGAGCACTCCAACTCCTAACATGCCTTAGAGATTGCCATCCCTGATCTCCGTCACCAGACCTTCAAACTTGTCTTTAGTTTCTATGGCAACAAGGATTAAAGGCCAATTTCCTGCCACGAGCTTGACCTTTAAATGTCCTTCGTGACCTTTTTTATGTTGTCACCATCTGATCTCAGCTGGAGAGAAAGAGCCTAAAGGTCTGGACTTATCGCTGGACAAAAGCCACCCCATACCACGCTACACTGTAGAAGTATACACTTTATTGAGCTGCTTGGCACCAAATCACTTATTATTTGTATTAATATTGCATGGCATTGTCTCAGTTTACTTACAAGTAGTGGAGCTCAAACACACATGCCGTGCTGTCTTCTACTTATGAAACGTTTTCATTAAAACAGCATTTTAGATTCACGCAGTACTCACAAAATCTCTCTGGTGATGCGTGACGTGCGACTGATGCACATGCATCAGTTTCCTTTTTTCCTTTTGTCAAAATTACAGTTTTCTGTCTTCAAGTCTGTTCACAGATCTTGATTTATGTCATATATATACATATATGTGGATGTATTTATATGCATATTTGTATATACACATGCAGCACATCTGATGACAAGTAAACTGAGCCTCATGTGAAAATACTGAGATTTAGAAGCTTCTGTCTGTCACTGTCTGGATGATGGGAATCAAATCTAAAAAGTTGCAGCATGTCTGTAATCATCATCGCTATACATGATTTGTATTTAATGACACCCTTGCTCAACATTGTCATGGTTATCTGTGGGCTGCAGCCGTTCAGCATGCCCGCATAGAAACAGAATAGACAGAAAGGACATCATTCAAATTTCAGCAATGGAGCATTTCATTGCAGTGGGAGTAAGGGAAATTAAGACAGTTTTGTCATGACATAGTTGGTGGTGGTGTGACATAAAAAGGATGTCATCTCAGTTAAGAGGGAGGTGGAAGGATGGAGAGCTCTGTCATCCTCCCCCCTTCTCACCCCTCAGATGCCTCAATCGATTATTTATGGAGCGATTGGTCAGGTCTGGCTGAGCAGAGCTGAGCTGAGCTCTGTGAGCGGCTGCCTTGCCTGCTGCCTCTCATTTTACACACAGGGGAGGGGGGGAGACATGACATACGCGCACACACACACACACACACACACACACACACACTTTTATCGCTCCTGTGGTCCACACACACACACACACACACACCTCGACATACGCTCAGATTTTGCTTACATCATCCATGCAGTAGAAACAGATCAGACACCCGTGCACACATGCTGAAGCGTGCTGTTTGCTGTTGAGCTGCTACCTGCCACAGAAACAAGACACACACTTTGACATACAAGGGAGAATTTATGGAAGAGCTGAAGATGTGCACGCAGAGAGGTCGCTTTCTGAAGGACTGAATTATTTAAAAGCATCTGTCGCCAAAAGAAGAGAGGGCAGCAAAAACAACTGGAAGAACATGTTTATTTTATGTTGTGAATAGGAAAAAAAAGCTGGTGATCCCTTTTGACGCTGAGGTGTTGTCATTTTTTTCAATCTGACGGTGTTCTGTGGGCATGAAGACAGAGTTTGTGTGAGTAAACAAGGCAGATAAAAAGCAAACCCTGCAGGTGTTTACCAGCTGTTTCGTGAGTGTCTATGAGCCAAAGTGAGTGTGTGCTCAGGCACAGGGATCACTCCGTATGCTGCAGATGGTTCGCACCCTTGCCCAGTTCAGCATCGCTCTAGAGGAAATGAATGAGAATGGAGAGAATATGGGAGATGAGGGAGGTGGTGGAGGAGAGGAAGTGGTGGTGGACAGAGATGCTGTGGATCAGTTCAGAAACAACAACAGGAACTCTGGTGGGAATTTAAACGGGAATGGACTTTGCGCTGGAAGCCCCAACGGAGAGGTAGACTGGTGTTATCTCTTTTCCTTGCCTTGCACCTTCGCTGCATATCTAGGACGCTATCACCTGCTTGTCCCTGTCAGTTCAGATTTCACTTCCTCTCATTGTTCTTCTGCTGTATTTGAATTCTTCTTTTATTTGTTTCTCCGTGCATCTCCTTTATTATTATAAGTGTGCTTGTTTTTAACGTGTCTATCTTCCTTGGATAATGTCTCTTCCTTCAGATCCTTCTCTCTCCCCCTCTCCATAATAGAATTAGAGCTGAGTGAATCACATGATTATCTTCAACACCTTCTGTCATAAACACACTCGCCACTCTTTGTGGTCTCAGCGTCTGTCCATCTTCACTCGCCTCGTTCATCAGTCTGCGTTTGCCGTCCAGTGTTGATATTATGTGTGCGTGCGGCTTCTCTGGTAGTTTATAGGTGTCATTTATTTTAATTTCAACTGTCTATACTAGTATTTCCTCCTGTTTAACTCCAGTTATGGATGCTCGCGTGGCAGAAGAATCAACAACGCACTTTGGATGACATCCACTCATGTGTGAACGCACAAACTCACACATCCTGCAGACATAACAGTGCTGCTGTAGTTCTGCTAAGCTGAAGAAGAAGTGTGTTTGTATGTGGGAGTGTTCAGTAACTGTATGTAGGAGCAGAACTATATTTTCTCATGACAGAAATATGTTTTTTTTATATGCTTTTAGAAATGAAGAAATATTGAATTGAACCATTTGCTGAAGCAAAATGCAAGACTTACTGTACTTCAGTCTGACATTATGACAGTGTTTTTTTTTTTGAAATCTCAAAAAATCTCTTAAATTCATGTCATATTCACTTGGAAGAATTCTTATTATAATGAATTTTCTGCTCATAAACATACCAATTAATCAACTAATTATTTCAGCTTTAACTGTGTGTAATATAAATACAAAATACTAAGGTAAGATAAACACTTTATTCATCAAGAAGGAAATTCTTGCACAACAGTTGCCAGACACTGTAGGAAGATGGAACTGTTTTGCTCACCCGTTAATGGTATTGATAAAAGAAAATATTGAAGCAGCAGCTGATGACTCAACACACACTTCAACGTTGATTATTTTATTAACTGTTTATTAGAATGTGAGGGATCACTGTGAGGAACTACAGAGAGTAAAGAGCAGGATGAGAGGAATGGAGTGGAAGGTGATGGTTATGATGATGATGATGATGATGATGATGATGGAGGAGTGGAGAGGTCGATCAATAGTGTGCACGACTGAAAGAGAGAGAAAACTGTTGATCAGTATAGAGTAGGTCAGAGCACATCTAAAGACATGGACATGCCAGAAATACTGCTTGAGGATGAAGTGAAGGATGAAACTCCTTTACTGTCAGGATTATAGTAAATCACTCCTCTGTATTTTACAGAGGTGTTTGGGTGAACAGAAGAATAAAAGAGAGGTGTTGAGGATGCTTTCTCTTATGGCTAAGAGGATGTCCGTCGTTGCTTTTGCCAAGCTGTTGCCAGGGGATACAGTCGTCGGGGAGGACGGGGAGACGGTGAAGATGGCAGAGGTGGAGAGGTGTGACGACAGCAAAGAGATGCGAGATAAGAACTGCATTTCTGTCGCCGATGCTTTCGGTGAAATAACTTAAGCACAGACATCAAACAGTGTGGGGAAATAAAGCCAGTATTTTTGTTCTTATATTGAAGATGTGTTGAGATGTTCAGTAAATTAGCCACATGCAGAAACAGGGAAGATGATAACAACACCTCAGATACAGCGTTTCCTCCTCCGTTTTTATTTTTGGAAAGGTGAATATGGCTCTCACACACACTTGAGGAGTTCCTTTCAGATTCCCTGCAGTGTTTAGAAGCAACGGACTGAATCCTGTGAACCATGCCGTGCTGCAGGCTGAAACCCTGACTACCCAGTGAGGTTATGACTGAGAGAAAAGAATACTTAAAATATTGTGGCGTGCTTTTGCTCTTTGTGAATTCCATCTCAAATGGACAGATTGTGATGTACAGATCTGAGCCTGATTAAATTACACTTTGTGGCTCTTCTGGCCACATCATTCTTCAGATCTGGGTGGATGAATAGATCGAACTTATCAAATTGCAAATAATTTGAAGCAGTGATCTCAGGCTTTCAGCTCAGAAAACCAGGTAACTTTTTCAATTTATGTGATATTCAATTTACAAAAGATACAATATTAGATGTATCTAATATTGATCTAATATTAATCTTAGATGTATCATTCTCCCACTGATTACTGTTTTTTTAAGTGGAAATACCTCCTGGTATGACACTTGATCATCAATTTCAAATGTTTTTTAGTATGTCATGTGACATTGTTGCTTAAATATCTTTGTATTTGTTTCGAATACAAAGATATTTAAGCAACAATGTCACATGACATACTAAAAAACATTTGAAATTGATGATCAAGAGTCATACCAGGAGGTATTTCCACTTAAAAAAACAGTAATCAGTGGGAGAATGACGTACAGATGATTGTTTTTTTTTCTAACATATCAGCTCAGTTATTTGTAATATTTGTGATTGATGCAAAATATTGATACAGTCATCTTTAATATATGCCTCTATTTTGAAGTTCTGACTTTGCGTTGACTCTGGACACATGACACACTTTTATATTATCAGTACAGACCGTATTGTTGTCTTAAAAAAAAAAAAAAAAAAAAATCATATAATGCTGTATCGTAACAAAAGTACAGCTTTACACCAGACCTCTCTGCCAGCTGAGGAGCTGATCATCTCTTAGAAATGGGCACATGTGTCATGTTCTGATGGTCATATTTCAGTTTCATGGCCACCTGAGACATGCAATGTGGCTATCGTTAATGTTACTCGTTACACCTCAGCTTCACCCACTTTTAAAAATAATTACTACCTGACTACACGAGTAATTTTGACCATCATTCTTAGCAGTTCCGATGAAATTAATGACGTAAGCAGTGTGATGATCATGCAACGAACTCTCAGGTTAGTCAGATTGATTTGAAAGAAACAAACATTAAACAGCTAACTAGTAACGTTATTACACAAATAGTCTATCTAGAGATAAACTTCCTGGTTCAACTGTAACCTGCACAAGGAAGTACTGTAGTACTGTTTCGGGTGTGCTCACTTTTTTATTACCTTCAAGTGGCTTTTAACAAGCAACAGTTTGACCAGATTATATGCCTTGACAGCTAATTCCTCAACTCGTCTTGCGAAAATAAGACTGAAGTAATTATTAATTATTTTTGGAAATGTTACTCCCCATCCTCAGCTTTTCGATCGACAGAGGAGAAAGATGAGACGGCAAACAGTGACTCATCCTGTGTTGTCACAGCAGCACAGTTACAGAGTGTGCCTGTATGCATCCAGTCAGACCCTCCGGTCTGAGGCTTGTTGTTGTGAGAGAGCAGCCTTTCCTGTAACCATTCAGTCTCTCAGTGTACCGTTGTAACCCTGCTAGCAAAATGAAACTACCATTCCTAGAATTATTTCACTATGTTCTGCTGTGTGTGTGTGTCTGTAATCTAATAAAGACCACCAGCACAGAACAGAGGAGGTTATTACACACGTATGTGTTATTCCCCTTCTTTCTGTTCCCGTCATTATTAACTGAACAGCTCTCTGAAGGTCCAGTGACTCCAGCAGGGTGCACATGCAATATTTGTTTATGTGCTTTATTTACCCGTGTAGCAGTGACATCAAAATAATGATTCAGCAGCCGCTGAGCGAGAAAGCGAGAGTGGATCTGCATTCGTCAATGTGATCATCGTAAATGAGATTTAATTTCTATGAGACATTCATGCAGAGGGAGGCAGCTGTGTTCGTGTGTGTGTGTGTGTGTGTGTGTCAGGTGTCAAGAAGCAGTATCTGTCACCAGGGGTACCTTGCTTTTATAAATACTGCAGTTTTCAGTTTAAATTAGATATTGTTACTGTCTAGCAATGCAGCTGCCCATCATGCTTGACAGTTCATCATTTTACTCACTCACTCCAGTGGGAAGATTTGCTGGTTATGTATAATAATAACTAATTATAATAACATTTATGTACTTGTGTATTGAGTGTTTTTTTTTATTTGGGGCTGGTCTCAAGCACAAGCATATTTCTGATATAGTATAACTATTTATCAATAAAATAAGAAAAAAAAATCAATTTACACAAGAGAGGCACATAAAACACCACCCCCTTTGATTAAAAGTTACATTTTTTATATTAGAAGTTCAAATAAATTGAGCTCATTTAAAATATTGAAAGTTTTCATACTTTTCTTTTTTTTTTGGTCTGCATTCAACACAACAAAAAAACAAACCTGGGTTGAAGACAGTCCATTTAGATTTGCAGGTGTATAATTTACCCAGAAAGAATTGTTATACCATGACTTTGTATCAGTAAAGGTTGACTTAAAGAACTCTGGAGAAACTGGGATTTAGAGCTCTTTGGCAGGGCTGCTGCATATTATATCAGGGGACTGAACCAAGATGTATTTTGAATAGAAGCGTGTCCCTATTCGGAGGGTAATTGGGGTGTACAGATGGATGACTGCTGTGCTATTCTGTGTTTCCCCTCTTGAGCTGCATTTAGTCCTGTATTTATTCCTTCCACTCTGCTGTATCTCAGGACAGAGTAGATTAAATCTCTGAAAGAGCAAACAGTGTCAATCTGAAAATTTGAATTAATTTACTGATTAAAAAAAGTGGCCGGTTTTCCACTTATAGTCACTTGCATGCTCTCGCTGTCTCACACTCACTGACACACACTCCTCCATTCACACAGCACCTTTCGCCCTCCGGTGGTACCCCACAGCACCCCTGGGATCCTTTCAGATGCCAAACACTAAACATGGCCTTTCTGGGAAGTTATTGTTATGGTTATTTATAGGGCACACTGGCGGAGAGGAGCAAAGGAGGAGAGAACAAAAATCCTCTGTGTGTGTGTGTGTGTGTGTGTGTGAGAGAGAGAGAGAGAGAGAGATATTGTGGTTACATATGCACCATAGGGTTTTGCCTGTGGCTCCATCTGATATTTATAAGTCATATTTGGTACCAGAATATTTTAGGAGTCTCCCCTGAGACCCTGAGATAATATGTCCGACTTGATCCCTGATCCCTATACTCCCTTTGTAGTACGTGTCGCTGTCTCTCTCCGTCACACACTCACTTCATCCCATAATAACCAGAGATAAGAGGAATAGATTTGCATCTTTTGCAAACGTTTAAAGTTTGGGGTGTGACAAGACAAAATCGTGATGATATTTCTCATTTAGTGAAAAGATGTCTCCCAAGCACAGGGCAGAAAGAAACCTATCAGACTTTGAGCTTGCAAGCTTCTATTTGTGACCTGTGGGTGACATAAAAGAAACTGACAATAACAAGGCGAAGGAACTGCAGCACTTCGGTAAAGTTCAGCTGGTTTCGCACCACACGCTCAAAGCTCAGGTGCACCGAGAGAAACCCATTCAATGTGGATGTGGTTGCGCCACACAAAGGCGCAGCGGTCTGTGCGAGGTGAGTGCAATGCAGGGGTGGCTTTTGCGCTCTTTGCGCAGGGGTGGTGTTTGCCAGGAGCTGCACAGAAAGGGGGGAAAGCATATGTGTGTAAAGGATGGAGGAAACGATGATTCTTGCCATATCTGAAGAGCTGTGGGACATAAAACTGTAGCTCCTGGATGAGCCAAAACTCTCCCACATCCTGCCTCTCCTCAAAGTGACATGTACCCAAACTCTTCTTTATGCTGATCTCCTCCTCCTCCAGCATAAATAAAGCCAGGGATTTCCGCTCAATCCGTAACCTAGCAACTTGGTCGCAGTGCGCTCTACCCCGCGCAGCGGCCAACACTTTCTGCGTTCAGTGTGAAACCAGCTTTAGAAAGATATTAGCAGATTTGAACTTGCAAACGATGCATTTCTGCTGTGTTGGTAAGGCACATGATGAGTTACAACCATATTTTTACTGAAACAATGTTTTCCTTGGTGCTCCATGGAAAACATTGCTCCGAATGAGCTCCGAATAAGCACCGGCCATTGCGGAGACATAGCAGGGACCGTCTACAAAGTGCAACACCAGAAGGAAAAACTAAAAGCGTTACCCTTATATATTATGCTGTATCATCACCAAATTCAGCTCAGACACAACTTACCCCATGCTGCTGAAAGTACAACACTGACTTTGATTAAAAGTGTTTTAATGTTTAATTGTTTAATTTTATGAATTATTTAAGGGCTAATGTTAAATAAACTCTGTTTAAAAAAATGGAGTTAAATGACTGTTTGTCCAGTCATATATTATATGTCATTTTAGTTTTCTTTAAATAATGTGAAAATATTGTCTCGTACTCATGAACCAAGTGTCGTGTATCGTCTCGTGAGCTCAGTTTATCTCATGTATCTCACTCATTTCCTTCCATCCATTAATCATGAGTCATTGTTAGAGTGAATAGCTGAGTCATGCTTTGCCTCTGTGGACTTCCTGGCCTCAGTGGCTTCTAATCAGGCCCGTGTGTGTGTTTTAGTAATGTGCAACCATCTTTGCTGTCTTGTCTGTTTGCATCATAATAATATAATAATATGGACAATAAAGATCAGTAAAGACATTTACAATCTAATTTTCCTGTTGAAGAAACCTAAAGCTACTGAAAGTATTTTGCTTTTCCAAGAAGACCACTTAAATTAGACCAGTAACGGTTTGAATGACAGTGTGGTTCGAGAAGTAAGACTTTAAGAGTCAGAGAGACAAGCTATAATTGTGGTGTTCTTTCTTTCTTTTTGCCAGAGATTGAAAAAAATACTCAAACAGCATAAGAATAAAAAAAAGAATAATGAATATAAAGTTCATAATAACTAATATCAACCAGAGCGTAATAAAATAATAATAAAAGTATGACACGGTTAGTCAAATAAGTAAAGTAATATAGAAATGTAATATTGGGCATGGTATTCTGTCATTGTGTCACTTAAGGAAGGAATTATAGTGAAAATAAATTCTTCCTCTTTTTAATGAGGACCCCTCAAGGACACCAATTTGAAAAACCACTGCTTCAGGGCACCAGGACACAAAATGACACTCTTGTG
Source organism: Synanceia verrucosa (assembly GCA_029721515.1). Lineage (NCBI taxonomy): Eukaryota > Metazoa > Chordata > Actinopteri > Perciformes > Synanceiidae > Synanceia > Synanceia verrucosa. Next base: position 12,683,464 of record CM056559.1, on the reverse strand, counting down.
TGTTTGAAATACAAACAAGTTATTGTTTTTTTTTCTCAGCATATTCCAAAAAAGGTCATTCCTATTTACTGTGTTCCAGTGCATTTGAAGATATTTGAGACACAAATCTGCATGTCAGTGTTTGTGTCAGCAAAAATGTGCACATTGTGTATCCTTTAGTAGAATGATCTTATAGATATATAATCAGTGACGCTACACATATGTGAAGAAGATCTGAATCCGAATGCATTGATGATCAACCCTCTTTTGCTTCTGTTTTCACAGGACATGAGAAAACATGTGATGATGACCCTCTTGGACACAGAGCAGTCTTATGTGGAGTCTCTACGCAGTCTCATTCAGGTAATGTACACAGAAACACAAGTACACATACAGTACTCATACAGGTTAAGGAGCCTCAGATATCCTTACATCTCTGATCTAATAACATTTCTGTGACGGACACACATATTATTAAATATTTTGTCGTCACATATGCGCGCCCACACTAGATACAAACACAGGATTGCTGAGGACATTAATAACAAATGTAGGTAATAAAGGTGTTATGTAATCCACTTATTGCCATTCATCCTGCCACGCTAATCTGCTAACCCCATCACATCTCACTGCCATCAGCATTATCTGCCCACACACACTATATCCTACACCCATCCCTTCCAACAGCTTACTCACCTTTACCACAAATATTAGCTGCATCCCTCCCTTTCTTTCTGCACACACTTCCCATCCTTACCTGTTGTATAACCTATCACCATTCACTGTGTGTGTGTGTGTGTGTGTGTGTGTGTGTGTGAGTGTGTGTGTGTCTGTTTACATACACCTGTGTGAAATGTGTGTGTGTAATTGTGCATGCACATCCCACGTGCACGCTTACATTTCTGCGCCTCTCCTCATGCATGTGTTCATATGTGTGTGGCCACAAAGTGAGTAATCCTGGGCTGTGTTCCCATGGCGACACAGGGAAAGTAAGTGTTACCACGGTGACTGCAGTGAGAGTGCAGATCTCTGAAGGAGGGTGTCAGATGTGGTTCAGCTGTGATTGCTCAAAAGTGTTGTGGTCCAAACTCGAAATCGGATTCTTAGAAGGGTACAGTATTTTTTTTCAGGGATTCATGAAGAACAGATATGTTCATGTTTTTTTTAGTTGGGACAAGACACCTGGTTTGTAAATGACACTGTACATGTCCCACCACAGAGGTCAACACTGACATCATTTGTGCAGTCTTTGACTCATGGCGGCCCACGTAGAAGTCGATCATCTTCCTCTCTTTTTGTCACCTTCCTGACCTGACACTCTCCTCTCGGCAGAGCTGTACAATACTTTCAGTAATGAGCGGCAGTAGATGTTGGTGCACAATTAAAGCAAGTTCTTACTGAAAACACCTCACACTTAATGTACAACATCATCACTGTCAAGAAGAGCTTTATGAACCAAAATTGTCTGCTTCTCTGTCTAACTACCTATAAAGCAAGGAATGCACAGCAGGAGAAGCCTTTCTGTAGGGAACAATGGCAGAGAAAATGCAGCCAAAAATACCGCCAAGCGTCACTTCTGACGGCTCACCCTCAATAATGAAAGTCAGGGGCAGAGAAGGCAGCAATGAAACAGGCTCTGGATAAAGCTAGAGGACAAACCAGTGCAACATCGGTGCAGCCTTTGAGCAGTGGAGACAACTGGGGAGGAGGGGTGAAGCTTAGAGGAGGTGCCACTTTCATATCTTGCTAGCTCTCGAAGATCACCAGTTATACCTTTACATTTTCGAGTATATTTTCCACGTTCTCCTCTTAAGTACATATTTTTCATATCTAAATGTCATAACAAATCTAGAACAGTTGCAGACCAGACTGTATTGCACTTATGAAGATAAAGTTAGCAATTAGAGAATTCCTGAGCTCTTATGTAACATATTTTCAAGAGAAATTAGCTGAAGGAAGCGGAAGCACTGCTGGTTAAAAAAATAAAAGTCCTCCCAACAGATCGGATTAATCATCACATGTGTCATGAAGTTAAGTAGTGAGCTGCACACAACTGACTGCACTTTAACAATTTCTGAAGTGTCAGAGTCACATCTGTCTGAGTCCATTTATAGAGCAAATTGAATCTCTAAATCTATCGCTGATCTCTTTAATGGATTCCTCTGTGTGTGTGTGTGTGTGTGTGCTGAAAACCTGCTTAATATACACACAGATTTTTTTTGTATATGAGTATGTAGTTACCTAGAGGTCAAACTACAAAAGAAGGAATAAAGTTGTTAGGACAAGAACAATAGAGGAATAAATTAGCATGGAAGTGTGGGCAGACTTTTATGTAACTACTTGAATGCAGCTTAATCTGTTTGTTACTGCGCCATTTACATTAACATGGCCGATGCCATGTCCACGTCAGCGTCTGAGTTTTAAGGTGTCACAAAACGTGGATCAAACGGTCTGTGACCATCACTGGCAGATACATCTCAATGAAATCTAATATTAACACTCTGTTAAAGAAGCTATAATGATATGTAGTTAGTACTCAGAGAAACGTGTTCAGCTGACCGTGTGGATATTTACTGTAAATGATTTGGCGTCTGACTAACTGATTGTCTCGTCCCCTCAGGACTACATGCGTCCTCTCAAACAGCCAGACAGCGGCTCCATAGTGGATCCTCTGCTGGTGGACGAGATGTTTTACCAGATCCCGGAGATCCTGGAGCACCACGAGCACTTCCTGGAGCAAGTCTCCGGCTGTGTCAGCCAGTGGCACGATAGGCAGACCGTCGGACATCTCCTCATCCAATCAGTGAGTACAGATGACACTGAATGTCCTCTCCTGCTGTCTATAATGAGATGTCTTCATGTATCTTCCTATGTGTTGGAACAAAATGATACTTTCAAGAGGGACAAACTGGCTATTGTACACTTAACTTATTGTTTGACTTTGCATGGCATTTGGTTGAATATGAGGATGCATTGTACCCTATAATTTTCTCTGCTTTCAACCATCCACTTTGCTGTTGCTGTCTTTCTTGTTTTGTCATGAATGCAAGTAAAAAAACAGATATCAACATGTTTACTCTGTACACTGTATACAAGTGGATGTAGCAACTGTGATGTCACCCATTGGTTTGTGGCACAGTTTTGAAGCCTTGAGTTCAGCAGCTTGGCCTTTTTTCTTTTTTTTTTTTTTTGTGGAACCGGTAGTGACATGATAGGATGGAGCAGGGTGGATATATTTAGGTGACCAAAATGTTTCAATTAACTTTCATTTCCAAGTGAAAATGAACTGTGAAAGGGTTAAAGACAAAACAATGACAACCATGTATATCTACTAACCCTAACAGAGTTTGCATGTTCTCCCCGTGTCTGTGTGGGTTCTCTGCGGGTACTCCGGCTTCCTCCCACCATCCAAAAACATGTATGGGGATTACGTTAATTGGTTAATTTAAATTGCCCGTAGGTGTGAATGTGAGTGGTTGTCTGTCTCTATGTGTCCTGCGATGAACTGGAGACTTGTCCAGGGTGTACCCTGCCTTTCACCCGACAGCTGTGACAGGCTCTAGCCCCCCCGGTGACCCTATGTGAGGATAAGCGGTAGAAAATGGATGGATGGATGAATGGGCATCATCCTGTGTTGAAGTAGACATGATACTCGTGATTGAGACCTCATGTTTACAATGTTTCTGAGGTAACAACTCAAGCAAAAATGAGGGTCATTTTCTCATACACTTCGGAGGAGTTGTCCCCTGCTGACTATTAGAAAGAATGCAAGTTTAAGGCACTTAAACGCATTGGATGTGCACTGGTTGTTGACTTGATGTTTAAGAAGGCTGAAATGTTGCTGCGTTAAGTGACTGTAGTACTAGACTGAGGGGTTTTCACTGTGATCTCTTCAGTGTGCTGCAGGAATGTATTCAGCATGTTAGCCTGTGTGTGTGACATTTTAGATGAGTGTGTGAGATAGTTAACCTCTGACAGTAAGAATAATCCCTTTACTTTTTACTTTACAGCCATCTAAAAGTACTAATTCTGTTCAAGAGATTCAGAAAGCTGTGTACTTTGCATGTTCTATATTTTGTTTTGTTTATTGTGAGATAAGGAAGACTTTCCAATAAGGTTTGCTTCCAGATTGGTGTTCATCAGAGTTCTGTTTTTCTTGGTAAACGGCGTGGAAAAAAAATGATTCAAATGCAGTTATAATTGTATAATGCATACATGTTTTCCTCATTTTCCTGTAGTTTAATCCCACAACTTTTCTCTAAATGTGATAAGATTTATCCTGATTAACAGTTGTGCAGCAATGAAGCAACTTGACATATAAAATGTATTTTACTGTAGACTCTAGAGTCTTCACAGTGGACTGAAGGGAAGTCCCTAGTTGGCAACACTGGTTTAATATTTTGTTTTCCCGGTGACCTCTTGACGACCCATTTAAAAGTTTCCCATGACCCGAGGGTGGCTCTCAACCTAGACTTTGAAAAACACTGCTCTAATAAAACATCAGCATTGGGCTAAATGTCAGGTTTCTGTCTTGATAATGTAAGAACTAAAAAGAGAAAGAAGTTCCAGTTTCTTCATCGACAAACCAATAGCCCTGCATGGAGTGTGGCTATGGCCTTTGTTTGTTATTGAGGGGCAAAGAAAACCCTCACTCTCTTGCTATGTTGATGCTATTGTTATCCCTTTCAGCGCCTCACAGCTTATTTGCTGCAGTAATTCCTCAGTTAATTCTGCTATGGTTATATTTTGTTATACTTTTAAAGAGAAAGGTAGCGTATAGCAACAGAAGAAGGACGTAAAGGAAGCAGAAAAGCCTGAACCTCAGGGTTATTTCCTGTTTAGCTGACGCTCTGGTAGATCATCCATGTCGCTCCCTCCCCCGCTCACTTCCCCTCCTCTTTCCTCTCCGCTGCAGCTCTTAAACCTCAGCGGCTGCTGCATGCTTCAGGCCTCGTTGGCGCAGTAGGCAGCGCGTCAGTCTCATAATCTGAAGGTCGTGAGTTCGAGCCTCACACGGGGCAGATGTTTTGTTCAAATGTCTGCTGTTTAAAGAGGTTGAAATTGTAGCGGATGTGTTGCGTCATTGTTCTTTGGTTTGTGGGAGTTGTTACGAATGTGTTACAGTGCCTGTGTTACAGTCTGTAGATTTAAACATGGTTATATCATCCATGATTAAATGGATACATTTAATTTTGTCCTTTTTCCTGCACTTTGTGTCCTGCTATTGTAAATTATTTCATTTCCTCCCTCATAAACATAGCCTATATAACAACTTATTTTTAGCTCTTCAAGCATCCTATGTAGACTTTTGATTGTTCCAGTTCATACGAATATTTAAGCACTGAGATAATTTGAGTAATTTGTACATTTTGTTTATTGACACCCTCCTGATATATTTATATAATACAACATTTAAAGGATTACTCAGGCTTATTTCCATTGTGGTGTCTGTTGTTCTCACAGCTTCAATATTTCTTTCCTTCATCCATAAAACCCTGGAACTCGCAGTGATCTCATCCACATCAACTAACACCGATTATATAAAAATGGAAAGATCAAACAACTAGAACAACCAAGCTGAAATCATCAACAAAGAGCTAAAAATGTGATGAATAACTACATCAAAGAGTATTCAAACATCAACAGGATGAAAAAGTAAAATGCATTAAGATTTAAAAAATGATTAGAAAAACATTTTTATATCAATACCTAATATTTCTTTACAATGAACATTAGGTGCTGGATGGAATTCCATGTTAAAATGGATTCTGTGGACTCTGTTGTTTCCTTCTTTCACTTAATAATCTGAAAGTAAGAAGATTTGACGCCTCCTCTTTTATACTAATCAGTCGATCAGTCGATAAAGAAAGAAAAAGAAGTGCGGGGAGGAACAGAATATATCCCAGACTATTTCATCGATGGGTAGAAAGAGTGTTAAGCTCTGACATTGAACACGCATTGTGTCTCATATCTGTTCACACTGTTACAGTACTTTTTTAGCTTTCAGTTTGCCCTCTATTTGTGAAAAGAAAGCAGGTCAGGGTGAATCATCTGTGTGTCTGTGGGAGTGAGAACTCTTCTTCTTTTCTAACATCTGCCAAAACTAATTGAAAAACACTTACAGCAAGGTTTCTTACGTGAGCTCTCTTTTGCTTTGAAATCATGATTGAGTTACACAGTGACAAAGGCAACATTTCATAAATGTAAACTGTTGAGCGCACATGTAAATAGCGTAAAGTGAAGCAAAATAGCATTGCAGTGATGGTTTTTGTGATTGTTTCCCTAAATGCAGCTATGTTCCTGATAAATAGTCATCCTGGTATCCGTGATGGAGTGTTTATATCTTTTTTTATATTGAGTGAGGCTGTTATTAGATCCCATAATTGTAATATTCTTTCAGCTTCATTGTTTAGTCCAATCAAAACATGTTTCATTTTACTGGTGTCCAAAAACCAAATCTATTCAAATTCAATAAATATTGAACAGAAAAAAGCAGCAGATCATCACATGAGTTATTGTTTGGACTGTGCTTTTTTTGTGTCTAACTAGTACTGACTGGCAGTGAGGTTTTCTTTCCATTTTTGGCTCTATGTAGCTCTGATTTGAAGATTCCTCTTTTGGTTGTACTTACTGCTTTGATTTGAACAGCGCCCACATGCCCTTTCCCTTTAGAGTCTGCCTCATGGTTTCATTTTTGTATTAACTATCTAAACTCCTTGAAAAGAAATACCTTCTTTTACCAGACATAACCAGGTTCATGTTGCTGCCCTTGGCCTTTAAAAGCTGGATCTCCAGTCTCTATCTGGATTGTCTGAAATATAAAAATATATTCCATCATATTAAAGTTATCATCACATACAGTAAAAGTGTTCTCATAGTACCTTAAATGTTGTCTTCTTTTCTCCAGTTCTCCAAAGAGAGTCTTGCTAATATGTATTCAGCGTACATCGACAATTTTCTCAATGCCAAAGATGCTGTGAGGATTGCCAAGGAGGCCAAGCCAGCGTTTCACAAGTTTCTGGAGGTGAGTGTTGAACAGGATGTCCGGTTATGTCTGGGCAGCTGCTCTTATGTGGTAGTTATAGACATTTTCATTATCTGATGGAAAGAGTCTTTTAACCAGTTGTCCCCATTTGTCAGTGTTAGGTTTTTATATACTAATGTTTGTGTTCCTGTCCTATGCTTGGTTGTTCATCCCCTGCAGCGACTAGATCAATTGTATAAATTGAGAATTTTGTGCGTATTTGTTTCTGAAAAATACTTAACACTCTTTATCAAAATGTAAGTTATCATTGACCATTTAATACAGGTAAAGTGTTTAGACATAGGAACTTAAAATCAAGATTTTATCTCATTTCTAAATAAAGCAATTTAATGCAAAGGGGAAAAAAAATCTACCTCAAAGTTTTTTTTTTTTCACAATTCCTTCTGAATTTTATTTTTCAGTAATTACATGTTTCTGTCTTTATTGGTGGAACCATAAATAAGGGGAAATTGGTATTTGTGAAATAACCAACTAATTCAATCAAATTGACTTACAAACCCAGAGATATTTTAGGGTTATGTCCACTTAACTTTGGTTGACCACTGTTGTACACTTTGATGCTGTGGGCAGAAATACATGCATGGGAAAATCTGTACAAGTTGGCTGCACAGACAGAAAAGTATTTGGGCACCACAAAAACCTGTCAAGTCCTTTTTCTTCATCTCAGTTTTCAACCGCAGAGGGCTTTGTGTCAGACGGCAGTGCTTTTCCACCATCTTGTGGTGCAGACATGAACTGCAACACTGATTTTAAATACAAGCTTCTTGCATTGAGTCTTTCACCCTATACTGTATCCATGCTTTCTTTCATTCTCCCTCTTCCTTCCCCTCAACAGCAAAACATGCGTGAGAACAAGGACAAACAGGCTCTGGGTGATCTGATGATCAAACCAGTCCAGAGGATTCCTAGATATGAGCTGCTGGTGAAGGTGAATTATCTCAAAATTTAATTGCAAGTAGCCTCATCCTCTGTTTATTGACATATATATGCATGTGTAAAGGGAGATTCATTTCTTTTTTTGTTCAAGGACCTGCTCAAGCACACACCAGAGGATCACCCGGACCACCCGTACTTACTGGACGCCCAGCGGGACATCAAGCGCTTAGCTGAGAAGATCAATAAGGGCCGTCGCTCCGCCGAGGAGGCAGAGAGGGAGGCCAGGGTCATCCAGGAGATCGAGGCACACATAGAGGGAGTCGAACATGTGAGATATTTATCGTCACTGTTAAGATAAACCCCAGTTTATGGCTGATGATTGCCTTTTTACCGTAGCTGTTTGTCAATTCCTGGTTAGATTATTTTCTTGATTAATTGACTGAATTCTGTACATTACATTTAAGATGTGACGTTGCTTTTTTTTTTTGGTCATTTTTCATTTAAGAGTGACATGTCAAAAAGAGTACACTTTATGAAGTGATAATCATTACCTCTGTATGTCTGTGTTCGTGCTAGATTCTGAACCCCCAGAGGAAGTTCTTGAGACAGGAAATGGTCATGGAGGCGGTAAGAATACTTTCTCTAGAAATACTTGTACCATAGTAAGGCTTTTAATTGCTGTCACATCTTGGAAAAGAAGTCAAAGTAATAGAGATTATTAAAAGGAAGCATGTCGTGAATATAATATGTTTTTAAAAGGTTATTTTTTTTCTTCTCTCTGTAGAAGACAGTTGGTGGGAAGAAAGACCGCTCTCTCTTCCTCTTCAGTGATCTGATCATCTGCACCACCCTCAAGAGGAAGTCTGGCTCGTTAAGACGCAGCTCCATGAGCCTGTAGGAGAGACACACACACACACACACACACACACACTATCATAATGCACTTTCTAAACCATGCTGCCCCCTGCTGTTGTACAGGCCTTGTTTTCCTATCAAAATTGTTTTAATATTGACTTATTTTTCTGTTTCCTTTTGTTTTTTTAGATATTCAGCTGCAAGTATGATTGATACTTCAAGTAAATACAAATTCCTGTGGAAGCTCCCTCTGGAGGACATGGAGGTGGTGAAAAGTAAGGCTGACTTACTACTGATGGTTTGAAACACATCCTACAATCTGTTATTTTTATTTTTTCTTCTTATAAGTCTGAGTGGAGTGAGTCTCATAACTGTAAGCTCTAATACTGCTAGTGATTTATTTCTGAAAAAGAATAATGCTTTAACTGAACTAAGTCTCTGCCTCAGGCTCCACTCAAGCATCGAACAAGGAGAGCATCCAGAAGATGATTAGTCGATTAGATGAGGATCTCAGCACCCTGGGTCAGATCAGCAAACTGTCTGAGACCCTCAGCTTCCCACACCAGGTACAGTGGACCAACACACACAATTATTAATTCATCTTATTGTCTTGTGTTTTATTCTGTTGTAAAACATTTGATGGTTTGGTCTGCTCCTTTCCATCTCTCTTAGTCGCTCGATGAGGTAATAAAGGATCTGATGGCATCAGTGCACAGGGAGCTGTCTGAGAAGCAGTCTCTGGCTTTCAGTATGACCTTCCTGCCCACAAAGCTGGAGTTCACCACCGCCTCCGCCGAGAGCAGCTTCGTCTTCGAATTCACCTCGCCTGACACGCGGTCCAGCTTTGAACAGGCCTTCGAAGACGCCAAGAAGAAGCTAGGTCAGTGCAAAAGCTGAGGTGATGTTATTTACTGTACTGGAGCTTGTTAAGTATGATACAGACAAAAACAGTAGCAGCAGTAGAGAGCTACATTGTTCTATCTAATTGTCAATGTGTTTAGCAATGAATAAGGACCAGTGGGACCCAGAGTTTCTGAAGGCCATTCCCATTATGAAGACACGCAGTGGAATGCAGGTGAGAGCAGCAGGGAGTATCTACCAAATATAATCTCTACATACACTCTTTTGCAAGTGTCCACTCATGCACTGTTATGTGTCTCCAGTTTTCGTGTGCCTCTCCCAGCCACAGCTGTCCTGACAGTGGCTGTGAAGTGTGGGTGTGTAACAGCGATGGATATGTGGGACAGGTGAGAAAACACTACAAATATGTCAGTAATTTGCATCGGGTGATGACAAACATAGGCAATCACTATTTGTATCTTGAATTTCTATTCTACATGCTCTTTAGCTGATGTAATGATGTTTTATCCCTACAGGTGTGTCTACTGAACATCAAAGACGAGCCCACTGTTGAGGCCTGTATCGCTGTCTGCTCAGCAAGAATCATATGTATTGCTGCGGTACCGGGACTCAAGGGACGGTAAGTGCACACACACACACACACACACACACACACACACACACACATTTTCATTAAATACTTGCCTGATATTGACTCTGGGGTGTCTCGATACAATTTTTTTTTCCAATATTGCAGGCTTAAGTATTGGCTGATACCAATATTGATCCGATACTATCGATATCAACTAATTTCAGATTTCCGGGGACAGTCCCTGTTTTGGATGACCAGTCCCAAGCTAAAGCTGTCCCCAAAAATGTCCCCGATTTCAGTGTTTTGTGATTGAGAAAAACTACCAGTCACTACCGTAATAACTGTAGTTATCTCCGAGCTGGAAATGTCCCTGGATTTCATGTCAGAAATCTGGTCACCTTATTTCAAAATTCCTGGTTCTGTGCCACCACTCAGCTACAACATCTTTTTGGGACTTTAACAAAAAAATCCTTGCTGCTGATATTGGACCAATATCCAACATCAATATCAGGTCGGGACATTCCTAGACTTCGTCTATCTTCTGTACCTTGAACCGATGACTTTATTCCTCATAGGGAGCGTGGATCAGAGCCCACCCTGTCCACTACCTCCGGAGCACCTGGTCACACCCAGCAGCAACTCCATATATCTATTTCTCATTCATCTCTGGAGCTGGCAGAGCAGCCCACAGGTTTGTCCATAGAGGTTTTCACAACATAATGCTATATTATAATCCTGTTTTATCCTAATATTAGTCTGATGATACTGACTTGTATTGCACCTGTATGTACTGAAGGACCTGGGGCAGAGCTTGTTCCTTTTGACAGTGATGACACAGATGATGAGGATTCACCCAGTCCTTCCTCCACTCTACAGAGTCAGGCCAGTCACTCCACCATATCATCCAGCTATGGCAGTGAGTGGAAAAAACACTCTAGTCACACACAAACACACACTTACTGTTTACACTTTATAGACCTACACCCTCTCTCATTTCCTTGTATAAGATGACGAGGGCCCGGGCTCCAAAGACATGGCTACAGAGACCACCAGCAGTGAGGAAGAGCAGGAGTTCCCAGTGGCGAGCTCATACGGCACATCTGGGATGTTGGGGGTAGGCGGAGGAGGCCGTGGTCACACAGAGAGTCCCATGGACGGCCGCGCCATGCGTCGCTCCTCGCGGGGGTCGTTCACTAGAGCGAGCCTGGAGGACCTGCTCAGCATCGACCCGGAGGCCTACCAGAGCTCAGTGTGGCTGGGCACAGAGGATGGATGGTGTGTGATGTAGCGCACGCACCCACACACACACAACAAATTAAAACCAGTGGCTAAGACTAATAATAATGGCTAAAGGATTTTCTGTTTATATATCAAAATAACGTCCTAATTTCCTCACCTTCCTCTCCTACAATGCTTCTCTTTCTGTTAGCATCCATGTGTACCAGTCCTCAGACAACATCCGCAACCGTAAGAATAGCATGAAGATGCAACACTCTGCCTCCATCCTCTGTATACTGTGAGTTAACATCTTTTCTGCTACTTTGACTTTAAAAAAATAAATATAAATAGTGGAATGGATGATGTGTTAGACAGTCAAATTTATGCAGCGATGATGAATTGGGAGGAATAATGGATGGAGAGCTATTTGATGCACATCAGGTTTGTCTCCTTGACTTTAGAGTTTCTGCTAACTTTTTTCATGCAGCATACATAAAAATTGAATCGTCTAATCTTTGTATTTCTAGTCTTGTTACCTCATTCATAGTATGCTTTCTTTTCTTATTCTTCCAACAGGTATTTGGACAACAAAGTGTTTGTGTCCTTGGCCAATGGAGAGGTGATTGTTTATCAGCGGGAAGCAGGTAAGCTGGGCATGTGGAGCAAGTAGCACTGTTTTAACTAAAAAAAAAAAAAGTTGTTCTTGTGAAAAACATTTTATTGAAAATATTATGTATTGTCATTGTCAATAAAGTGGGATTGTATTATCTCAATCTGCAGGTAGTTTCTGGGACCCTCAGTCTTCGCAGACATTAGTTCTGGGCTCACCCAGTAGCCCTGTCACCAAAATGGTTCCTGTAGGAGGAAAGCTTTGGTGCGGCTCACAGAACAGAGTCCTCATTATCAACACAACCACACTGGTACAAGAGGTAGGTGGAAGTCTGTGTGTTCCTGTGAACAAATGACGAGTTAAGACACAACAGTCTGTGTGTGTGAGACATCTCTTCTTTCCGTCTCAGCACTGGTTCCAGGTGGGCACAGACAGCAGTCGGTGCGTGACTTGCATGGTGGCGTACGGTCAGGGCGTGTGGTTGGCATTGCAGGGCAGTGCACAGGTCAAACTGTACCACGCTCAGACATTGGAGAGCCTGATAGATGTGGACGTGGCGCCCGCTGTGCATAAGATGCTTGCAGGTAAAACATAAAATATGAATCCATATTTTTTTTATTTATTCTGGACAGCAACACATATGCAGGAGCTTTTGTTTCTTCATTCTTTTCTCTTTAATTCACGTTTTAAAATATCCTCCCTAAATGTGAATCCCCACTTCACTCATCCTCTCCTTTATCACATTCTCCTTTTTGTCACCCTTCATTCAGGTGCTGACGCGATCATCAGACAGCACAAAGCCGCCTGTCTAAGAATCACAGCATTGCTGGCGTGTAAGGATCTGCTGTGGATTGGCACCAGTGCAGGTAAACGCACAAATCCATTTATATTTTTTAGTACAAATATTTTGCAATGGTAGAATTTACTGGCTTAAAAAAAAGAAAGCACATTTGAAGCTGATGTTCTTCCACAGGGGTGGTCCTTACACTGGTGATCCCAGCAGTGAGTTCAGGAACTGTGGCTGGGACTCTGAAATCTCCCCAGGTGCCGATGGGGTCAGCTCATGGACACACGGGTCACGTTCGGTTCCTGACCTCAATCGAACTACCGGAAGGGTTTGACATGAACTTCCCACCTATGACAAGTGACTCTACAGGTAGTTATCAGTTTGTCTCTTTGTGCACTCTGCTGCAGAAGCCTTCACTTTGACCTTTCGTCCCTCCTCTCTGTTTTCCAGGCAACCAATCCCAGAGCGGCAGCACAGTTGACGGGAACCTCCAAAGGCGTGACTCTGCACGTCGCCGAGCCTCAGCTCACATCCCTTCAAAGACCCATCATCTAGTAATTTCTGGCGGCGATGGCTATGAGGACTTCAGACTGACCAATAGCAGTGAAACAGTCGGAAGGGATGACAGTACAAACCATCTTTTGCTTTGGAAGGTCTGAGACCATCGACTCCGGTTTGAACAACCCGTCTCAACCTCCCTTTAGCTGAGAACACCACACAAGCCACACATTTCCTTTTCCCCCACTGGACACTTTTTGGCATTGTTGTTTTGGTCTTCTGCTTGGTCCGCCTGTCTCTATGTGCATAATATGGCTGTCAACTCTCTCCTGGACTTACAAATGAATATGTTCACTTCAAAGCCAGTTTTCTTGTGTTAATGTTTCTGATGGTGTGCATTATTCCTCACTGGTGTCTGTGGGTGTGTAGTTTGTTTTGTTTATTTGGGCATCGGCAACTATTGTCTAGAAAAATGTCTTGAAGCTCAAGTCGTTAGTGAAGGAGAAAGAAGAAGAAGAAGCATGAAACTTTCAAACATGGATGTTTAGACTGAGAACAAGAGAAAGAGAGAAAAGGACTTGGACTCTGCAGAATGACATTTGCACAGGAGGAGGTCAGAGAAGGACATTTCATTTTTCACATTTTCTCAGTTTATTTTTTGAGACTAGTACATGAAACCTTTACTCCATCATCACTTCACCTTAGCCTGAACTACAGACAAATTGCCTCCTGACAATCAGAGGTATCTGTCATGTAGAAATGAAAAGTAAGTAAAACATATCATCACTGACTGTAGTTTGGTGGATATTCTGAATTTGCATTAATTTCTACAGCTAGAGCGGTTCAGTAGATGTCTGTAAGATGTAGAGGAAGAATTAGAGAAAGTGTTCTTGTAGATATCAGACATTTCTGTCAAGTTGTAATAATATCTCCTCCACAATCATTTGCTCATGGATGTGTGACTGCTAAAAGCATCTTTTCTCCTGTAGAGAGAGTGAATATCATTCAAGTGCACTATGTGGCAAAGTTATGGAGCGACACACACACAGTCACACATACATTAATGCACAGCCTCCCCTCACTGAATAGGAAAACATTTGTGAAAAAACATCAGTGTGTTTTCCACAGATAACAATAGAGACTTTCTTGTCAGTTTAAAGATGACAATTACTTAGTAGATGGCCTGCTGCTGGAGTTGCAGAAAAAAATGTATTGGGGACGTTCCTCCTAAACATAACTATGCCAAAGTTACAGTCTTGCCATAAAATGTCAGTTTTTTTGAGCAGTAGCTGTGTGATGTTCTATGACTTTGATGATGCTGGGCTGTGGTAGCAGATAGCAGTAGTTATGTACAGTATTTATGCTTTTGATTTTAGCGCCTTCTTTTACAGCACTTAATTTATAGAAGATGTAGCTTTCACTTTTTGATTTTGAGTTGAATAACAAGGAGGCCCCCAGCTTGATAAGTGGAATAGATGAATGGGCTTAGTTTGGTTTGGGTGGACAGACATATACACACACACACACACACACACACACAGCAGGGGTGTAACAATACAGTCCACTCATGGTTTGGTATGATAGACAGTGCAGGGTTCTTGCTTTAGAGAGACACAGATTCAGAAAGGATCAAAATGTCTCTACTCTCTATCCACCAGTCATAAAATTAACCTCATGATGTGTGAACGCAGCTTGATCCTCCATTGCCTGTTTGGGTGCAGAATGCAAAAAATTATAGCATACTGTGGCACAGGAAATACATACATATATATATATATATATATGTGTGTGTGTACTGCCCTGTGATGAGGTGTCGACTTGTCCAGGGTGTACCCTCCCTTCCGCCCTAAGACAGCTGGGATAGGCTCCAGCCCCCCCGCGACCCTATGAGGATAAGCGGTAGATAATGGATGGATGGATAAATGTGAACTGTTATACCCCTATTGCACAAATACTGATTTCAGTATTGATTGGAGAACAAGTTGCATGTGGTTTGTTTGTGAGACGAGAAAGTACCCAGGTTACAAAGTAGGACATGAGGACAAACGTTAAGCACCTGCACGTGCCTTCAGAAGGCTAAAAGTTAAGCCATTAAACACACACACACACACGGTGAAAAGTAACCTCGCTCGACAGAAGATGTCTGAGGGAAGTGGAGGGTGACTCTGACTTGCCCTTGCACACACTCACATGTTTAGTCTCTGGCTTTGGGGGGTTAAGCAGTGATTGTCTTTGATCCCTCCAAGCCTAGAAAACCTCATTGCACTTTGCCAGCCATCTGGGCACTTCACCTCAGTGTTCCCACTTTACATTAGGTTAACTCTCCTACTGTGAGAGCAGCTAAGAGGATTGGTTGGTTATTGTGATAGCTGCTAACTAACTAGTGAGCTCTTTTGCCTTTTTAAGTGTTCAACTGTGCGTGTGCATCCTCCTCAAACGCTCTGTTATTAGTCTGTTAAAGTATTGAAATGACTTTTTGTGATATTCTGCCACACAATTGAAGCTTTCTTCTCAAGAAGATACCTGTGAGGTGAATATGAAGTTGCAGCCAGAAGCCAGTCTGCTTAGCTTTAAGACTGAAAAAAGGGGAAACAGCTTGTCTTGCTTTGTTCAAAGTATCCAAAAAAATCTGCCTGAATGCTGCAAAGCTCACTGATCAACATCCTATTTCTTGCTAGTGTATTTTTTTACATTTTGTTTTTTTTTGTGTACTCATTTAACAAATAAAATTTCTGTTAATTAGGAGCTTTAGACATACTGGTGGCTTTTTTTCATTAAGAGTGCCAGCTCTGTTCTGTATGAGTCACAACAAATAAAATTTGTGTTTTCAGTGCCAAGAAGTCACCCATGGAAATGCTGTATATCTATGCTGGCTGTAGAGCAATGGAGAGCTCCCTGCAGAACAGAGTTTGTTTATTTTCTGTGAAACAGTGAAAAATGTGGTGGGTTTAGAGGAACATAAGTGCTGGTACCAGAGCTTTTTGGAGCTGCTTTCTTAAAACTGTGAGTTGGGCAGTGAGAAGAGTCAGGTGTCAATAACTTTCAATTCAGCTGATTCAGAAAGTTTGTAGATTAATATCTGAAAAATCATTTGCCTTATGAATCTACTTTTACATTTCCTTGATAGTCATATGAGTATTAATAACTGAATAATCATCAGCAGTTTCATTTTAGGTTTTGAGCCTAGTGTAATGACTTAGACTCAGACATACAAGCATGAACACAAACACACTACATGTTGGATATGAAGTATGCCCATGTTGTGTAAGAAACAGAACAGAAGATTTACATTTAATTTTCACCATCACATCAAACTTATCATCACTGTAATTCCCTGTAAACTTATAAGTAACCTCCTCATGCCGGTATGTGAAAGAAGTCTTTATTGTTGTAAATATTGGTATATATTGCCTTTTTTCTGTAAATAGTGTACCCACAGTCCTCAATTGTTGATATGAATCTAATGGCATATTTTTATATATTTGTGTAAGGTTTGTTTATGTTTGTATTTTCCCCCCTCCTCCTCCTCCTCTCTGGCATGCACTGTCAGTGATGTTTAAATTATAACTGTCATAGATCTTTCCAAAAGAAGACATGATGGACTCTGTTGTTTCCAGGGCGACTGAACGGTAGATTTTGGGTACTGATGTTTTCACTTGCAGCAGCATTATTTCTGAAAAATGTATTTTGCCTGGTTATGGATGTCTACAGGAAGGAAAATAACCTGGTCACAACTCAGTTGTCATGGTTACTGTCTATCAGAATTATGTCTTGTATGTAGCTGTTCTTGTTTTGTCACTGTGTGTTCCTCTGTTATTAAATCAGTCCACTGGTGCAGTTTATGCTTGTTCTTTTCAGCTGAGTGAGGTGTGGGTGTCTTAAAATAAATGCAACATCTTTTTATTTTACTGCTTATCTGCTTATTAACACAACATATTGTATCTTAAATGCTCACTTTAACCTATATTGATTTGTTGATCCATAGAAAATCCATCAGCAAGCATTTTGAAAATCAGTTTTAGTAACTATTTCTACTATTCCAGATTCTCAAGATTTGCTGCTTTGTCTTAAATGATGGGAAACTGAAAACCTTTGGGTTTTGTTTGGACAAAACAAATTTGCCTTGGACTCTTATTGCCTGTTCATCTCTGACCTTGATAGCTCTCTTGACTGTTGTTTATAGCAACAGTAAATAAATAGATGTGAAGAAATTAAAATGGTTGATATGCACCCCTGCAGACAGCCACTCTGACCATAACACAAAGTTACCACTGCTCTCTTTTTCCAAACATGCTTCAATATCACCTAACTATTAATTTCACTTTAACCCACTGATCCACAGTGAAGTGTGCTGTGATATAATAGCCTTGTAGTGTATAGAGGGATACTGCATGAATGCAGACCATTCAGGACACATACCAATACAATTGCTGCCCCTTCCCCCACCATAAACACACGTATGCAAGTTGCTTCCACACACAGTATTCAAATGATGATTAAACAGTGAAGATCTGTGTGGTGAATGAAAGACTCAGTAAAGACGGCAGCACAGAGATGTGTCTGTGTCACCAGAGTGACTGATATTGTTCGTCATTGATTGACTCACTGCTTCAACCCAATAGAAGAACACGGGCCATTCACTGGTATCAGATCTTATAATATCATTTGTGTGTATTTGAAAAAAAAACCTTTAAAAACTTGTTTATGATCCACTCATCAGCCACATATTAATTAATAACATTAATAATTACATTTATTTAGAGAGCATCATGTCAACAGTACTGGATCGTACTGGATTTCGCAAAATTTGATGTTGCAACTCAGCGGGTGGTCTGTCCCAAAATCCAAGTACACATGGAGTTTGTTTAGTTCAGATAATGGTCAGCGACCATTATCCGGCACTGTGAAGGCCACATAGGTGGGCACTTGGGTCCTTAGTAAACTATAATAGCAGTCTGTTTACAGATTGAATTTTCTCAAGATACAGACAACTCCTGACACAAATGAGAATCGTAATAGTGTAGCTCATCTTTTTGAACTTCTGTTATTTGAGAAATGGTCAAGTTTGTGTCATTTACTGGCTGCATTTCGGTGCCCCTTTCAACTGCTGTTAAATGGATATTGCCAAAACAAATATTGCCAGAAATACTCTAAATGACTCCAGAGTGAAATTGGTGAGGAAATGGCAGTATGTGGTAGTAGTGTAGTCATAGCACTGTCGCCTCACAGCAAGAAGGTACCGGGTTTGAATCCCAGGCCCGGGGCCTTTCTGTGTGGAGTTTGCATGTTCTCCCCGTGTCTGCGTGGGTTCTCTCCAGGTGCTCCGGCTTCCTTGCACCATCCAAAAACATGCATGGGGATTAGGTTAATTGGCTAATTTAAATTATCCGTAGGTGTGAATGTGAGTGTGAGTGGTTGTCTGTCTCTATGTGCCCTGTGATGAGGTGGAGACTTGTCCAGGGTGTACCCTGCCTTTCACCCTAAGACAGCTGGGATAGGCTCCAGCCCCCCCATGACCCTATGTGAGGATAAGGGGTAGATGATGGATGGATGGATGGATAGTGTAATCATGTAGTTTGTCAAATAATCATCTCATTTGATAAAGACTTTTTTTTCAACACACTATATTTTCATATTTTTATGAATATTTTCAACTTGTTTTCCAACATATTGTAGATTTTAGGATGTGACATATTTTGCTTTTTTTTTAACATGTTTTGTAACAATTTTCAACATGCTATAATATGGCTTTTTTTTTTTTTTTTACAACATATTGTACCATTAATAAATTCAACACACTTTAATAAGGTTTTATGAATTTTTTTTAGATTTTAGGCTGTGACTTTTTTGACATTTTTAGATATACTGTACTGTGACATTTTTATGAATATTTTCAGCCTGCATTTGGATTTGCATATGACATTTTTTACAAAATAGTGTACCATAAATTCAACACACTATAATATGGCTTTAGTGCTTCATAAATTAATCAACATTCTATAATAAGGCTTCCTGAGGACTTTTTAAATTGTGTCTTGAATTTTTCACCATGCTATTCATGAAATTTACTACATAGGAACACATATCAATAGGAAAATCCATCAAATTTGAATTACCAGAATACTGAAATTGTCTTTGTGGATTTTGAAGAATACCTTCAGAATAAGTATGCTTAGCTAAACCCAGGCATACAGGCGTTGTGAAATTTAGTTTGGAATTTAAAAATTAATCTTCTTGATATAATAATACTGCAATAAGATGAAAACAGCAAGCAATAAAAGTAGTTTATACATTTAGTCCAAATGTAATCATGTGGTCATTTCTGCCATAATGTCTGTAAATATTTTTTTAATATAATCATTATAATGAGATTTAAAGCCATTTAGGGCCTCACTTGCCGGGTGGTTTGGAGCCGCAGTCACTGCTGGGAAAAATACGGCCGACAGAGGGGGTTTGCACACGCACGCGTAAACGCGCGCACGTACACACACACTGAAGGGAGTCTCAGTTTGCAGCGGTGACGCGCTGTGAGCTCACTGAGCCAGCTCACTGTTTATCTCTTTTTTCACACACAGCGAGGGAGCGGAGCCAGAGAAGAAGGGGATCCTCTCTACCGGCCTTTGTGGTTTTCACCCGTTCCTTTTTTTAATTACACCTGCCAACTCTGGCCACTACTGCTGATGATGCTCGTCTCTGAACACTGATTTCTACTCCTTTTGTTCACCAAACCGGTAAGTCCGACAACTTTTTTTTTGTTTAATATTTTTTACCCTGTAGTACGAGTCTGAATGGCTGCTCAAGCCGGTAGTTTAGTTGTGTCAGTCATTGGGGCTTTTCTCACCACAAAGCTTGTCCGACCGTCCTGACCACCTTTACGCACGGCGGTAATATGACATATTTCATCTGTTTATATGAGTTTATCTGCGTTGCGGGACATCATATGACACAGATTACATATTTCTATATGTTCTTGGACAAAACAAGTCTTTGCCGTTTGTTTCAACGAGGTATACAGCTCTAGACTGTAAATATTTTAAATGACCAAAATGTATTAAATTCATCAAAGTATAAACTTTAAGGGTTTTGGTTTTGTGTTTTAACATTCATGGAAACCTTCCCAGCCCTTGGTTGTGGTCATTTCATAGATTTGTTGCGCTTATTCTGATATACACAACTGAATACTTTTTTTTTAAAATCACTTTAATAAGTTTATCATCACTGTGAGATCTGCTGTGTCGTGCTGTGTGATAGCAAAGTGAGAGCGTGCTTGACGCACTGTCATGAGTACGTGATGACCTCACTGGTAGTAAGATCCTCCTCCTTTCTTTTTAATGACGTGAGATGTCTGCTGGATACTCGGACTCTCGGCTCTGCTTTACTATCAAATTGAATACATCTCTCTTTATAGCACTGTATCACATAGAGACATATCAAGGTTCGGCAGTAGACTACATAGACTACATACATAGACTTTTTGAAGTGCATGAGGCAAAAAGAGAAAAAGGCACCTACAGTGCATTCTCGCCACTGAAGAGGGCATTTAAGCGCACATTTTTGCCATCGTGTTTTTACCATCCAAGAAGGCAGATTAGTGTTTTATCCTCCCAAGAGGCCACTTAAGTGTGTGTTTTGCCTTCAAAGAGGGCACACCACTGAGGTACATACAGTTAAATCCAACTTTTATTATGCAAAACTTTTACTATGCAAAACAAACCAAGCCAGTTGCACAGTACCGCTTTCACATAGAGTTCAAACCAAAGAAGTAAGTGTCATACTCTAATTTTAACATGTCTCTCACACTCTGTCTCTCTTGTCGCACTTAAAATTGTCTTATCTCCATCACATACTGCTGTGGTTTTGGCAGGATGCTGTACTGCTGTGCAATGAGCACACTAATCAATGAGGGCAGGTTCCCGAGGTATACTACCACTTAGACAAGGGCCATATAGAGGGCTTCTGTAGTCTGGGAGCAAATTCCTGCACACTTGTGTCAATAAAAGGTTTCTCTCACACATTATGGGCACACACTTCCACCAGAAGAGGGCCGTGTCCAGCTTCACTGGCTCATCCCTAATATTATTACGATACAGGCGTTTTAAGGAAGGATTTTACCAGATGTGTGTCTGGATGTACAGTGTGATTAGTGACAGCAGGGTAAAATCTATCCCCAAGCTTCATATCCTGTTTTATTCCAACATATCACACAAGTGGAGCTGGCAGAGAGCAGAGAGAAGACGGTTTGATCCTGTCCATCCAAGTTCACACACTCACTTAAGTGAACCCTTCTGCTTTTGCTTCTCTGTTTATAGCCTCCATCTGTTGGACCAGGGCCCAGCCAGAAAATATTCAAAGATTACAGTGTATTCTCTTGAAACAACACCAAAACAGGACTGTGGTGTCATTACAGTCACAAATGTATATTGGTGTTGCTTGAAAATAACGTCATAGGTCAGTTTACATGATTCCATAGATTTGTGAGAGGACAATTATACGTGAAGAATTCAAAATATTGCATTTTTACTTGTTACCATTACACTCCAGAGGCTTTTTCAATGTGTTTGTGACAGTTGAGAACGATGTACCAGATGGATTTTAACTGGCTACAAATGTATTTGAACACCTCTGTCTCTTAACAGACCTTTTCCTCCTTTTATAGCCGTATGTATTTGTTTAAATTCATTGCATGGGCACATAAATGAATTATCATTTCAGTGTGTGAGGTCTATTGTGCTGTATAAGCGTGTAATTCATGTGTGTAATTTTGTTAGAAAGTCATATTTTGTCTATTATGTTACATAACTGCACTGGAGCTGACATCTGTAATTATACCACACACAATTAGGAAGTGGTGTGTGTGTAGCTGTGTATTTATCCCGAGCCAAATTTAAAACTCAGTTCATGCTCTATCCCACCCAACATTTACTGTTCACTGCATGCATTCAACGTTTTGGCAAGCGGCAAAGATGCCCGGATGAGAGGGGGAAGAGAGAATAAGATTGTGGTGTGTATGTTGTAGCTTGGAGCTGATAACAGATTTACATGTAGGGATTATCAGTGTAGGTCAACAGACAGGTGCATGTACACGTGGAAGTGAAAGACACCACTTTAATTAGGCTGTCAATCCCATCATCTGTCTGTCCATCCGTCCAACCAGAGCAGCTGAGAATGCTTTCAGGCGTCCTTCCGTCCTCTGTGGCACAGCGGCCTGTCTGGTTGTCTCAGTGTCAACCAGGAAACTCTGTGCCAAAGAAATTCCCACTGCATCACCCGCAGATCCTGATCCAAGCTGGCTCAGCGTCGCTGCGCACACACACACCCAGATTGGTGGGGGATCAGATAATTACAGGGGGACCTGGACACAAAAACCTGGAAAGACAGTAACACAAGCATGAACCTACATGAGCAACAATTTACAGTATACATGTACACACATACCCAAGCTTAATTATGAGTTGTTTTTTAATTGGAAAGCAGGATTTGATGGACATCAGTATCCAAAATATATTTTATTATAACACTATAGTATTATAATATTTATCTCCTTATATACTGCCCTCTTTACAGTAAACTGCAAGTCATGCTGCAGATGGTTTCCATAATTTAGTCCATTTCTTTGAAAGTCAGGAAGTGGAAAAAAGTCACATCCCGGATGTTTCAGCTCTTTTGTTTTTATAAACCTTGTGAACATTATGGTGTCATATATTGTCCCTTGCTATTGTTCTACCAATTGTGTTTTGCTAGAACAATAACTACCTTGTGTACAAAGGATTAGAAGAATAATATACATCACAGTGATGTACATTTACTCTAGGTGCTTGGTGTGTAAGCTTTCTGTTTTTTGGCAATGTATCAGAGTTGTGACTGAGGTGACTGTCCTACACTGGTGCCCCAGAATTGATGTGTTTTACGTCAACCAGACAGAGCTAAAGGGGGGCAGGAAGGGGTAAGAGGACAAAGGCTTATTGAAAGGCACTGGGACACGGTCCTGAGGTATGCTAAGTGCTATGGAGTTTGACACATGCACAGTGTAAGTGGCGCTGTGGTGTGCTCCGTTATTGGTTCAGTTGTTTTACTGAACATGTCTTGTACCCCAGTGATGTCTCTTTTTACCCTCCTTGGCAAGGACAAGGACTTTTCAAAAGACAGGAGTGTTACCAATCATCAGATTCCCTGTTGAAAATCTCTTATTATAAGGCACCAGTCTGCCCTGCTCAGTCCTGGTTCCTGTTCTCCCGTGCCTCCCTTGCCTCCAGTGGGTCCAGCATAGTCGGGACCTGCAGCAGCGTTGTGACGGTGTTTACTCCCAGCAGGGATTGGTGGAGCAGCGAGATGAAGCTCTGCTCTTGGCCTGAGGAGCGCAAAGCTCTCCACCTCCAACCAGCTCACACTACAGACTAAAGGCAGAGACAAAGCTGTGTCTGGGTCTGTCTGTGGTGGGTTAGTCACTGCCGGTTGTAGTTTGACTAATTTTTTCCTATATTGTACTGACACATTGTATCAGTGATGTTGTTTATACGTTGAGCCTTTGCTTAGTTGCGGTCCAAGAGATTGAGATTTGGTCCTGTCAGTTCAGAGGCAGGCAGCAGTATTCTTGTTCTGCTTGGCTGGAGTTCATGACCTTTCCCCTCTGTCTCCTCCATCTGCCCTCTCACTCCCCACTGTATACTATTTAATGACACAGTTTAAAAAATACGCTAAACCCCACATGTCAGCTCTGGGGGAGGAGGGATGAAGGTGCAAGACGACCGCAGTCTTCTAGCTGAGTTTGCCAGTAACCCTGGCTTTTAGTTGCCAGAGCGAATCACACACCTGCATGTCCGTGTCTTTTTGACAAGGTATAAGAAAGTGTGTGTATGTGTGTGTGTCACGTTTTGGAGAGAATCCACACCGTCCCTCATGTGAGCAGTAACCACTGAGTAATGACGATGTAGCCAACAAAGCAGGAAATTGAACCTCTCCTCCAGAGCAGCACTTTTATAAAGATCTTGAATCTCAAAAACAGAGCATACTTAAATCCATAAATATACGTGTGTGTGTGTGTGTGTGTGTGCGTGTGTGTGGTTGCGTTTGCATGTTGGTGGGCAAACTGCAGGTTTGCTTATCTGTTTCTTTCACCCTCCTGCTTGGAAAGTTATGAGGAACTGCTTTCACATGATGAGCAAACTATTGCAGTGCACTCGGTACACATATGGAGTTGTTTAACATGTTCAGCATTCCCAGAGGTACAGTTAAGATTACAGACGTTCACTCTGGCCCCCTGGACTCACTGACCCAGTCGTCCATTAAAATAATCATTTGACATTAAATTTGCTTTCTGTTATGTAAAATGACAATTTGCAGTTATACAAGCAGTTTATGAGCTGGAGTATTTCTCTGTAGAGTGCAGTAACCTTCTGAATTCAAGGCCAGTTGTCTGGCAATATCTTGTGGTGACAGCAGCTAGGGTCAGGGTTAGCGTTTTATGGCCCTAACTGTAAAGCATCGAATCTCTGTCTGGCTTTCTGTCTGTGTCTGGATGTATGTCGAGGATTTCTCATCCGTGGTGTGACCCAAAGGAAGATTTTGGTGTAATTTGGACCATGTTTAATATTAATGGTGGACAGTGAATTGCACTGTCCACCATTAATATTAAACTTGTCAAGCAGCACTTTCCGGGTTCAGCCTACTCACCATGCTTTCCCTAAATGTCTGACTTTCCCCTTAAATACACGGTTCTTCAGGGTTTACATCTCCCTGCAAACAGTGAACACTTCTCTTAGTCATCGGTTCAGCTTTCACTGAGAAACACCAAACCTCACCCCTTTCAATACTCATGAATGCAAGTTGTGTGAATTCATTAAATCTGTACAGACAGGACACAATGTTTTGTCTTGTTTTTGACAGAGAGTAGACTTCTCCACTGACTAAAGCAGTAATTTATTAAATCCTCTGCATTTGTTTGACAAATAACCACATGTTCATGTTTGTCAATGTGTAACTGTTTTATTATAGCACACGTGTGTGTTCGCTGAGTTTTATATAGAGCCAGTACATGTGGATGGGTTGTGAGTTGTATTTAAAGCCGTTGTGAACATGAGGAGTTAATTAGTATTTGCAGTTAATGATGCTGGTGATGTAGGAGAAAATAGCAGACTCTCAAAGTCTCGCACACATTTTTGCAGTTCACTTTTTCCCATGTTCTGCTCTTGTCGCCTTGGATTCTTTACGGTTTATGGTTTGGTTTTGTAGCCAGAATTGCTTTGTGGTTGGCTTCTGGTGGGTTCAAATAATAGCAAAGTATTCTTGACTTATTGTGAAAAACACTTTTTTTCATTAGTGCAATTTTGGGCCTTGTTTCGATGATATGAAAAAACACCTTGATGGTCAGTGAAATCCAGGCAAACACCTGTATAATTTGACAAGAAGGATGTACATAGTGGCTGGAAACTAAATTCACTGGGGAGGGAGGCTAAAGCATGTTTGAATTTATGACTTACCACAAGATTTGACATCTGTTTCTCATGAACAAAAGAAAAGGAAACCAGGGTTTCCTTTGTATGCATATGCATTCATTGTGGCTGTAATTTCGGGCAGTGTACCGTCACCCCGCTGTATTTGATCTCCGGTTGCTGCAGAGGCATTATTCTGGCTGTAAACAAGGTGAACACCTTACTGCGTCTTCCTCTCATCCTCTCGCTCCACTCTCTCCGGTCAATTCCACCTGTCTCTTGTTCCACCTCAGTGATCTCTGAAGGACCATGTGCAGCAGAGACACAAGAGAGGCCTGTGAAGTTTCTGCAGGTGTACATTTCCACTGGAAAACATGACGACTGAACATCACGTCAACCCCCGAGTACGAAAGGGGGGAATGACGGACACAAAGCAAGAGCGAGAGAAATACATCCGCAGACGTGTGTGGAGAAGCGACACCAGCCCAGTTATCAGACACACTTTCCATAATGAGACATTGTCTGAGCACCAACGTCGAAAGTGTTGGCGTAAATCAGCCTTTCATTTGCCGATAATGGGCACCTCCATTAAGTCAAACAGAGGGTATGGTTGTCCTGATCACGTCGTTGTCATACACGTGCATATTATCTCTCGGTCCACGAAATGTCTGATGGATAATGGAGTGTAATTACCATAAACCTTTTTTTTGCCGGCTCAGTTCTTTTCTATTGTATTTCACTTCGTGGCTCGTTAGATAAAGAGGTGTTCCCCAACGCTGGACACACTACATGACCCAGTGGGCTTAATAGGTAGCCATTATCGGCATGGGAACTTGGTGGTTGACTTTTCTTGTGTCAGCCCTTTTTACTACATGACGGAGAGGGGAATCCACTTCTTTTGAAGAGCTTTGAAAAGGGTTTCAACAGCACAAAAGGAGCGTTCAGTGTCCTTTCACTATGTTTTAATCAAGCCTAAAGCAAGAGTAAATCTCAGTATTCTGGACAAATGTATTATAATTTTAAGTAATATAATGTCTTGGCCGTGAACACTTCAGGAAGAAAAACAGATAAAACAAATCTGAGCTAATACAGCAGCTCTTTAAAGGGTCATGAGCCTCAAACAAAGGAGGATTTCTCAACCTGCAGAAAAAAAACATGAACGTCTCTGTCCTTGTCGAATGTGACATCGCTACACATAATGACAAAGTTATTTAAACTCAGTTGATGTGCACAGTCATCATTATTCACGCCAGTTGAAAATTTCCAGGACAAGCCAGTGGGGTTTATTTCTGTGTGGCTGTGATCCTGACCTGGTCTATGGTCAGGTTTAACCTGGTCAAAACATAGCTAGGAGATGATTATTTTGCTGTGCTGAGTGTAAATTTGCCAGGGGTTAACAAGGTCACAGCCAAATATCCACTCTGTTCATGATACTGTATTCATATGATAGAGGTATGTCAGCTTACTGAACTTCCCTGTTGTTCAGAAGAGACAAAAATAAAATGTAATTGCGTCTGAAAATGATGAAATTAAAACGAACTACAATTAGAAGCAATTACTGCAACAACATACTTTTTTATTTTACAGCATCTTATCCTCTTTTTTTGTTCCCTATATGTTATGTAATGAGTAAATACTACAAACTGTCATTCTGCAAAGAGATCACTTCAAGAGACCTCTGCTTACACTCAGTAAAGGCGCAGCCTTTAGATGGCTCATCGCTCATTGTTTTATGATTAGAAGTATATCAGAAGTTTACGGAGGTGCAGCTCTAAATATGGCCGATGATGACACGCCTTGTTGTTCATTATTGTAAATATAAGCCCTGCAGGGTCTCATCATGTCGAGCCAGAATCATGCATACTTGAAAAACATGGCTTGTTGTTTGGAAGCCAATGACTTGGCAGCTTGACCCCCCGCTGCCACCCTTGATCCCTGCTGCTGTTCGGTCACCTCACACTGAAAGGCGAAGAGTTCCACTCAATCTTGTGTTTCCTATTTTGTGGTTCCCTCCTTCCTCCACAGCTTCATCCAGTAGGATTTCTCAGCTGCATGACATCAAGGGGAGAAAAAGCTCTCCAACACATTAGCTCCGGTCCTCGCCCCAAAAGCCACCACAACATGCTGTGTTTTTGTCATGCCTTAGCCATTACTTCTTTATTATTGCTATTTTTAGGTCCCCTGAACAAAACAAAAAAACGTGACTGGTCATCTGATGTCGTCGTGGCTTGTTATTTGAATGTGTCAAACAACAGCACCAAGGCTTTGGGGTAATTACTGTTTTACAGTTTTGGAAAAGTCGTCACTCTTGTCTTCCTTTCCTTTGAGGTGTTTTTGAATATTTGATCCTGTTTTGTTGTTTTTATGTAAAATGACGGCAGAATCTTTGTTGTGTGTTTTGGGATATTCTGAGAGGTGTTAATATCCTGCTCTTCTCTGTTTCTTTCTTCTGTCTTTCTGTCTCACACTACTCCTTCTACCCACACATCCATCAGCCTGTGTTCCAAAGATGTTTCCAGTCTAAAGAGGACAACAGTATATGGTAGTAAAGATTACCTGTTCCATTGTAAAACACATCAAAGCCACAAACATGATGACATTACTCAACATCACACCAAAAAAAGTGCTCAGACTTAATCAGAAAGGAAAGTCAGACAAAAGTTCCACACATTTCAGGAAAGGTCAGTAATGAAGTGAACTAATGGATGCTGTTATATGTATAGTAAAAATTGCGGTGGGGAATGGAGCGATTATAAACAACCCAAAGGTAATAAAATCTGTCCACCAGCTCCTTTGGAAACCAAAGTTGTTGTGCGTGGCGATTTATCAAGCTGGAAATATTGATTACCTGGATTGAACAAATCTTCTTTTTGCCATTTGAGTCTTTAAGCCAAGCTAAGCTAAGCTAAGCTAACCAGCTGTTGGCAGAAGTGCTATCAATCCTATCATCTCACAAAAAAGCATAATTCCAAAAATTTGCAACTGTTCCTTTAAATGATGATGGAGAAATCTGCACTGCTGTTGGTCTGAGCTGGAAGAGAGGGATGGGAGTTAGACGGCGGACAAAACCATGTGTGGACACGGTGGGCTGCATGTGCCATGTAGGTCCAGTGGAGGCTCCACGTGTAGCGGTCACTTCTGCAGCGGGTTTGTGGGGAAAACCGCAGACATACTGGATTCAAATGCATCACACGCAGACAATGGTGGCTTGGATCAGCTGGCTGTGAATGACTGACTTCTGAGGATGGTGGTCAGGGAAATCAAGCTGGCGCATTTTAAACATCCGTCTTGGACACATGCTTTTGGTGTTTCAAGCACGTTTTCATGTTGTGTGTTGCTGCTGCTGCTTTTTACCTGTTGATGGCAAGCACGGGTAACTCAGCTGGTCCACATTTCCCGAATGATTTCTCTTTGCATTGACTGGAAACCAGTATGGAAAGTTTTTTTATGTTAGGTTTTAATGGAACTTAATGGAATGGTGACTTTTATTGGGGCACAATGTTGTTTTTTTTTGCCCCTACTGGAATGCACAAGCCTTTCCAAACAGGAAGTCAGTCTGCTGTATGAAAGATGCCTTCCTCACACGATAAATCAGTTTCACCTTGCTCTGCTGGAGTTTAAGTCGGGCTGTTTCAGTTGCTGAACTTCCCGGAGGGCAAGAGAGGTCTTCTGTGGAAAGCCAGCATTCTTCAATCCCTCCAACCCCATCCAATTTGTTACTTGACACTTTCTAAAAACAGAGGTACTTAATTGTAGGTCCCGTTTGTTTTGCTCTCTCTATCATTGTCGTTTTATTGATCATTTGCATGCTGGTGTGTGTTTGCATGCGTGAGCGTATATGACTTGTAATTAGCCTCTTGCTCTGGTCTGTTATGGCATTTTAATAGATACTTCTATATATATCACACTATCAGGTTGAAGTTTTAGCAATATAGCAGTCCCTGCCACTTTCTCCTCTTTCCATCCTTCCCCCCCTCCCTCTCGTCCTCTCTCTCCTCCTCCTCCTCCTCCTCCTCCTCCTCTACAGCTCCATCGGACCTTCATCCCTGTGTTGGTTTTTCAAACTAGTGGTTTTTCTGTCATTGCTTTATCTTTCTCTTCCTCCCTGAAATTATGCTTCAGGAGCCTGTCATTGGCATGAGGGTCTTGTTGGACCAAAATCATAAAATCGTTAATTTTTTTTTATTTTCTTGTTTATGTAAGACACATGTTATCTGATTCCAGATGTACAGTGTGTGTGTGTGTTGTGTGTGTGTTTCAACTTTATGAATTAGTGTAAATGAATGCACAAAGAATGAATATAAAGCTTCATGTTACATGTTGTCTTTGTGCGCTGACACACACAGGAAGAGAATGAATGGGTTTGAGTGGGGAGCTGTTGATTTACTTGCTAACTAACGTTTAAAATGTCATGTTTTGCTGCGTGGTCAAAGGTGAAGCGGTGCATTAAAGCGGCCTCACCCTTCACGCACACATATAACAAAACACACACAGTTTTAGCTGTGATAGAAGGGGCATGTCCTAAGGACGTCAGGGGTGTGTCTGTGGTCAGAGTGACAGTATAAGACTCAAGCAGGTACACTGAATTCTCCATTCTGCTATAGTAGACTTGACATTTGTGTCACGTCTCAGACGTCTGGAGTTGTATTTTAGTGTTAACGCCATCTCACAGTCAAGAACTTTATTTAATTTCAGAATTTTAAGTTTAATTTTGTAGTCAGTAGTCCAGTAGTCATTTTTAGTAAGAGTTATTAGTACTTTTATTATACATTCATGTTACTCTTTTAGCTGTGAGAAAATTTTGCTTTTAGTCCTGATTCAGCATTTTTAGCAGCACACATAGCATCCTCAGTTGCCACGGCAACTGTGCCAATCAGCTGCAAGTCTGGGGTAAGTATGCTGCTCCTTCTGTCTTCTCTCTATCTCTGTCTCACATTCTCACTGTCTTTATCTCTATCTTAGCCACAGTGGTCTTCTCCCATCATTTCTTCTCTATGTTCAGCTTTCTCCTTTTTTCTTCCATCCATTTTTCTTGTCGTCTCTCCTCTGTTTTGTTTGACATATTCCAAATGCTTTTTATGATTTTTCGCTTTCGCTATTTCACAACCCGATTTGGGTCCCACCAGTCTGCCAGCTACATTTTTGACAAAAAGTCGAGAGAAAAAAGAAAACCGAATCATCTTATCTTATCTTGCTGTCTGATATGATCACATTCACAAGAGGTTGTGCAGTGTGATAAGTGATAAGAATGAAGTGTAGAAACTTCATTCTTAGCAGTATGCAGTATATTTTGTGCAACAAACTGTTTTACTTTGTCAGACGACAATAATGCAGAACATTATTTTCACATCACAGCAGTTTGATGATTTTTTGTGAAATTTTGTATAGTTAATTTTGGAAATGGGTGCAATTCATGTGTTGCATGTTATCACATGTTCAGTGAAGCAAGTCCAACTATTTTTGATTTGGATTCAGAAGAGCTTGACCACCTTGCTGACTGCTCTCCTGCCTTTGTAATGAAACACAATGTCATATGTTGGCATGTTATGTTAAGCAGTGAAAACTCACATGAAGGTCAGCTAGTGTCTGGATGCTAAAAATGGGCCTGGGAGTTTGTCATTGATAAATGACCTCAGGTTGGATAGTTATATAGAAGCATCAGTAAAGGGCATCAATAAATACCTTGCTGACCACTTGTTCTGTGTGCACATGGATATATATGTGTGCACTGTATGTGTTATGCTATTTTAAATAAGCTGACGTCACATATTTTCCAACTGTGAATTGAATCTTTAGAGATAACAGCAAACATGTCACCCAGGAGACATGTTTTTTTTCAAAATAAAACACAGCAATCATCCTCATTTCTTCATGTGTTTTTCTATATCATGATGACGTGAATTGAACATTTCCATCCATCTACTTTCTAACTTCCCTAAATATCCGGAAATAGTCATCCTCAGGGCAACTGATATCGAGCATTGAGAAAGTCAGCACGTGTTTGCAGTGTTGCAGCGTGAATAATTGTGTATGTGAGTACTTATGGGCCCAAAAATAGCCACAGAAGAGCCCTGGTTCATTCACTCCTGTCTATTAAAAGAACCTGATTCATGTTAAATGTTATTTACAGCATTTACAGCTACTCCTTACCTCCCTGTCACTTGAATCACTGCACTCTGGATGAGTCGAAAAAAATGACTCAGGTGTTTTTTGCCATGTCAGCAGTATAATGAGTGTGCACACTCCTGTGTCTCTGTGTATTGTATGACATACATGACATGATATATCATGTTGTTATATGTCATATAATCATATGTGACCAGAAAGTATTGCATGACACTTAGCCATTAAAACCTGTGTGTTTTAAAGTGGCAATAACC
Source organism: Synanceia verrucosa (assembly GCA_029721515.1). NCBI lineage: Eukaryota > Metazoa > Chordata > Actinopteri > Perciformes > Synanceiidae > Synanceia > Synanceia verrucosa. The sequence goes on along the minus strand of CM056559.1, from coordinate 12,651,356 downwards.
CTTTTTTTGATCAGTTTTTGTGTCTTCTCTCCCTCAGATCATATGAACATAGAAGAATACATTGAAGAAGATGAGGAACCACCTCTGCCGCTCAGCTCTTGTCCTCCTCATGGTAAATATCTGCATGTGTGTTAATGCAGAAAAACAATGTTATTTTCCTTATAGACCAGGATGCATGTACATCATGATTTAGTAAGTACATGCACTCCATATCACTGTAAACCTCCATTGACTCGTGAGTTTGTGTGTGTGCGTTCCAGTTGTTTGGCTGGGGTGGGACTGCAGCAGTGCAGTGTCGGTTGGGGAAAGAGTGCATGTGTCTGCAATGCCCTGCTGGCCAGGAGCCTTCCAAGGTAAGACTTCAACCTGGAATAAAATCATAACACTTCAATAGCACTTCATCCCAATTTGAAGGACAGTTTTATACAATATATATACAGACAGCTGTAATATACCTTGCTGTTAAATGATTTACTGTCCTTAAGTATTTGTTGTCTTCTTAAACACTACAGACTTTCACCGTGTGCTCCTTAATCATCTGCCCTTAAATGTGCTTGCTTTAGCTGCACTCTATAAAATGTAGAGCTTAAATAATTATCAGTCAAAGGGTTGAAATGAATTATGACATAGCCAGAGATTAAATTTTTCTCCCCATAATTACCCCATTATTTATTTTCACCATAAGTTATTTGCTTCCATAACTCATGTGCCAGCAGCACCTGGATGTAAACTTTGTGTTTATTGAACCCCTCCACCTCTGCCCACTCTTTTCTCTTAGTGTGTCTTTTCACTCACTACATTGCAGTCACTTCCAGGACACATTCTCTGAGTGTTTACTGTTGCCGGTGTGAACTTATAAAAAAGATGTGGTGATCCCAACACTTTTGCATTATTTTGCTTGAGTTTAGAAATGTTTTCTTCCTTGCCAGGCTTGTGGGCAGATCCAGAGTCCAACAGAGGAGGTGCAATGTCAGATGTGCCCAACTGGAAGCTTTTCAGATGCATTCAACTCAGAGCTTTGCCACCCACATGCCTCCTGCAAGATCCTTGGCCGTAAGGTTGCAACCCCTGGCACTTCAACCTCAAATGCTGTCTGTGGGGACTGTCTGCCTGGGTAAAGTCGAATTAATGTTCAAAGTGCTCTGCCTCAACATGCGCCTGTAAACTTTTAGTTATCCTAATTTGAAACTCCTGTGATTTTCCCTGTGTTGAGAAAAAGAGTAAACACACGCACACACACACACACACACACACAAACATAATGACATAATATGCCACAGCCTAATTCATTGTAGGATGGTCCTCTACTTTTCTTTCCATCCACCTCTCTAATTATAGTCTTTACTATTCTTTCTTTTGCAGGTTTCACTCCACGACCACAGGACATGTTTCCACCCAAAGTCCATGTGTGACAAGTAAGCGGGATCCTGCAGAGTGTGAAAATATGTTCACACGTCTATCATTCATTTCACAATCCTCAATGTGTTTATGGAGATAAGACCATGAACTTTTTTGTCTGTTTCTTCTTCTTGCAGCATCTTTGCATGTCAGAACAGTGCGCACAGTCGGTAAAGGTCTATCCAGTGGTGCAGGAGGGACGGTCAATGGCACAGTGGTACGCAGTGCAGAGGAGAAGACAGCAGAGTATGCTGTGTTTGCTTTGGTGCCCATTTTCTGCATGATGGGTCTCTTGGGTATCCTCATCTGCAACATCCTGAAGAAGAAGGGTTACCGCTGCACAGACAAGGAGGGAGGAGATGAAGAAACTGCCACGTCACAGAAAGAAGGTGAGGTGCATAAAATGACAGAAATTATGAAACAAAAAAAGATGGGAAGAAAAGTTTGAAAAGAGAGCAGGAGAGAAGATAGGAAGCGGCAGGATGAGTGATTTCTTTAAACTAGCATTTATGTTGTTGTCATGCATGCACAGGATGTAGTTAAGTGTTGTCAGGAGTTGGGACAAATCAAACCAAGCCAAACCCAAAGAACAGTCGCAGTCCATGTATCTCTGCGATGTGCCTGCATGCAAGCATACATAGGAGTCTTTCTTTTTTGGTAAATCTTCTTGAACTCTGACCTTGTAGGGGTGATCGCATGTCATGCGTGCTATGTTTTTCTAAGCACATTCTGTTGTTCTTGTAATTTCCTATCTGGAAAGGACGAAAGAAAAAAAAAGCATTCCCAGGAGCTCACTGGGTCGCTCTACTGACGCTGGTATGAAGAGAGGCGGGGGAGGGTGGAAGAAGAGAGACAGGGTGGGGGTGGCATGACACGATAAAGAGTGAGAATGGAAAAATGTATAGAGATTAGAGGATATATGAAGAGACGTGATCAAACCATAAAACAAGTGCTGACTTACCACACCTGCCTTCTGGAGTTTGCGCAGTCTCAGAGGAGCATGGATACTCTTTATCCTTTGTAAAGCTGTATAGTCATATTGTTTTGGGGGACTCTTCATAAACCTGGATTACGGTAGTTTTTGATCCAAAGGAACTCTTATTCTTGTGAGGAGTTCTTGTAAAGTCTCCTGCCACAGACACAATTTACATCCTGTATAGACCTACAGTGGGTACATTACTATGTACCTAATAAGTACACCCGTATTTCCTTTGTGTCCATTGTATGTGATGTACTGTTCCTGGTATCTGGTTCTCTGACTTGTATAACAGGTAAAACCCTCAGGTAACCTGGTGTAGGTCATCTTCTGTCACATTGATTGGAGACAGGACACAATGAAGTGTTCCTGGTTCATTTCCACACAGAGCATGTGACATTTTGATATACTGTGTCCACGATGATGTGTTTGGACTCATTCACATTTGCACAAAAATGTGAGTCAGAGAGAGTTCAGTTTAGCAAACCTTGCAAACACACTATTGCGTTGCCTTTGTTTGCAAAAAGTAGAGCAATAATTTCATTGGGAGCTATTGGGAAATATGGCAAAAAAGAAAAGTTAGATTAGAAGATTGATACTTTCATATCTGTTCATTTGACATGCATAAAGAAATAGCCACAGAGATTGGACATATCTCTTCTTACAAAATCTGCCATCAGCTTGTCTAAAGGACAAATATGAAAGTGATATCAGCCTAACTCTTGCTTATAAAGCACATAAGCGCACTTCCCAAAATGTTCTTTAAATAGCCATTGACTTGCACAGGCTACATAAAACGAGCACATCAAGCGACAGCAACTAATAAATTACACTTTCAAATGTTATTTTCCTCACTAGTGTGCTACTCCTTGGCATTCCACATTAGAAGCTACAAATCAGTTACTGTCAATTAGTGGGCGAGCATAAACAGGTTTAAAGGCTAAGCTGGCTTTTCCCTCACTCACCTGATGGTGCGAGGCTCAGAGGAAAGCTGTGTGACATCCAGGTAGCCATATGTTGTCAGGCATCAGGAGCGTCAGAGCACAGCTGCCGCCTCATCAGATCAGACTTTCTGTCAGCACGCCACATGTCAACAAAGAGTTTCCATTTGCACACCTGCTGCGTTGGGTAAATTACTTTAACCCGTCATTAGAGGAAAGAAATTGATTTTTTTCACATATACAAACATCAGTATCCTGCACTGAAGGTTTATTGATACAACAAGGACCTCCACAGTACTTTACTTGCTCATTGTTGTTGATTACAGGAATAAAATTTCTGTCTTTTTCAGCCCTTTTCTCTAACATTTCAGCCGCAATCACCAAAGTTGGTCTATCCTTCAAAACTGAGAGCTTCTCTATTGTGTCACTGAGACTTAAAAGGACCTGTAGCCAGGGGCGTCTGCAGAAATTTTTCATAGGGGTGGCCACTTAAAATCTTGGGGCGGCACACCAAAACTAAGAAGACATCATTTCAGGAATTTTATTTTACTCTCACCCCTAATTTCCACTGAATGCAGAATGACGCCGACGTCTGTCGATGTCCGTCTATATCCACCATGCTGGAATTGCAAGAGTCCCGATATCGGACGTGTGCCGATACAAATTGTCAAGCTTCTATTTTTGTCGGACGTCGGCACACGGCGCTGAATTCATGTGCCGTGTGCCGACGTCCGACAAAAATAGAAGCTTGACAATTTGTATCGGCAGGTGTCAGCATTACATTTTTTATTAATAATGGTCTAATGTGCAGTAAATAACAGTAAAGTAAGTTGTGACGTCCGACAAAAATAGAAGCTTGACAATTTGTATCGGCAGGTGTCAGCATTACATTTTTTATTAATAATGGTCTAATGTGCAGTAAATAACAGTAAAGTAAGTTGTGACGTGCACTTGACGCGTATTACTTCCTCCTCTTCTTTTTACCTGTCACGTACGCGCTGAGCCGTCGCTTGCCTGAAACGCTGAACCACTGAGCACTGAACACAAGAGAACAAAACTATTCCTGATGATGACGTATAGATGGGCCTATACGTCATCATAGAGCAGGAGGAAGTAAGAGGCTGATGCTTCCCTGAAAGGGGTTTTACTCGACGAATATCATATTATCACTGGGGAGTGGGGTGGCCATCACCTGGGGGCACCATTGCCTATAGCTCTGACTGTAGTGGATTCAGTTTAGTCAGCAGATCTGGTGAAATAGATTTGATTATCATGTATCATTATTACATCTGTTTCATTGCAGAATATAAAAAGTGATTAAAGCTTGGGTGAATAGGCCCCAGCAAGGACAGGTGGAGGTCATAGCAACAGGGATCTTTGCCTTTTGTTTGTAACGTTGCCTTGGCCTCTTTCTCTCTGAGCACTTTGTTGTGAAACTTAAAACTTCCCTTCCCTCGAAGAGAAACTCCCAGAACCCCCATCCCCCACCGTTTTGTCTATCACTTCTTATTTGCTCCATCTGACTTCTTGGCTCCCTAGCACCCCTCCTCTCTTCTCATATGAACGTGACACTATCCACTCATCTCTTCTTTCCTACCTAGATCAATAATTCAATCGCCTCATGGTTTATGTCTCTTCTTTCTTTTTCCTCTGTCCTCTCCTCTAATTGTTTGTCTGTGCTACTTGTCTTCCGTCTTCTGTCCCATTTGTTTATCAGCTTTGTCGATTTCTAGAGCTTGCCAGGGTCTTTGCTGATAGAAATGGCTTTCTATTTAAGTTAAGAAACATGTTCCCTGTATGAAACAAGAAAAGTCTAAAGGAATGATTGGTTTATTGAAAATTAATGGATGTTATGCAGAAAACCTGCCTATTGACTTTTCACCTCTTGATCCGAAGGTACAATTTCAGCCTTGTAAAGATAACATAAAGATGAAATCAGTGTTACAGATGAATTGTTTTTCAACTGGGGTGATTTTAGAAGACTTTATCTCCTCTCTCACAATCAACTTTCCTCTTTGTCTCCTCCTGCACAGCTTTTGAGGGCAGATGACGCAGTAGTGGAGTGATAAACTATAAGTCTACATGTGTGACTGAGACAAATAAAAGACATGGGAGCAAAATTAAGTTTAGAAAGTGGGAAATGGGAGGAAGTAAAAGCCTGCAGGATCAGAGGGCAGCAAAAGTTTGGGTCCCTCCCTATCCACTCTTTTGTTGTTTATGTAACTGTCCTTGTTGCAATGTCTGTCGGTCGGTCTGTCTGTCCGTTGTAGTCCCAACTGGGCTAACGTCTAGCATTTTTCCATTATCTCCAGTCAGGGGGAACACCCACCGGGATGAATCACTGCAAGGCCAAGCTTAGCTCAGCAGAGCTAAAACCAGGCTCCGCAGAAGTGCAGACTTAGTTTGAGTTGGACTTATTGGAGAACACAGTGGCAGGAAAGCTGAAGGGAGAAAAAAAGCGAGCAAAAAATGTCAAACCTGCAGTTTTGTGATTACTCAACCTGCACAGCCACAAGGGCAGAGTGAAAGGTATAGAGTGTAGCTGCTGCAGTTTTTAGGTTCAGCCATGTTGGCTTGCAATCAAACTCAAAGAAAAACGTCAAACTGAACAAACCCAGCTGACAAATAAGGACTGACTGTGACAATGTGGCTGACACTGAAACACAGAACACCTCTGACTCTGTTGAAGGAGTAAATAGAGGCGAATGAGTGCCACGCGGTGAAATGGATGCCGTTATCCTCACATAGCAACAGCCTCTGTGGAGACACAGCTATTGTTATGGCCTAACAACAGCCTGACACTGCTTATGCAAGAAAGACACACACATAGACACAAATTCATCTATACAGTCGGTAACACACAAATAGACACAGTCACCTGGCATCAGGGGTCTGGTACACCACACACACACACACACACACACACACACACACACACACACACACACACACACACACACACACAGTCCTGAATGGAGTGCGATCGCTGAGTGAGCTATTCTGGATCCCCCCTGTGCGTCCTCATTGCTCTCCTATCAGCTGCCTCACTGTGCTTTGCTATTATGGGATGGTCAGGGGTGTTGCCATGGAGGCATATCTATTCTTTGCTGTTCAGTCACCCACATCCATCCTTATCAGCCCCATCGTGCACGAGGTACAATATCCCAGCAGTAGGACGCACTGTGTGAACTGTGTTCACTTAATCTCTGTATCTGTTCATAGTGTCAGTTTTTTCAAAGTTCATATTGGAATTTTCTTCAAGAGCACATTCCAAAATATAACAAATGTGCACATTTTGTACGGCACAGGTTGACAAAACAATTCCCAGATTCAATTTCATCAATAGATAGATAGATAGATTATTGCTTCACTCTATACTGAATGTATTTTAAATACATCTTGAGATGAATTCCCCATGTTGATATATGCAAGTGACATTTTTTGTATTTGTGTCTAAATCTTTGTTCTTTTGGCTTGCTTCAGGTAACGATTGTCCCTACATATCTGACGACCTGAATGAAGACACCATCAGTGTTCTAGTTCGCCTCATCACTGAGAAGAAAGGTAGGTGTTGAGCAGCAGTGACGTCTCTTGCGGCCAATGGTCTGACTCATTTCATCTCTTGTGGCTCTGGAGGGGAACACAGTGTCATCTGAGTACATCCCAGTCACACCTCCACTGCTGAGAGCTCAGACTGGCCACTCCTTACCTCTGTCCGAGATAGTTTACATCAGAAATTCAAACACAGCAAGAGACATTTTGAATGGGGATTAAAAAGTTACTCCTTTAGAATAATAAATGTGAATCCTCATATGATCTCATAATGATGGAACTAAATCTTTCCAATCACCAGTAAGCATGAAGATAAATGTTTCTTTTAAGTTTCTAATGTGGTCGAAAAGCACATTCCAGCACACAAGTCTGATTACTTGCTTTACTATTTATTCTGATAGACAATAATGACTCTTCACTGTTGTCATTGTTGATTGCATCTCATCTGAATGTTTTTATGTTTCAGAAAATGCTGCTGCGCTGGAGGAACTGCTGCTGGAGTACGAGAGCAAACAGATGGCCATGAGCAAAGGCTCATCAATCAAGTACGAACCCACACACACACACAATATACAGTGTAGCTTTAAAATGTGCTTTTGCTGAATCATGCTGCTCAAGTTCAAACGAAGGTAAGGGAAGTCTGGAATGAACATTTTGGAAAGAGGCCCCTGGCAAGAGGCTTTAATAAATAATGGCTGGATTTTCAGGGAAAGGGAAGGAGAGGAAACTTTGCCAAATGTCACAGAAAGTTGCTCTTCAGATATGAAAACTGAATAATGATTTAAACCTCTAGATTCAGAACCACCTGTGAGCCCTCTTTTCAGTTTTTGTTAGGATTGTAATTCCATATTATGTCTCCACTGTTTGTGTTTCCACCTGCAGTTTATTCCAACATGTTATTATCCCAGCTCATCACACCCAGACGTCATTTTGTTTTTCGGTATCAAAACCACTAGTTTAGGTTTGGGCAAGAACAACATGTTTGGGTTTAAAACTACCATATTTGTACAATGAAAATGACACGAACAAATAGCAGATTATTATATATATATGGTACTGAATGCTGATAGCTGCAACAAAGCCTCTGTATTTGATACTGTGGAATGGGAAGGGGCTGTTTATTCTTTTTGTACTTTTGAAAGTCATTTCACAGTAATACGCATGGTGGCTACATTTCCTCAGTACAGCTCTGCAGTGGGCTGATACTTTGGCAGTGAGTCACTCCTCCATGTCTGAAGTGAATGGATGACACAGTTATAACTGCTGTCTCTTGAGTCATGAGGCTTAAACAGCCTGCCTGTCACTAAGCTCATTGGCTGTCGCATAGCTTGAAGTCACACAATTTACATGACCAAGTGCAATTGCGGCTGGAACTTTGGTTGTCATCTGTGGCCGTTAAACATGCTCAAGTAGTCAGAAGTGAATCTGACAAATCCAGCAACATGCTGCACTACACCACAGTCTGCACCACCGCTGTGTTTTCCTTTTATCAGCAGAACAATATTATATGGATGGTAATGGATCCTTTACACTCCCATTATGTACGCCTCTCAGCGCTGCTGCCGTAACACTGGAGCGTTAGGTTCAAGAACATTCTGGCATGCACACAGGATGCACACATCATAATCTGGACAGCTTTCAGATCCTACGTGTGCGTGTGTGCATGCGTGTGTATGTGTGTGTGGGGGGGGGGTTCTGCAGGGGTCACTAGAGGTTACCCACTAGCAGGTACAACACAGGGACAGACAGCTGCATTCACTCTTCTTGCTCTGCTTTTCTCTGCACAAAAAAAACAATGGAAATAGCATAAGTTAAAGCGAGGCCTGGGTACAAAGAGATAAAACTTTGGATTTCCATTGTTTTTTGGATTCTTACTTGCAATATGCTTTGATACTTAGCAACAACACTGGAATGACAAGACTAGCATTAGTAATGTGATAACAAAAAAGTTATTGGTATATGACACTATATAGGACCATGATGAGGCACAGTGTGTGTGTTCAGAAATCATTTTAGAGGTGTATTATTCAATAATTAATGTGGGGAACTTTGCTCTCCCTAGTTACCTTTTCTGTTTAAATAAAGACTATAATAAAATCAATGAATATATTTGTCACATATATTTTTAAAATGTAACTGATCCTGTCCTGCTTTTCCTTCCAGATTCCCGATGCTGTCACCCCTGTCCCCGTTCCGCTCCCTCCCCAGGCTGTGCCCCCATCAGTCCCACCTCCACACCATCTCTGGCCTCTCCGGCCTGGCCCCCAAACATGGCTACCGCTGCACCCGCTGTGCCCAAAAGAAATGGCCCCCGGTCCTCATACCTCCCCTGGATTCCCTCAAAGATCTGAAGCCCCCACAGACTCTCATCCTGCCCTCCATGGACACATCCCCCGACCAGCAGAAGAGGCCCCTGCTGGGGGGGGTGTTTGTTGACACTCACCATACGCAAGCTGTTGTGCCAAATAAAGTACAGGAGAAGGTGGAAGGGAACGAAGTGAAGGAGAGGAAGGAGGGAGAGCTCACAGTCGTGTCTGTGGGGAGGTGAGAATATCCATGTTGTTTTATACCAAACACACAAGAGACATATGAGGACATGACATGCAACTATACCACATTTCAATATTATTTTTATTTGAACACTATAATTATTTGTTACTTTGCAGATTTTACATACAAATATAACAGAAAGTAAGATGCCTTGTGTTTTATTGACAGTCATAATACCATATGATATGCTATGAATGAAATGCTAATCATATCTCAACTTACAGGTTTCAAGTTGCTCAGATCCCTGAGCAGAAGCCTGTCCCCGTGGAAACCAAGACATCATCCCAGCCACAACGAAACTCTCTTTTTGGAGGAAAACCGTTCTGCTCATCTTCATCATGTGGCATCAGGAGGTATAACTTACAACACACAGTTACACTCTAGCTCTCTTTTCACTTCTAACTACTCACTTTTAATCCTCTCTCCTTCCTTCTTCTATTAAATCCTATTTTTTGAGTTAAATCTTCTGGCCAGCATTAAATTATGTGGCCTGTTTCATCAGAAAAGGAAATTACACAAATCAGTTAGAGGAGTGTCTCTAAAAGGATCTGGGGAAATGAGTTTCTTCTGTTTCCTATTGTCTGCTCATGCACATTTGCCAACACTCACGCATTATTACGTTATTACAGTAATCATGTGGCACTGCCTGTTATCAATCAAAATGTCTTGCAAATCCAGTAGGAAACATCAAAATATGCTCAAATGAGGAATAAGCGTGCTTTGAAAAGCCTCAAAATAGCCTCAGAAAAGGGATTTATTCGTCACTTCTCATTTGTCTACTTACAAATGTGGAATATGTATCCTTCATGTCCTCATCCTGCTACCTCCTCGACATTTCGACTCTCTCTCTTCCAGGTGAAGAGACGGAGAGACGGTGTACGATAACACTACCTCGCTGAAGATGACCTCATCATTCACTGACAAATTGACGACTGGTCGGGAGGTGTTTCTAGATGACTGACACCAAGAAACCACAAGAATCACGTCCTGTCCAAGTTGCATCTATTAACACGAGGAATATATGTTCTTACTTACATTAAAATAATATTGTACATATGTACCATCAGTTCAACTGAACAGCTACCTCTCTTTGGCCCAGTCCAAAGAGAAAGTGGGGAGTGTAGCTTTAGACTGTCAACACCTAACTTTAGAAGGAAGGAGACAATAAAGACAAGTAGTTCGCTTCTAATGAAAAATGCATTCTCAGCCAAAAAATAGACAAGAGGTAAAACACAAATAGGCAGACCCATCTACACTACAATGAAGCGGATAGAACAGAAAGGCAAAGCTCAATAAGAAACAAACACGTTCAAATGTGTTCATTAATAAAGTTGTGTTCAAGTGCAATATGAACTAAGATAAAAGGTTTCCAGAAGACTGACTAACTAAATCCAAACCTATATAATGTCATAAGACACTTGATTCACGACTACTTAGCTCTACAGTTAGTATTATGAGGACAAAATGTTATAGAATTCAAAATCATTTTGTTCAGTTCATATGTTAGACCTTGAAGATGTTGAATGTTGTCTCACTGAGTTCAGTATTCACTAAGCAGTGAGTGACATTTCAACTTTTAAGCTCTTACTCGGTCCAAGCAGGTGATAAGGGGCCAAAATGTGTTCTCCCTAATACTGTATTGCAGCATATTTTTATATTGCAACCCATTGGCAGTTCAGAGACTGCAATGTGGGTGGGGTGACACACGTTAGAAGGGTAGATATCACTTTTGTAGAATAGAACATGTAAATGAATGTACATATGTAAATATGGGTGGGTATAGAGAAATGGGCCTGGCTTTTATAATTTTAGCATACCGTATGTATGAGATGAAAGACAACTGCACTGTAACAGTAATTGATATTTTGCAGTCCATCAAACAAACCTATCAATATCATTTATATGATTTTTGCTATTTTCAACCTAAACACACACAGTACACTTAGCTAGACTCCAGTTTCCATAACTGTAAGGAACCCCTCCCACACACACACACACACACACACACACACACACACACACACACGCACACGCACACACATGCATGTTAATTTTTTACAGTTTAATTAAATAAACCAACCAGTCGCTGCAGAGGATTAGTGGTTGAGATGCCTCAAAGTCATGCAGCCCAGCTGGCATCAGTTTACATCCTCATGGGTTTTAAAGAGTGTACTATAATCATAGAGAATTTTTTCTCCACTCATTTTCATATTTTCTTGCTATGCCATGAGGAATACAAAGTGTCTGGAGGACTGGCTATTTATTCATTGCAGCAGTTTTCATTTTATCTGTTTTAGTACTATTATTAGGATTGTTATTAAATGTTTTCAAGCTGATGTGTTGCTGGTAAGAAGGAAGAATAAAAAAAAAACATTCATCTCATCAACTTTGTAGATTGCATTTATAATATTTACATTTTTCTGTATGATGTTTTTACTCTTGAAATAAATAAAAGGTGTATTTTAAATGCTGTCCTGTTTGCTTTTCTTGCTAGTACAGTAATGTGGCTTTTTGGAGTTTGCTGTCACCTAGCAATGTCTTGTTTGTTAGACAGTGTCGCCCTCTAGTGTTATCCATTAGATGAAATGACCACTGATTACGTCAATCAAGTGGAGACAAAAGCAGTGAGATTTACCAAATGGCTTAGCTACACATAACAAACAGGCTGGCGTAACGACTAACTTCTAGGTTTCAAATTCTCTGCAGCTGCTCCGACATTATATGAGCAGACATAATCAGCTGAGGAAGAATCGAAACAAAGGAAAACATGAATCCACAGAGTGATGGTGACAGCCAGTATGCAAGAATTAATATTAGACAAACATTTTGACACATAAATTATATAAATGTTTCACCATAATAATTTTGTCAAAATGTTTATTATAACATATTTTAGTTCCTTCACATTCAATTTTCCCTCATTTTCTGATATGTGGAAAGAAAGATGAGCTGAGGAAAATCCACTTGTTCCTTTACAAACATCAGGTCGTCCAGTAGAATCATTAACAGCAGACGCAGGAGTGGGGCGCCTTGAATCTTGTCCTTGTTCATACATTCAAACATAGCAAAACAAAATAAAACATCATCTGTAGAAATCCTTTCATGGCCATTAAAGCCTCAAGTGAGAAACACTCTCCGTAATTATTATACCCTTCATTGTACCTGTATTGTCCATACTTTAGATTTCCGTTGGTTAATGGTGGAAATCTGCATGCAGAGTCTGTATGTGTTGTCACATCACCCGGGAGAGACCTGACTATAATTACTATACTTGTCCTCATAACCCTTTGCCATTTCACCTAGACAGTTTCAGGTATAGGATCAGAGTTGTGTTGTCAAGTCTTCGTTCACAATTGTTGTTGGTCTCTTCGAAGATGACTTGATCTTCTTGGTGAGGTTGCTGCGGACGCCCTGCCCAGCCAGGAAGTAAAGGATGGGATCCACACAGCTGTTGGCGCTGGCAAAAGGTCGGGTCACCTTGTAGGCGACACTGGAGGCCTCCAGCAGCTCACAGCTTATCTGAAGAACACAGAAAGAAATGTGAGGTTTTTAGAGCCCTTATATATATATATATATATATATATATATATATATATATATATATATATATATATATATATATATACAGTCATGGAAAAAATTATTAGACCACCCTTGTTTTCTTCAATTTCTTGTTAATTTTAATGCCTGGCTCAACTAAAGGTACATTTGTTTGGACAATTATAATGATAACAACAAAAATAGCTCATGAGAGTTTAATTTAAGAACTAAGGATTATTCATTTTCCATGGTTTTCTTGATAATAACCAAAATTACTTAAATTCTTACATCAATAGCTATGGCATTGTACCGCCAAAAACACTACTTTTAAGCATTCCATGTTTTCTTTTCTGTTTGCTTTAAACACATGATACACACAAGAGTTAATACTTGATTGCATAACCATTGTTTTTGATGACTGCAGCCATGCGTCTTGGCATGCTCTCCACCAGCTTCTGACATTGTTCTGCTGTCACAGCAGCCCATTCCTGTTGGACAAATTCAAACAAATTTTCTTTGTTTTTGGGCTTGTGTTTCTCCATTTTGAGTTTGATGATTTTCCACAGGTTTTCAATTGGATTAAGATCTGGTGATTGAGCAGGCCAAGGCATGGTGCGAATGTTGTGGTTCTCCATCCAGGCTTTAACTGACCTTGCCGTGTGGCAAGGGGCATTGTCTTGTTGGAAAATCCAGTCATTCGAGGGAGGAAAGAGTTTTCCAGCTGATGGAAGAAGACTGTTTTCAAGGGTAGTCCTGTACTTGACCTGGTTCATTCGGCCTTCACACAATTGCATTTGCCCTGTTCCACTCAGACTGAAACAACCCCAGATCATGACTGATCCACCCCCATGTTTTACTGTAGGGGCAAGACAGTCTGGGTTGTAAGCTTCTCCAGGCTTCCTCCTAACCAGTAAGTTGGCTGGAGTGGGCATCAATTCAAAATTGGATTCATCACTGAAGAGAACCTTAGCCCAATCATCAACAGTCCAATCCTTGTGGTCTCGAGCAAAGAGTAACCGGGCCTTCCTCTGCCTTTCATTGATGAAGGGCTTCTTGCGTGCTCTGTGTGACTTCAAACCAGCTTCAACAAGTCGGTTTCGAACTGTCCTTGCCGAGCAAGTCACATTTCTCGACAGTGCCCACTCATTTTTAAGGTCCCTGGAGGTCTGGCGGCGATTCCTGACACAGGAAGCGGATGAGTGCACGGTCATCTCGTGGGGTAGAAAGGCGTTTCCTGCCACGGCCAGGTAGCAATTTGGTAGTGCCATGTTCAGCTTGTTTTTTTTTGTTGTAATGAACGGCTGTCTTGGAGATCTTCAGTTTTTTCGCTACCTGTCTCTCACTCATGCCAATTTCCAGCAGTGCCAAGATGGCTGCCTTTGTTGCTTCACATAATTCTTTTGTTTTAGGCATTATGTGAGAGCTGACAACTTCTGAGTTGTGCTACGGCTTGAATGTAAGCAGGAAACCACTCTAGGCCTTTGCATGTGCAGTGCTGCTTGTGACATGAAATGGCCTCTTATATACCCTGGGAATCAATTAAGCTTAAGAATGTCAAATAGGACATAAAGTATTATGTGACCAGCTGCATTTTTTGTTGTGTTCATTGTATTATACGTTTAGTGGTACCAGATATTAGAATGAACAAGAAATTGAAGAAAACAAGGGTGGTCTAATAATTTTTTCCATGACTGTATATAAATGTTTGTCCTCACCTGTGATGGATCAACCTGCCTTAGGTATCTAAAAGAGTAGTAAAGACTCCTGGTGAGATGGAACGGCAGGAAGCAGAGCATGAATGCTGCCAGCACAATGATGATCATCTTCACTGACTTCTGTTTGGAGCGTTGGGTTGACCTGCCTCCTGTCTCACCATCTCCAGACCCCCAGCTGGGCTCCAGGAGCTTTCGCACCATGAGGCCATAGCACACCATCACCACCATGAAAGGAAGGGCAAACATGAGCACTGACACGGCTGAGCTGTACACCAGGAAGTCATCAAAAAGCTCTGGGCTGGTGGTGTCGTAGCAGATCCGCTCATCCTCCCACTGCCTAGCAATGGAGATTTCAATAGTTAAGGATTATTAAATGGTAGCACTGTGTGTTTTTTGGCACTGAACCACAAGAAAAAAAATATATCAAGGTCTTAAAAAACAATAACCACACACTTTCATTACGATGAGGAGGGACACTGAAGGAGCAGTATGTGACATCTGGAACAATCTGTTGGCACAAATGGAATATCATATGCTTTTTTATTAGCTTATAAGGAGCCTTTCAAATCTACCTAGGCAGCAGGGCCTCTTCACGGTGCCACCAGTGGCAGAGTACAAAGCTGTGCAACTGCTAATCAATCAAAGCAGTGTTATTACAGTAAGGCTGCTGAGGCAAACATTATTATTACCTCCTCCAAGGAGGTTATGTTTTCACCAGGGTTTGTTTGTTGGTTTTTTAATTTGATGGTTTGCAAAATAACTCAAAAAGTTAGACGGATTTTGAAAAAGTTTTCAGGGTTGGTCAGAAGTGGCCTAACTTAAAACTGATTAATATTTGGTGGTGATCGGATCCAATTCCATGGCACCATCAGTTTTAAGTTAGACCACTTCCAGCCAATCCTGAAAATTTCACCAAAAAAAATGTCCATAACTTTTTGAGTTACTTTGCAAACAGACAAACCAACAAACAAACAAGCCCCGGTGAAAACATAACCTCCTTGTCGGCGGGGGTAACTTTAAATACAATAAAAAAAAGCCACCGCCGTCACATTTGCGGAGGTCTGCACTCTCTGAGTGCTTTTCTAGTTTATAATGTTTTGCACTCAGGTTAGTGCAGTTTTGAGAAAGGAGAAGTGAGCTGAGAGGTATTCACTTAGTGGCAATCTAAAACTACACCACTAGATGTCCCCAAATCTGACACGCTGCACCTTTAAGTAAGAAAAGTAGAGATGCAAATTTGAATCACCTTGTTCTTGCGAAGTAGAGAATAGGTGCCTGGCAGAATAAAACACAGGCCCACACCGCTACAGACACCACCCTGGCCCGACGAGCGCTGACCCAGTAGAGTGAGCGGACCGGATAGCAGATGCCAACGAAGCGATGCAGACTGATACAGCACAGGAACAGAATGGAACCTGAGAGATACCAAGGACATAAACATTTAATATGCTCTTTTTTCTACATTATATGATACTGTATCATCTTATGGTATAGCACACGGCCATAACTGTACCATATCATCTATTAAACTTTTTGCTGTGTTGTATGGGTCTGTGCCATGCCAGCACTGTACCATATAAGTTGGTATAAAACAGGTAGCGTATGAGCTTGCAGATCGGTTCGCTGAAAGGCCAGTCGTTCTGGTCTGCGTAGTAATAGATGAGGAAGGGCAGAGTGAGGATGTAGAGTGTGTCACAGATAGTCAGGTTGAACATGTAGATGGTGGAGGGCTTCCAGTGCTTTGTGCGGAACACAATCACGTACAGCGCTGTGGCGTTCAGCGCCAGGCCAACGACAAACACCAGGGCATAACTGACAGGAAGGAGGATGTATTTAAAATCTTCTTGGAAGTCACAGTAGAAGGCGCTGATGTTGATAAAGTCGTTGGTTATGTTGTTGTCAAAGGTGGCCATCTTAGTTGTGAAAAGACCTGGGGAAAAGGAAAAGATTGTGAATGTGCTGCACTGTCAATGTGGAAACGTGATTTCACCGTACTACAACAACCCTGAAGAGGTTATCATACACAAAGAGATAGAGAATTTTGAGTCACAGGAAATGACAGTGAATAAGTGCCGTGATTACATTTTAGGGTGCATGCCCCAAGTTATTCACTTCTTTGGTATGCTACACTCAAGCGTAAAGTGATTTCCCAATCACACAATCCAGTTTATAGCGTGAGTCACCCCATTTTCAAGTCACTGTGCATTTCACAGGATGTAAATCATTTCATGCTGACATCGTTTATTCGGCTCTTTCTTTCTGAGTGGGTGGCTGAATAAATGACAGAAGAACTGTGAGAGATAGAGAGAAGAGACAAGGACACTTAAACCGTGGCACACATTGAATCATGATTAAATCCTAAATCTGTCTACTACCGATTGGAATAAATGAACGTGTGTGTGTGTGTGTCTGTGTGTGTGAATATGTGTGTTTGTGGTTGCAATATTAGGAATGTTTTTGTGTGTCACCAGATGGACTGTAGTGTTCCACCACCTTGTCTCAGCACATTACTGAAATACTCATCAGATTAACCTTATAGCCTTATTACTTCACCCTTCTCCCCCAAATGATAAACAGCTCTAAATATTTTAAGATATCTGAGCTGCAGAAAATTCAGATTCACACAGACTTTGGGGGAAACAACACTTGGAGTGTTGTTGTGTTTTCAGGCAGAAAATCACTCATTCCGATGCTTTGCATGCCAATGTTTTCCAAAAGCTCATGGCTGAGAAAAACAGAGAAATAACTTTTTTAACTCAAACCTGACCTTTCTGTCATGCATGCTTCATTGTTAACCTCAGTCCATTGTTCTCAGCCTCTATAAACCAATTTATCTGACAAACTGTTCAAAGTTGTGTCATAATAAACAAGTGATGCCATAAAAACATGCATAGAAATAAGACAATAGCTGCAAGACTTACTTGTTTTTCTACTGAGTAATGAGTTAACCTACAGCATTCTCTTTTTTCTTCTCCCTCTTGTGTGATATTTACCTCTGTACTCTTCACTGTCTTCACTGCCTTTTTTCTCTTCAAAACAGCTCCAGGTTGAATTTAACAGATAACAGACCATGAGACAGAGCGGAACCTTTTGTGTTCCTCCCTAAATTCCTCTGACCTGCTGTGTGCACACTGCACCAAAGTAAGCACAAATTCAGCAATAATTTCATCATAATTTAGTCATATTTCTGATTGGCTGTACACAAACATCCATGTTGCATTCCAGGGAATATATAAAAAAAAAAATCCAGAGAGACAAACCCCCCATAAAACATAAAATTACTCACATTGTATGAATGCTAGCTCCTTTCAAAGACTGTCACCCCTGTGCAATGTGTCCTTGGATGAGTATTAGTGCAGTATGTAGCTGTGTTGAGTTTCGCTGAACACATGCCTAAAATACTTCAGTGGGGGAATAACCTGTGGAGGTGTCTGCCTGTCTGACAAGCTCAAGCCTGTGCAGCACATGAGCAGTTGAGCCTGGGGGGCTAAGATGTTGAGAGTTGTTTGGTTAAAGGGAGAAGCCTTCACACCTTAAAGCGTTCAAATAGTATATTTTCAGTTTGGCAAGCTTGGACTTGGACAAAGATGTTATTGTACATTTTTACAGTAGAAACAGAAGTTTCTGTTAAAATGGAGGTGGCTGTTAAATTCCGAGACTTCATGTGATTATTACTATGATACAAAAGGCCAATGTTAGGACAGGTGAATCTGAAAAAAAAAACTATTAAATAAAGATTTTAGAGATTAAATATACACTTTTGCAATTAATGAATATTAGAAATATCCCATCATTCAATTGAAAATGTTCTTTTGTATCCTGGTATGCCTGACATCCATATTGACAAGTGACATGAATTTTAAAACACCAAAATACAAACAATACAGATTACCTGTGATTCCTCACAGGTACACAAGACATGTACACAAAGATTCTAACCTAATCGGCCATTTATTTTTCACTTTTTAATGATTTGATTGTTTTTACAGTACAATGCCTTACCTTTGTATGTCCAGAGAAATATAGATATTCCTATGCCAAATCACACGAGAAATCATAAACCAAAAGCATCCTGGCAGGATCCTAACAGATACAGTATAATCCAACAGCAACCGTAAGCCATTGTCGTCAATGCCACTGGCAAGTTATGTGTGTGGGTGTTAATGACTGTGTTTGGTTTCTCTGACTGCGTGTGTGTGTGTGTTTGAATATGAGTGCGTTATACTGAGAGGAAAGGTGAGAAAGAGTACTTAATGTCTTACCTGCTCCACAAACTCTGTGCATTAATGATTACACGACCCTTAACCTTAACCTTGGCCATGGCACGTAGGAGGCATGCCCGTCTCTCTTTCTATACCCAGGCAAAATGAATACTTCTAAGGAGTCATATATTAGTTTTCCTTACTTATCCTTTTTGTTGGACATTGATGTCCACCGTGTAAAAATAACATTGATTGAATTTCTTCCTTTTAGCAACAAGTGTGTCTTAACCTTGTCTTATCCTATTTCCTGTTTCAAACAGGGCACCATCTATTTCCAATTTGAACATACCGTATGCAACATTATTTTCTCATCATACAAACTCCACAATTACACCACTTCATTAATTGTAAACCATGTGCAACCCTCACACATGCAGGTTGCATACATGCATGCAGACACTGTGTCAAACCAGTCCAACACATGATGCCCTCCATTTATAAGCAATCCTCTAATTGTTCACGTAGCACCCACTTCCAATGAACCCCATGACCCTATATTACACCATCTACTCCCTGGTATCACATACATAAATAGGCCTGCACACAGTTGCACAACAGCGCATTATTATTATGTTGATATGTTTAATTAAGATGCCAAACATGCACACATACATTTAATTATCATGAGTAACAACACAAGCGTCCAAAATTTTGTCTTTTAATTTTTTTCATGTCTCGTCCGTAGGCTGTATGGTCTCATCCGATCGATTTTTCCTTGATCGACTGCGGTTTCTTGTTGCTATGCAGGTCTGCAGGACGCAGGCTCCTGTCAGTCTTTCCTCCTTTCATCTCGGGAAAACCCACCAGTGCCCAGTGGATAAAGAGTCACATTTTGCATTTATCACCCTTATTTAGTTTGAAACACCTTTGCGGAAATGTTAATAGAGGTTTCTGGTGACAGGCGTAAGGAGGCAGAACAAAAAGGATGTCGTTGTGCTCCGTGTTTTTCGTCACAGACATGGTGCTGTTCCGTGCTTCGCCACATGGGAGAGCCATTGAGCTTAGTTGCGGAAGGGGTTCCCCGTTAAAATGCCCCCCATCCATTCCCTCTGCTTTTTCTTCTCCGCCTGCTTGCTGCCTCTCAACACAGTACAGTCCCCTCTAGTCCTCTAGTAGTGGCAGCAGCCAACGCAAGTGTGTTCAGCTTCCTCTCGTAGCTTCAGTTTCTGCTCTGTACAAACTAGCCATTTATCATCAATCATGGCCGCCGGAGTACAAATTTAACTCCCGTCTTTCCTCCCTGTCGTCTGAATGGGAGGGTTTTTTGTATTTGAGGAGACAAAATATTAGTTCCACAGTCATTTGGATTTCCTCTTGGAATTACAATACGTCTCGTAAGGGAAATACCATCCATGTCAATACTCCAAAATGCAGCCGCCGCCGAGGAAGGTGAGTGAAGTCCGTTATGTTTTAGCTGGAGACAATGACAGACAGACAGAGTGGAGTAACCTTAGATGTGGATGCTGTGTTTTCGCAAACCAAAGCGTCTGATGCTGAAGGCTTAAAGTAAAAAATGAGGAGAAAAAAACGTTGTTAGCCAACATTAGCAGCGGTTGCTAGCTAGGTTAGTCGCTAACCTAGTGACATTAATATGAATCTATCCAGCCGCTGACGTTGTAGCGCGAGCCGTCAAATGTCAAATACTGTTAGCTTGAAAACGCTAGGTGGGCTAACATGAGACGTTTACCACAGTGAGCTAGTGCGATGATATGATATTATTCGTGTCCTTTTTTGTAACATTACGCCATGAATAACTTTATTTTATAATGCAGCAACGTAGTAACTGGTAACTTATTATTTCCAATTTAGACGTGTGGAGTACAGGTGTAATATTGCTTGCTATTAATCTATATATTGTGACGATATAGCCTCTCAGACAGCACAACAAAAGCTGTCGTTTCTCTACGTTGTGATGCTTCTTTTCTTCCGGAAAGACCTTCAGTCCGTACAGGGTCACATCGTTCTATCAAAGGCTGAGATGACAAAAATTGAAAACAGACGTGAGGAGACACGTTGGCAGAGCCATGACTGATACTGACTTATTGATTCTGTATGGACTGAGAAAAGACCACTCTCCCCTATAGCTTGGTCCCAGTGTGTGTGCGCGCGCAGGGTATGTGTTTAAATTGCATGCCCACTGCTTCCTATGAGTGTGTGTTGTCCTGAAATAGATGCGCGAGAGCCAATTACCCTGCTGTGAACCTCTGCGCGGTTTTCTCTTAATTACCACATATTCCCCCCGGTGCCATTTATGCTCTATGTTTCTGCACACAGACTGGTCCTGAACATGTCACATCATGTCTGTAAAAACACTTGAACAGGTCCTTTCATCATTGAGGCTGCAGAGACCACCACCATAGTTGCCTTGCGTGTGATCAAATACACCATTATGTTCTTCCAAGAGTAAAACAGAATTTATTTGCAAAACACTGATGTGTTTCCCCCTCGCCAATGTGGCTGGCATGCTCAGTACACTCAGCCCACAGCACCACAGCCAGAGTCTATCAGTATTTGGCTGCTGGATACTAATAATTTCTCTCCCAGTGCAACACATAACAGCCCCTTTAGTGTTTCGTCTGTGTCTCAGCACATCTGCTTACAGACTGAGCTGGTTTGACTCTATATTAGTTTTATGATGGCTGCTAATGAGGTAGAAATAAAGAGGTGTTATGTTTCTACACAAAATTGTTTTCTATCTATCTATCTAACTGCTCATTCGTGAATTATCAGAGGCTAGCTGGCTGCCATGACACATCCATACTGTACATGACAACTCTGTTCATTTATTTATATCACATCGGACAGAATCACTGCACAGTATGTGAGTTGATGTTTGGGTTAAAAAGAAATAGCCATTATCTCAATGATAAAGGTCAACCTGATGACCTTTTAATATACAAAATATCTCATATCCTTATCCCATATTTTTTACGGGCACCTTCCCTTTCTTTTCCTCACTGTCTCTTTCTAAGCCTTGCTGCCTTCTTCTCTCTCTTTTTTCTTACTCTCACTTTATAATCTCCCACTTGTCTTCTCGTGCCAGACCACCCCCTTTTTCACCACTTTTCCTCTCATTTTGTCTCTCCGTCATCTCTCTTGTCACCCTTTGCCCATCCCCTTCTCTCCATGTGGCTTCCTACGAGTGATAGAAGGTGAAGTCATTTTGCCTTGATAATGTAATGAACCACTCCCTCCTTATCTTCAAAGACACGGCACATGAAAGAAAGGGTCTCTGCAGTGTGCGTTGCTGTGTCTGCGCCAGTGTAGTGTGTTGTGTGTATGTGTGTGTTTTATGTTGTTGATTGTTTTGTCTAGAACAGTCATGAATTTGCCCACTGTTCCGCTTATGAATAGCCGATGGAATTCACCCGACAATACACAATGACAATCACAGTGACTCTGTGTGTTGGCAGGAGTGTGTGTGTTTTTGTGCATATGAAGGATGAACTCTCTTGTCTGTTATTGCACTAGACTTTCTTAATAATTGCAGTTTATAGCCATCCACATTCATTTTTGCAGTGCAATTATCATCTTTTCCTAATGCACATTAGTTGGACTGCATCCTCCAAAACCTGCACACTGATTCTTAAGTGATGGCAGTATATGGATGTGTGTGCTCAATATACATGACAGGTGATTGGCAGATAGATTAATGGATGCGGGTTACATCATTTGTATGTGTGTGTGCATATGTATGCAGAATTCTTTCATGCTAATATACTAAAATATTCAGTCGTTGCCCCTTTTGCACAGACGACACGTCAGAGCTGAAATGATCCTTGTCTGTCTTTATTTCCATCAACTCCTTTCTGACTGAAATGTGTTCAGTGACAGAAATAATGTTGTAAGGACACTTTTTTTGACCATGATTTGCCTTCTTCAATGTACTTTAAGAGAAGAGCAAATTTAATTTGATTTAGTACATTCAACAAACTTGGGGGTGAAAGTAAATCAAAAATGCTTTTGTTTTGAGTAAAGATTAATCAGGCAAAAATGTCAAGTATTGCTGTTTCTAGCTTCTCAAATGTGAGAATTTACTGAGTGTATCTGTTGCATATCATTTTAAATTGAATGCATTTGACTTGTTAAAGTACAAGGCCACTATTTTCCATACACTGACAGTTAATTGAAAACATAGCCTAATTGACAAATTCATAAATACAAAAATTGTTAGTTGTGCTTCTACCAGTTTATGTTACTACATTTGTCACACTACTGTGTGACTCTTGGTGATTTCATGCAACATTTAATCCAAGTAGGGGTAGATGATATGCCTGTGAGGAGAAAAAAAATAATTATCAGTGATTAATGTGTATATGACTTTGAGGCAGGTAGAGGCATTCACAGTTCACTGAACCCTTTTATGACTAGTAAAAGACAATATTTTCACTCTAAAATAACTACCGAAGTCTCGCATGTTGTCTGGTTTTATATCTCAGTATTGATTGTAGTGTTAGCTTAGTTTGCTACTGTAGGTTTATTTAGAAACGTACACAGGTTACTGTAGGCCATACCCAACGGCATAACAGCTAACCTGTTCCCACTACTTAACCCAGGCACATACGTAACCAATCAGGACTCGCTGTCCCCTCTAACTTACAGACACTGGCTGCATGAACTGTCCAACAGAACTATGAAGCATTCACTTGCACACTGTAAATCTCATAACACAACAACATTATGTATTTTAACTCTTAACATAAAACAGATCATATTACAGTCAACATGAACATTACACCCAGTCCGTTATGTTACCCATATCAATGCTAGACATTAACAGTTGCCTGATTGCCATCAACAAATGTTTCATGGGGCAAGTTCAAACCTTGGAGTACTTGCCTGACATGACAAGTGAAAGTCTGTTAGACTGTATTAATGCTACTTGACTCACTTGACTAACTTTGCTAACATTGGCTTTTTAGAATTATTTATAGATTTTTGTGGTTGTGTTGGATGTTGCCATGGAGCTTGTTTCCTGTGGCGAAAAATTTGTTACCACAAATGTTTAGCGCTCATAATTTCTCTTCTATCCAAAATATTTCCAGATAAGAGATGTGCTGTTGTTTTTAGCCATGAGTTCTTCATCATCACCCAGATTTTCTGTGTTTGTTCCTCTTCGTTCAGACATTGCTAACTTGCTCCATATATATATAGACATCCAAAGCTTCAATGCCTGGCACATGAAATAACATTTATCACAGTTCAAACATATATATCATGTATGTTGATATCGCGATGACTTGTCTTTTCATTGTCTGTTCGAGATGGAGAAAAACTGAGAGGAGCATCCTCGTGTTTTTGTATTTCATCATGTCATCAGGTCTTTTTAAGTTTGGATTTTTTAAGCCAGACAAAACACAACAGAGATTAAGAGCATATGTTTCTCATAGTGCCTTAGATCAATTCGCATAACTTGAACAACAATTTTGGAGGCAGTATGTTTATATGTCCTTCAGACTTGACACAAACAGGTGCCAAGTGGATTTCAAATTAACTTGCCCGACATAGAAAGTTAATGTGGAGCCCTGTGATAGAAGAATTTGTTGTTGAGTTGAGTTTTCACACGTGCACAGCAGACGGATGAATACATGACGTGTCTTTTTGCTTCCTCCAGGTCAAAGTGACACAGGAGCTGAAAAACACGCACACGGAGCAAATGACAAGACTGCACTTTAAACACCAAACCGAATGTGACCTGCTGGAAGACATGAGGTATGAACACGCCTGTGTTGCATGCATATGCTAACACAATCCTGAAGAATACACTCACACACTGCCGGATGATTTCTGAATCTGGTCATCATGTGACTGTGATATGAACGGCATGCACACAGAAGGAAATAACTGTTGACTGATGGAGGAGTGGCATGAGAAAGAAAAAGAGGAGGAGGTTTATTGTTATATTCCAGGACACAGGGTCGGGAAAATGATGAAGGAATTTCCTGCTGCCTTCTTCCCGCTCTCTGACTTTATTTCTTCCTCTCTTTCTTCTTTTCCAAATTTCATTCTGTATCTGTCTCTCATCTTTTCCACATTTCTTTATCTGTTTTTTTTTTTGCTTTTGGCTATGTTTTTGTTTGTCTCCATATCTCTCCTTTTCATTTTGGCTCGGCTCTGTTTAGTCATGACGTGTGTGATTCTGGCAGTTTTCCCTTTTAGATATGGCAATTGGAGGAAACCCTGGTTCTTTCACACGCTCTCATTTTCTGTGTTGACTAAGCATTGATTATTTATGATGGCAAACTCTCTGCCTCTCTGCTTCCATCCCTTCCTTTCTCCCATTTTCACACTTTCTCCACCTTTTCTCTCTGAGAGTTCACTCTTTTTCTCACACTTTCACTCTTGGGGGCAGCTCCAGCTGTTTCAGAACAGATTGTCTTGTTGCTGCTGGGTTTTGGAGAGCGAACAAGGCCCTGGTCTCACTTGTGGGAGAGAGGGGAGCCAGTTAAACATATGCAACCACAATGTGTTAGTTCTTTCAGTCAGGGAGGGATGGAGCAACATGCCACTGGGCGCAGATCTTCAAATCGGCACCGTCATCCTCATGGATGCTGCCTGCAGTCGTTAATGTTTTGCAATTATTTTTGATGACACATTCTCTCGGTGGTAAAATCAGAAGCAGCAGGGTGGTGCAGTGATTAGGAAGACCACCTTTCAATCTGGAGAGCTGGACCCCAACCCCTGCAGCAACAAGCATCTGCGTTGTCGACGTGTCCTTGAGAAACACACTGAGGTCCCACTAGTTTTCTCACTGTGATGTGGCACTAATTGGCACTTTTATGTAGAGATAGATATTTTTGTACACATTAGAAGCAAGACGACCATTCACTAGACTCTGACTTTGACCACCGTTATTGTCGTCAGAACCTTGTTCATCATCTGTCTTGACTGATGCCTCTGATAGTTAGCTAATATGAGAAGTATAGAGGAAAAGAATGTAATGTTTTGGCCGAAATGATGAATTTTTGCTAAACATTCCCTGGTTCCAGCTTTGGCAACATTGGGATTTCTGCGTTTCTCTGTTTTTCATCATTGTAAAGCAAATATCTGTACGTTTTGGGCTGCTGGTCGGACAAATAAGATATTTCAACATGTTACATTTGACATTTGGGAAACTGCTCTATTCAGTATATTATACAACAAAATCATTTCATTGTAAAATAAAATGGATATCATTATAAATATAACAAATAACTGTTGCAGCCTTACATGTTTAATGTGTAGTAGTTCATACAAAAACAATGTCAGTTTTTTGCTGGTTTAAACACTGGTTATTTTCATAAAATGGTGTGGGTATCAAATGGTGTCCTCGCACTATTTATCCAGTGGAAGGATTAGGCCAGTCGGCAGGTCGGCAACAGTTTTTTCACACCCCTCCCCCAGATCGGGGTGAGGCAGTCATCATCTCGGCGAGCCTTTGTCGTTAAGTGTGAACACCTCAGAGACGCCAGTCAGAAGCTTGCCGACATCCTGACTCTTAGGCTCCATCCACACGACAACGCCTGTGAGAACGTTGCCGGAATAATTTCCGTCTACATGGCAACGTGATAATGAGTGACAACGAATGACAAGGATGTAATACATATGCCACACCGATAGGTGGCGCTGCCAAGAAACACAAAGAGACCCATGAAAAAGAACGAAAGAATGCAGGAAGCATTCATGGAGTACATGGAGTCCTTGTTTACTGTTTGCTCTGGTCACGTGATGACGTGACGTCATCGTTAGCGACAACGCCGGGCTACACACTGCAACTCTGAAACGGCATTATCAGATCTTCTCACTTTGGAACCCGTTGTTAGAAAATACTGTTTTGGGTCTCCGACAACGCCGGAACCTTCTGTACGCAAGGCGGAATCAGTATTGAAGTTTGGCAGATTCACAGAATTCCGTTGTCGTGTGGACAGCACCTGAGTCTCTGATGAAAACGCTAAAAAGTCTAGCCTGCTAAATATGCAGTCGAGTCATGCTGATGTAAAAAGAGCTGCAGCCAATGAGAGCAGACATGGTTGAAAGGATCAGTGGTGGCAACAACAACAACTTTTCTCTTTTTGTTCTTTCAATACATGGTAGCTCACAAACAACCTGGAGGGCTGCCTGTTTGAAATGAAAAAGCTTGCTCATTGACTGAGGTCCAGTCAGCCTGCTCTCGCTAATTCCTGGTCAAATGACCCGCTGGTCTTTTCTAGTGAGCAAATGATCGAGGGTTTACAGTGATCACTGAAACGGCTGAAATCCATCTTCAAATAGCAGAAGAGGATTTGTTCTAGCGGTTGGAAGGGAATATGTACATACATTCATTAACATTGTCACTCATATTCCAGTGAAATACAAAAAAAATGCCAGGGACATTTTCTTTATCCCACAAGTTTAATAAATGATGTTCTTCAACAAACTTTGTGGAAAAAAAGCTCCTGCCAGCCTCAAAGCCATTTCAGTAATCCCTGTAGACGCGATTATTTTCACTCTAGAAAACTACGAGGGGCTCATTTGACCAGGAATTAGTGAGAGGCGGCTGACTGGACAGCAGTGTGACAGTCGACCACGCCTGCTGGGGAATCGTGTAGTGTGAACACCCCAAGACTCTGACCACGTTAACATACTAGTTGCTCGCTGGTAGTGTTTGGATTCATTGATGTTGCTTTAAATGTGATTCAATGTGTAAGGGCATCAGAGGCCTGCTGAGATCAGAGATTTATGTCATAACTCATTCGTTTACATAATTAATTATTTGATTTCAGAGATTCACTGCAATGTTACACGTTATTTTGGACATAAAGTTCACTTATGTTTTGTACCATGTCTCTGAAAACACAGAGTAGCTCAAATGAAAGAAGAGATGCGCTATTTCATCATGAAAAAAATTATTAAGTCTTTATGTCCTGATTTACAAATCACAGAAGCCCTGAAATTACTCATGGGCTGCGGCTCAGTGACCCGCTGTAGAAAAAACATTTTGACGCTAAAACTCATCGATGGTACTCAAACAGGAGAGCGGCTCCAGAAAATTAAAGCACATCAGTGCAAACTCACTTCAACGTCGGCCAATCTAAAGATGGCAAAAAAAGGTTGAGAAACGCTTGAAAAACATTCAGAATATTTTTGTGCAGCAATAAGTCTTTCGTGGGCTCTGCTAGTCAGGTGCTTCAAAACACAATTATTTTTGCTAAATATTCAGATTCTCCTCCCCTGCTGCACAGGGATTTTCAGGACGGCACAAGATTTTTTTCTGATGTTTTATAACCTGTTTTTACTGCCTGTTTGCACTGATGTGCATTCATTTCTCGCTTTCTCCACTCTCCTTAACACCATTCAGCAGATAGAAACCTTTTTTTCGGGGACCACAGTGGGGAGGACATTAAGTAAAGATTCATTTTATATTGTTTTTAGGTGAACTATTCCTTTAATAATGCAGCAGTGAGAAGAGACAGATAAGTAGCCTAATTCAGTGATTAAACTTCAATGATAGTCTGTGAATGGAGTCAAGTAGACTAGCTGGTAATGGACAGTCAGCAGTAATGCTAGTTTGTTTGAGTGTGTATTTTTGATAGACCTGGACTTACACTACGAATCTGAAATTGTTCACATGGGCTTATAGTTGTTATACTTTTGCGAGGGGCTAATACGTAAAGAAAATAACCTGTTTTCTTGCTGGACGCGACGTGACAAGGAAAGTGTGGTCACATAATGATGGCTGACAGACATAC
Organism: Synanceia verrucosa; assembly: GCA_029721515.1. Taxonomy (NCBI): domain Eukaryota; kingdom Metazoa; phylum Chordata; class Actinopteri; order Perciformes; family Synanceiidae; genus Synanceia; species Synanceia verrucosa. Next base: position 12,622,715 of record CM056559.1, on the reverse strand, counting down.
GTTTTCCTTTTGCCTGAAGCATACAGTAGAGTTTAACTCTTAAATCTCCAAATCTGCTCTGATGTTATTTATTCTAATTAATCCACAGACTGGCTTTAATCAACTCAAAACACACATGCACATACAAGTCACATGCTGCTATATATAGTGCATTGAGCCTGTGTTTACCAGTGGTGAAAGGTAAAAGGAGAAAGATAATGAAATAAAGAAAGGAA